>OY987250.1:8669908-8977408 GCA_963920765.1 Ulota crispa | reverse complement strand
AATTTTAATTTTCATTTGAAAACTTTCAAAATTGAGAGTAAAAGATAACTTTATATGTTTTTCTACCCTCTTCCTACCTTCAGTGCCCGCAAAATAAAACTCCTTTTAACTCTTACCTCATTATTTGGAATTGAGTGATTTAAATTTTTTTGAGTAGGTATCAATCTATACAACTCCATAAATAAAAAAATAAAAAAAATTAGAATATATTTTTTGCTGCCTGATTTGACATTGAAATTGAAAAAACCTTCTAACTTTTGCATTATTTATTGAAATGACATGAAATAAAGCTTCCCATGTAGATTATGATGAGTAGCATCCATCCTAAAAATTTCATGAAAAATTTCCAAATTATGAAGTCAATAGAGCCTACCCAAGTTCTCATAAAGCCCAAAGTGGGCTCCTTGGTCCTTTAGGGGTTAACTCTAAAACAAGTCTAATGCACAATTCTACTGTTTGTGAACATTTATCTCTAAATTTTATAGAGATATTTAATATTAGTGTGCAAATGCAAATGGAGCTGTTTTATTTTTGTGCATAAATTCACCATCTATAAATATCCATTTTAAGATAAATTGTGCTTGTTCAATATTATGCACAATGTAAAATACGTCCATCAATGAAATCCATCCATGAAAGCTTATAATAAAAATCCACCACATGAAGATATTTATCAAAATCATATATGTTATTTATATGAATGGTTTACAAACTATAATTTTTTTAAAACTTTTTTTAAGGTTGAGTTTCAACAATTATTTCAAAAATTGTCCTTTTGGCCAAAACAACCATTGGATGATAAAAAATAATATGATCTGAAAACTACATTGAATTATGTGGTTTAATTTATGCTCTAAATTACAAATTATGTCTAATATCCTTCTATATAACATATTTAAACATCAACATTTAAATAATAGTATTTTCTCATTCATGAATTTACATAAACCTCCAATCACTACTAGAAAAACGTGTTTTAATGACTAATTCACAACAATTATAAATGTCCATGATGATTATTAAATGACTTGGTTACATTTGTTGTGGAGTAATAGTTGTTGTGAACACATTTTTCTATTGATGAGTATAAGGTCACATTTTAAAAAAATGGTTTATTATAATAAAAAACTTAATGGAATTTCAATGTTGCATAAAATAATGGTACTCTAAGCTATTAGAGTAGCTCCAAATAGTTTGTATCTAGATTGTGCAATAATGAAAAATAAATAAAAGTTTTTTGTCAAATTTTTTGACAACATTATTAATAAGAAAAAAACTCTTACAAAGACAAAGTCAATTTAAGTCTCCAACAAGGATTACATCAAGCGTTTTTTTATGCACCAAAGAGTCCTTGTCCATGAATCATGAACAATTTAATGCTAATTTAATGATTTTAGTGTTTTCCTCATTAACCAAGGAAATTGATATATGTATACTAGGTGTTTATATGTACAGTAGGGTCAAATTGACCAATTAGCAACAAAGTCCTCCCTCTACCTCTCTACCCTCTCTGCCCTCTCCTCTTGGCTCTCTCATGCCCTCCTTCCTTAGGCTTGATTTACTACACATATATTGATGATGTAGGGCAGGGCACCTTAAAAGTAGTAATCTATAAATATTTACCACTTTTACCACTTTTGGTGGTATACCACATTTAAGTCTTTGGATGATAATGGAGAATGCTAAATCATGAGCAAGAATACATGAGCTGTGAGCCATGAGCCTAGATTTATAACCAAAATGTTAGATTTCACCTATAAACATGCACATAGGTCATTGTAATTGTGCATTATAAACATCCATCTCTTGAAAAACTTACTATTTTAAAGTTTTTCTATTAATTTTGAGCTCACAATTGGTGTTAGCTCACAAAATCTTGGCTCGCCACTCATGGGCTCATAGTTTTACGCTCATAAAATAGCATCGTTTGGATGGATACACCACTTGTGTATGGGGTTCACCACTTTTTTGCGGATATTTTCCATTCCACCATGCCCCACTTCTTTGCCAACCATTTTAGTCCAAGATGACATTTGCCAATTGGCTTTGTGTTGGATTTTGCCTAGCCATGCTCTCCAGCTTGCGTGGATCACTACAAGAAAACAATGCTTGAATTGACACATTCAATTTGACTAACTGTGTCTAAAGTGACATTAAAATGTTCAAAGTGACAAAAAGATGTCCAAGTTGACAATTTTCTTTTGTAGTGTCAAGTTTAGATGGACCACAAAGTCATGCACACACCATACTTGGAGGGCAATGGTTTTGCTATTGTGTTTGATAATTACAACCACAAGACTACATTTGAGGCTGGTTGGAAGCTTGTCAATTAGCAATTTGAATCCTGCTAGATTGGTAGGGAGGTGTTGCCACACTATTCGCAAATACTGCATTTGTGGAGTTTGAATTTTCCCTTTTTGGATAGGAGAAGGACATATATTGCAAGTCCATCACCAATTTGTTTTTGAAAGGTGATTTGCAATCAAAAATATTTACAATTTTGAATCAAATAAGCTTGTGGGCACCAATACAAATGATAAAATGATTAAAAGTGGTTATAAACACTTTTAACTCTTACCAATTACCACTTTTAAGCTAATTGTGGATAAAAGTGGATTTACCACTTTTAAGGTGGCCTGATGTAGGGCCAAGTTGGAAAGCTTAACTCTTTTTACAAACAAGGATAAAAGTAATAATTTGCCTCTTATTTTGGTGTATTTAATTGTATCTAGCTTTGAGGTTCTAGACAAAATCAAGGTCTCTGAATCTCATTGTGAATTCAAAATTGTTAAATCAATCTCCTAATGGCAAATATTTAAACTCTTACATATTTTGGCTGGCAAAAAATCAAAGATTTTCCAATCTAGCCTCACATTGACATTTGTGGAATAAATCAAGCTAAGGAGGGAGGGGAGGATTGGCTGATTGGTCAATTTGACCCCTTGTGCACATATAACAAACATGCGGTTAACAAAGATCATATGTTAATTTTCTTCATCAATTGGAAGTCACTTAAGTATTATAATTGTAAAGGATTAATTACATGTATAAAAAAATCACTGCATACAATTCTACATAAAAAAACAAGGAAAGTATAATAAAATCATGTCATTAGGAACTAATCTGGTGTCAAATGAACAAACTAGAAATTGCTTTAACGAAAATCTTTAGGTTTAGCCTCCCTTTATAAAATTTAGTAGATGGTTGAGAAAATAAGTGGTGTAAAATAAAATTTGTACACAAATAATTTCAGTAGCATTACTGTATAAAACAATACAGAAAGCAGATTTAATGCACTTTTATAATTACTTAGTTGGAGTGAAAATAATCATACTACTACTAAGTACAAGTTTAAATTGCTATTGCTTGGCCATTATTTAATGTGACGTATGTATCCAAAACAATACAAAGTGTATGAAACAACAATTAAACTTGCAATGTATGGATTCTCCATAATGTCAAATTCAACAGAGCCCTTGATTCCATCAAAATCCTACAACATCTTCAAACTTTTAAGAGCATATACATCTGTTTTAATAAGTCTGTCTGCATGTCAACATTTTACAAATTCAATTTTGATTAGGATAGGTGTTGGTTAATGTATAAAGTTTCCAAGTGCTGTCAAAGATGTGACCATCAACAGCACACCGGGAGCAACCCGAGGCATAACCAAGGTAGTACAGTATGCTCTAAAACCGTCACTTTAAGGGTCGTTTAATGGCCGGTCTGCCTTTTTCAAAGGCTTTTTGAGATATGAAGATTTTTGTTTCATTTTCAGACAAAGAGAAATGGATGCCAAATGTGACACAGTTTTTTTCATATTTTTTTGAAGCATTATTGAATTGTTGATGAATTTTTAAAATTTTCTATAATAGGTACATATTTGTGACTCTAGGTCTCCCATAAACATTTCCCTTGCAGCTTGTAAAGAAATGAAGTGAAATCTATATCACTACAAGAAAACAAGACCCTAATCAACAATATTGTGTTGATTTGGACATCTTGATTAAGACAATTTAAACATAACAATGTTGATTAGGACATGTTTGTGTTAATTAGAACCACTTGATTAGGACCCATTTTCTACTAGAACTAGAATTATGATTGGCTCTTGCAATAGGATACACATTTTCTTCTATGACTTAAAGAGGTCCATTCAAGGACCACTTCATTACCATTCCTTGAGACGCTTCATGTGAGAGGGGTCGCAATTCGAGCTACCTACCTTATCACTGCCAATGAAGGTTAAGATTACAACAGTCAAGAACTTGACTAAACCAGTAGCAAGAAGCGCAAGGCTTATTTTTATTCATAAAGACGTAGGCACCTCCTCACTAAGGCAGAAACCCTGCACGCAGATTAATTCTCTGCTGTAACACATCTGAAAACTTACAATCTTCTGAAAGAGGGCAAAATCTTGATACACGAGTTCAACTCCAGATGATGTGCAGATACACAAGTGTGTAGTCATGGAGAGAAAATCAAGAGGCAAACTCCACCAACAGCACCCTCTACATGAATAGAACATGCTCTGAAATAACTAGAGTCTAGGTGCCACGGTGGCATCCATTACCAAAGGGATTCAGTTGCCTACCCCTTCCTATTCAAACGCACCTCCTAATCTCTGATCATCTTTGTTTACTGACTGCCCAAAAACTTACGCCGAGGCTTCTCTGCTGCCATATCCTGCTTGTGCTGCATCAAAATCCCCACATGGCTCTTTCAGCAATACCTCACAAACTCAACTAAGCATGAAATGTACAAAATATGGTAAAAGACTTTAATAGAATCGTCAATCCATGTTCTGACTGCCATCCCCTCATAACCACTAGCACGTAATGCATATAGGACTCCACGCAGAGAATCCAACGTAGTATAAAATTTCTTCCTTCCATCCCACTGCTTTGAAGATCCCATGCAAAGGAAAATCCGATCCCAACCTCAATGTGCTCTTAAATGAAGCTCGAAAATACTAAGAAAACAATAAAAGGAGCAAGTAGGGTTCCTTCGTCCCACTTTGGGTCTACTCCCTCTGTCCCTCTAAAAAGTTCCAAATCAGACACATTTCTTGTACCACTAAAAAGCTCTCTTTTGCTGATTTCAAACGCTGAGAAAGCGTTTGCCATGTTCAATGATCTCATGGGGGCAAGTTAAGCAATTAGAGAGCATTGCTCTCCTAGCAAGCTTGGCCTTGCCCATATGAGGTACCATTGTTGCTACTAATCTTTAAATCATCAATAATGAGGAGCTAGCAGCATGCACAAATATGGTGCTTTTTGCATGGAATTTGGGTGCCCAAAGGGCGACATCAAAGCTGGAGATTTTTCATACATCTGGTAGATGGTATATTGATTCTCAAATGCATGTGTCACTAGCACAAAGAACACAGTTAATCCTTTGCAAGGAAGCTTTTTGAACGTATTTAGAGGGACAGAGGGAGTAATGTATAGAGGACTCCAAGCAGGGAATCCAACATAGTATAAGATTTCTTCCTTCCATCCCAATGCTTTGAAGATCCCATGCAAAGGAAAAAGTCCAATCCCAACCTCAAAGTGCTCTTAAATAAAGCTAAAAAATATTAAAGAACCTAGGAAAGAAGCAAGTAGGATTCCTTCATCCCACTTTGGATCTAATCAATTCACGAAGGGGTTCCCAAGGGATTGATCTCGTTAACCAATGACTTTTACAATACAAATGTACCAGGGACCTCTAGATTTCATCGGCTTTTGATACCCTACAAAACAACTGCAAGTAGATATTAAATTGTAAAAACCAAGTATGTCCCGAGCATAAGAGCATCTCCACCAGGGGGCTTCCCTATCAATCCGGACGAAATTCATCCAAACAAGGAAGAACTCTCCTCCACCAGGAGACTGTACCTCTAAAATTTTAGAGAATCCAGATGAGAGGGGGCCCAAATTTTCTATACAAGAGGTTATATAGGGAACTAAAAAAATGTGGTAAACTGTATACTCATCTTTTCCCAAAAAGTGTAATTTGTTACTCCCTTTCACCTCCATCTCCTCTCCCGGCCCATCTTTCTCGTCCCATTTTAATAACTATAGACGTCAAAAGCTCCTTGATAGGGAAGAATGAGTGGGACATCTTTGCTCCCCTGGTGGAGATGCTCTAATGAATAACATCTTCCTTCATAAAATCTCCCTAAAAATACCATGGCGTTCAAGCTAATGGCTCTTCAGGCAGACAAATACCACACTCCATGCAGTATCTCTAATTTCATTTCATTGCCAAAAAACAGGGAGTGAATCCATTACGTCGTCAAAAATTCATAATCATACTAGCAGCTCGTCAAATATCTGAGTGCCTCTAGTCTGAGCCAACTAAGAATATTTTCCAAGCTCGCTCAAGAACTCGCCAATTTAGGTCACGAAAGCAAGCAATCAAACAACTAGCAATCGATCTCAACAATTCGGGTCGGGGAAGAAGCGAAACAAGCTAAGCTCAGCCTCGTGAAACATTGTAATATTAAATCTAAATTATTAGGGCATTCCATTACTAAACCCTAACTATCCACGACCAGAAACACAATTCCAACAAAGCTTCCCTTGCAGCGAAATACCGTACTCCATGCATTATCTCTAATTTCATTTCATTGCCAAAAACAGGGAGTAAATCCATTATGCTGTCAAAAGTCCATAAATCATACTGGCAGCTCGTTAACTAACTGAGTGCCTCTAGTCTAAGCCAACTAGAAAAAAACTCAAAGCTCGCTCATGAACTTGCCAATTTAGGTCACAAAAGCAAGCATAAAGCAACCAACAATCGATCTCAACAGTTCGGGTCAAGGGAGAAGTGAAACAAGCTAAGCTCAGCCTCGTGAAACATTGAAATATTAAATCTAAGTTATTAGGGCATCGTATTACTAAACCCTAACTATCCACGACCAGATATGCAATTTCAACAAAGCTTCTATTGTAGCGAAATTGAACTTACGAATTCGCCGGTGACTCCCTGATCTAAATTATTAGGGTATTGTATTACTAAACCCTAACTATCCACGACCAGAAAAGGCAATTCCAACAAAGCTTCGATTGTAGCGAAAGTGTGGACTTACGAATTCACCGGTGACTCCCTGGTAGGTGAGGAAAGGCACGGCAAGGCCGAAGAAGAGCGCCAGCGTCATGGTACGCCTGTTGAAGCGAAACGTCTTCTCCAGATTCTCCCGCGCCGTGCCCCAATCCTCGATATACTTGTTCTTGTGCACGTCCATCCCGCCCGCCATCTTCTTCTCTGTACTGATCTGTCAACACTATGCGCAAGTGATTTGGAAAATGTTGTGCAACGCTACAATCGCAAGTGGAGCTTAGAATTCTGCTGGTGCTAATAGCGAGGACTCTTCCCGAACTCCTTTCCTTCTGCTCTTCTTCGTCTTTCACCTTTGACATCCCGAAGGAGGTGTCCGTAATGGTTGCGGACTTGAATCGCATCTTGGATCTCAATGCTAAACGTGTTGGGTAGGGTAAGAGCATCTCCTGCAACCCTCCAAATGTGTAGGTCCCTTTTATATTGAGATGAAAAGTAATCAATTGTAGTGTGTGTCATGGCCCCAAAAGCTAGACAAGCACTTATCCTTAGTGTGTGTCAGCCTCTATATTTACCTTCTCCCTTTAAATAAGCCATGTTCAAAGGGGTCTCTAAACCCTTTACAAGCTATGTTTTCTTGTCATCATAGCTTATCTTAATGTGTTTGGAAGTTCCTTGACTTGTGATTGGTTGGCATTATATTTAGCAAGTTACACTATTGGGGATACAAGTGGCCATTTCCTCTTAACCCTTTAACCCCTAAATCCCTAATCGACCATTTTCTGATCACTGCTAGTTATTCTGGGCTGCCCAAATGCCTTGAAATGAAAAAATAAAAAATTTGAAAAAATAAAAAAAACCTTCATACATGAAAGCAAGTCTAATTTCCAACCCAATTTGAACCATGTCAATCCAAGTTAAACTCCACTAGGGAGAATCTTTCCAAGATAAACACTTCAATATTTACTTATGTTGTAAAATTTACTATTTTGGGAAACTAGTGATGTTCTCTTCTTCAGAAAGAAAACATTTTTTACTTTAGAATAGACTATCAATTTTTAACCAATCACACCAAATTTTGTATTCCAAAAATAAAATTTGTAATTTTGATAAATATTAAATGATAAATGCTTCTCAATTCATTAAATAAGAATCTAAAACCTTTTTTGAATGTCTGACCATATCAATAATTACTAAACATCATGATTCTTGTTTTCTCTTTAGAAGCAAGTTTCATCAATATTACAAAAGTATCATTTTATAATACATCTATGTTTTGCCCTTATCCCCTTGGGCGTTTAGGGGTTAAGGATCATGCAACCATATTTTGGTTGCTGGAAGTGGTTTTTGGCCTATAGATTGAAACACTCAATATTTTAGAATTTCATATTGAAAAACATATGTGATCACAAGAATTTTGCATCCATCCAAAAAACAACAATGAAATTTGGTATGTAAAATGACAAATAATGGTATTTATACAACATGACTTCAAAATAAGTATCCATTTTTTATCAAAATTGGATCAAAACAACAACACAATACATTAAATATCCAAGATGAATGTCATACTCCAATTGCACAATCCTAAAATATTCCAAACTGGTTAAGAAACACGCTTGTATACAAACAAATCACAAATGAATTACAAAACAGTTGCAAATAAGTTACAGATGAGTCGCACTTAAGCAAATGCCACATAAGCAACTGCGTCATAAAGTGCATTGATGAAGTTCAAATTCAACTATAAAATGAGTCACTAAACCCAACGTTTAATTTCTTGGCGAAATTTTGCCTAAATCTTATCTCGAACGTCAGCCACGACCAATACACTACAAAATTTCAGTGAAAATTTGGATGAAATTACCAAATCCTTACTTGAACAAAACCCAATTTGTCAGATTTTGGATAAAAGTAGTTTATATTAGTAGTTTTTTGGATGAACTTTTGATGAACATTCATTTGTTTAATTTTAGCTAAATTTTCCTCACCTACCTATATTATAAGGTGCGCGTTGCTCTACCCTGACAAAAACAAAAATTAAACCCTGAATAAACCATTTTGCCTTGCAAGCTGCAACTATGCTACAACTAGAAAACTTGTCCTAAGCAACTCAGGCCCTCCAAATTCTCACTAGGTGCAAACCAATTATTGCCCGTGTTTTTTTTTGGCGATTTGGAGCAAAAAAGCATCAATTTATTTTACTGGCACCAAGCCTATAGAAAAAAACATGATTACTTGGATGAAATCGCCAAAAAGCTTCAAATTTTTTAAAAAAAAACTTGGATGAAATTGCCAAATTGTGGATGAAAACCAAATTATAGACATGTATTATGTGCTAATGTGATATTTTCTATCCAATATGTGGATGAATGTTGAAATTTGGAGCACCACTATAACATTTTAAATTGCCACTTTGGCACTTCTTAAAAAATGAAAAAAAAACCTTGGTTATTGCAACTAAAAACTGCACCAAATAGTGCATTTAGGTTGCCCCACACTAATTCTCAAATCTCTCACTATTATTGCTGTAAAAATGCTTTTGACCACTAACCACTCCAAAAAAACAAAATTTAAAAGGCCTTGCAACCACTACAAAGCTACCAAAAATTAAATTAACAGAAGTTCAATTTGTAAATAATGTGAAATCCAATCATGGTCAACGATTAGTGTGGGGGCAACCTAAATGAACTATTTGGTGTAGTTGCTTTCTGTAGTTGCAAAATCCCTCATTTTCTTCTAGTGGTTCATTTGATGTTTTTCAGCGCCGCAGGAAACTGTTTCAGGGCTATTCCTCGAATCTGATTCCAAAGTTGTGAATCAGCCACTGCTGGTCTGATTTTTCAAATTAAAAAGTTTAGAAACTTCAGAATGAAAAACTAATATCATTTATTTATTTATTTTCCAAGATAGCGTGGCAGTCTCTTGACCACGTCAGATTCCTACATGGCAGCATCCAGGAACCCGCAATCTCCTACAGGGCCAAAAAACAACTAATGCTACCTTCCAAACCTAAAAAAAAGGCATTTTGTTCCATAACATTTGCTCCCAAGCACCAATTGAAATAAAAATTATTTTCTTAAAAAGCTAATGTGTTTTTCTATCTTCACCAAAATTTTCAAAAAATCATGATAAGTATCAAGACCGTAGGAGCATGCTCAAAATTCATTTTGTCCTTTGAAGAAATAGTGGGATTTTAGGAGTTAAGACTTAAAAGCATAGAAGACTCCAATTAAATCACCTGCATTGATAGTTTTTCTTTAAATGAGTAAATCATAAGGATTATCTTTCAAAAAATGGATCAATTCAAATTTAATCCTTAAAGGACAAGGCTACTATTATACACTCTGTACGCTATTGTATAACTGGCATTTACAACCAATAAAATGTTTTAATTTGGGATCTTGACTACCTCACTAGAATAGCATTGATTTATATTCTAACTTCTTTGTTGATCTCAAATGTAATAAAGGTGTGGATGCACTCCAAATACAAGAAAAATACTCCATATTGTAATGGTTGCAAAGGACTGCCTCATCCTTTAGGGGTTAAGTTATAACTAAAGTACCTTGTGCCCTTGCCACAACCAAAAGAAAATAAAAGTAGTCTCCTAATTTTTTGATTCATAAAAATCTTTGAAATCCAACATCTTTTACACCATAGGCTCAAACACCTCAACATAGAGCCCATACACTCTTCCTCACCAAGAGCTTTCCAACAATACCAAGAACGTGACCTGGGGCACAGGCTAGGAGATCTCACTATGACAAACAAAACAAACAAACAACCTAACTTAACCCTTGAACGACTAAGCACTCCTTTGCAACCAGTACAATATGGAGTATTTTTCTTGTATTTGGAGTGCATCCACACCTTTATTACATTTGAGACCAATAAAGAAGTTAGAATATAGATCAATATTGTTCTAGTGAGGTAGTCAAGATCCCAAATTATAACTTCTTATCGATAGCAAATGCCAGTTATACAGCAGCGTACATACTATGTATCATAGTAGATCAATCGTGTAAGGGCTAACCCTTAAACGACCATAGGGCATAGTATATACGCTGTCATATAATTGTCATTTGCTAACGATAAGAAATTTTAATTTGGGATCTCAAGTAGCTCACTAGAACCGCATTGATCTATTCTCCAACTTCTTTGTTGGTCTCAAATGTAATAGAGGTATGAATCCATTCCAAATACAAAAGAAATACCCCGTATTGTACTAGTCGCAAAGGGCCTTTCGGTCGTTTAAGGTTAAGGTATGGATTAGTCCAAAGAGAATTGATTTAAGTGATTGCTAGACAACTGCCACACATGATTCTAAAGAGAAAAAACCGTTTATTAGTCCAGTGAAAGCAATGTCGCGAAACTTACACAAAACTAAGAATTTCACTCGGTGCTTAACTAGAATCTCCTCGCTGCTCTACATTTGGAAGCGTGACGCTTGGTAAGCCGAAACACCCCAAACACGCCCAATCAAGAACTGTCCACTTCAGCTTCCGAGCTTCGCCCTTGAGTTTCTTAGCATGGATCATGATGATAATGACTTTCTGCATTGCATGGGCCAAGCTGTAACCCAATGCCAGATGCTCATGAAGCTTCTTCATGAACTCTGTACAAAACGTCGCCGGAGCTTCCCACACGGTCAAAATCGAGCTCGGCACTCCTGCCAACATGAAAGCCCGTGCAAACCCCAGAATCCCGCCCCCTAATTCACAGCACACATATCTCATCAGTAGCAGTCTCGGAGCGAGTGTTCGCACGCCCCAGGTCGTTTTGCCTTCCAAAAAAGTATTCCATCTAGAACCATCTAGAGCTCTCCAATTCAAACATGCTCCAAACAAAGGAGACAACCACAAAAATCGACCTACCACAAGATGATACTCAGTGGTCAGTTTGCTTACCTGCCACGGCTCCGAGACCAGTCTGACAAGCACTTGCAACAACAGCTCGAGCACGCCATCCACACTGTGCGAGTGTCATGATCTGCTCAGCGGTGAGCCTCTGACCATCATTGTCACTAAACAACAGGGAGCCCTGCGGGAACTGCGAAGATACTTCACCGTGCACAGAGAGGTGAATCCAAGACGCCCTTGGCAGAACTTCCATCATGCGTGTTTGGCTCAATCCATCAGGACTCGACTCGTCGTCTTTCAGCACCATTGCCGACGTCGTTGCTGTTCGCATTGCTTCAGCTACAGCGTCCACTTCTCTGTGTGCCTGCTTAAGTGGCTTCCAATCCGGTTTTGGATATCCAGATTTTTTACCCACTAGCACGGGCCCTATTGTTTCCTTGTCACAGCCAGGACGGGACATCTGAAACAACAGATCGACAGTCAATAGTCATGTCAAGTACCCAACTCCTTTATCAATATTTAACCTCTTGAATTAAAGCACATGCATACTCTTTCAGATAGGAATACGCTGCAACAAGAGTCGTGGTATGCATAAAAGATTGAACAAGGCACTACGTCGTACCTTCTCATAGAGAAACTGGCAGTGCCTGGTGCACCAAATGGAAGGGGAAACAGAGATTGCATAATCTTCAATGAGATAGCGTGATCCATCCTTTTCGTGCAACGCAGCGAATGGCACATTACCGAGATCCTAGTCAAATTTCCAGAATGCACCAATGAATAGCATTTACAAGAATGGAAGCGTTATCACGTGTAGTACTAGTAGAACTTAATAAATGTCCAGCTCGTTCTGGATTAGTTGATGTTTGAATTGATCTTGAAAAATGGAGTGTACCTCGTGTGGCACGAAGACGAGTGTGTCCCCAGGTTTGTAATCAGCCTCTAATTGCTTCTTGATGGGTTTGATCAAGACCTTGAACAGTTTCTGAAGCAACTCAGAAATCTCAGCCTTTTCCTGCCAGCAGAAGCCATCATTTTAACCCTTAATGAAAGAAAAGTTCAGGAATTAGTTCTTTGAGCGAGACTTCCTGAAATTCTATGTTTTGAGCATCAGTTGCTTATACTTTTTCTTACAATAAAGAACTTACATCCATGTACTCCAAGTCGGGATTATCTTTGAGCTTCTTCAAGGCCTCTGCGATGTGCTTTTGAATACCGGCAACCATACCAAGGATCCATGGGTTTAAAAGCTTCCTATTTCTAGAGCATTTATTCATGGCTGATAGAACCTTTGGAACTGCTCCAATGGTCCCATTGTCTGTAGAACTCTGCACTGCCTGTGATCATGTGGGTCAATCAAGTAGAAATTAGCATTTTGTTCTGCAATTCTCTGCACAGAAAGTTTACGTTACAAATGCACAACCTCCCGGGTTCATCGAAACACTCACACAAATTATTGCATTAAGATTTGGGCTTAATGTGGTAAACTTACACGATTCCACAACATTCCTATCAACTCTCAAAGCACATTGTTGTTTCTATATAATTCTGCCGTTATCTCATGTTGGGAACATATTAGACTTGCAGTGGTACGGCGTTCTTTACCTCAGAGCAATCCTGCAACGCCTCGTCTAAGTATATCTCAGCTTGAAGCCGGATGCGTTCAGGAAGTTGGCAATGTAAACACATTTCATCTACGTGCTGAACAGTTGTCCTGCCTGAGCACGGATCAGAGATGATGAGATTTATCATGAGGTTATGATAGCCAAGGAATGTCTGCTCTACAAAAATTGTCTTACTTGATTCAAGGGGCAATAGGTGAGAATCTTGGGGCACATTGTGTAGGAAATTGCGTGCGAATGTGTCGTCCGTGAGGAAGCGGTGAGTGTCGAATTGTGAAGCGGGATCAACATCATTACTCTGGGCCGACGCCTCAATGAATGACATGAGCATCCTCCCCTTCCCTCGCTCTGCCCATACTAGCGCCTTCTCGACGTAACTTTGGGAAAAAATCTGAGAATTGAGCCAAGTTTTTGATTTAAGCATTTGACTCTAGCCAAAGACATGCATGCACGCTTGCTAAGTTCAAAGTAACGGATCGCATGATCTTCACTAATGCCTGTCATTAGCTCCTGAAGTTTCACACTTTCTTTGAAGACCATCTCCCATAATTCATAAGAACGTTGTAAGTATTCCGAAGAAAGTTTGGGACCCATTAGTAGCCATCCAATTGTTTGGAAGGCCCGTAATGGAACCGGACGACATAGGTTCCAATATCTATAAGCAAGGTCAAAGTGTGAGATGCAAGCCTCCGTATTGCCCAACCGGTAGTAATTTACACTCAAACATTCGTGACAAACTGCATGATCCTCTTCATCACCCCTCTCCTTTGCCATTTGCAATTGCTCCTCAATTGCATATTCGTGAGCAGCTCTAAATCCATCTGGATTTGAAGTCACATTTAGATCTTCTGCTGCATTTATAATTGCACGAGCATAAACTGCCATCTGATCGTGTACAAACACAACACTTGGAGTATATTGCTTCAGAAATTCTCTGAAGTGATCCACTATTTGATCATATATGGGACCGGTGTACTGGGGGATGTCTACAAAGTGAAAGGAGGAATTTGTATACATATGGGTCTTCAGGAGCAGGTGATGTGCCAATTCTAAACGAAACCAAGCCTTTCGTCTCCTGTCATTGCATTTTTCCACCAAATCCAAACCCAGTTCAAAGCTCTTCTGCGCTTCCTCCATAAAGCCATGGTGTTGCAGAACTTTACCCTGAAATAAATAAGCTTCTGCCAAAGATTGATGACATGCGCAGATTTCAAGCATTCTTTTTCCCTCCCAGAAGAAACAACTCGAAGAATTGTCAATGCTGTTAGAGCTGCACGTACATTCAACTTGTTGAAGTCCTGCAATGGCTTGTTGTAGAAAATTCCAACTAGCAACCTGGCCCTTACACTGGCCAATATCTGAATTGGTCGAGTAATAAAATTCCGAAAGCTGCAGCAAGATCCATGATTGCATCCCTGTTATAGATGCTCCAGTCCTGTCTTTTTCCAAGCACAATGCTTCATGCAGATATCTGATTCCAGTATTGACTGGCTCTTCATTTTTATGAAAACTCCCAATTTCAAAATATGCACGTGCAACTCCCACAAGGATGCGTACGAGATTTTCACCAAGCCAAGCAGGAGGCAACTTTATTAGAGGCTCAAAAATCTCCACGTATTCCATCCTTGCATCATGCGACCGTTTCTTTTCTCCAAGAGTTTCATGTAGGCTTATCAGAGTTTCCCAAACACCTATCTCCCTTTTCAAATATTCTGCTTCTAAAGGTCGGCTGGCAGCAATTTTCTGAGCACAGTAAAGATATTGCTCGGCCTTCTTCGTATGTTTTTGCTGTGTCAAAACCTGCGCAATTCTGTAGTGGACATGGCAATGCAATAGACTGCCAGCAAGATCAGGAGTCTTTTGTATGTACTCAACAACATCCTCCAAGCAAACCACAAGATCCTCTTCTTTTCCATTCTGACCAACTAACCCAGAGGCAACATCAAAGACATGTTTGAACACATCATCAACACTGTCGGCTTCAGTGCCAAATTTTTTAATACCATTTAGCAGGCCATCAATGGCCAGCTCCGAATTGCCTCTAATCCCCTGCTGATGATTGCTGGAGGTTCCATTGTCGTTACTGGTATTCATTACTCCAGCTCCCTGGAAAAGACAATTTCTCACATGATTCATGCAATGGATGACTCTTGTGTATCCTATTTGGTTGTTTAAATAATCATCACTCATAGACATACTTGTAACTATCATTACTGAACACATTGCTCAACTTCTGGCTAAGCACATCTTTAAAGTTTTAGGGCATTGGAAAAGAAGGCGCATAATCTCGGCCTGAGAAACCCGACCTCCATATTAAAGTGCATTTCTTGGCATGACAACTACTCCGTAATTACTAAGTAAAAGAGGCAAGTGATTAGTATAGAGCCTGTGCTTGCTCATCAAATGCTTTGATACTGCCTGAAGACAGCGCCGTGTTTCTCCCTCGACGTTACTCTCGGCGTGTGGACTTATTAGTGAACTTAGTTCCCTGATCAATTCTCAGTGAATGGTCACCTCTCTTTGGACTGGAAGTATGTCAAATCATAGTTTGCACCTGCCGTTGCTCTACAATTTGACCAAAGCTTTTTAGAACTATTCCAACAATTGGTATACCAGTAAGTGCTGAAGCGGTAGGTGCTCATGTAGAGGCACTAACGCCCTTTAACAATCCAGACCTGCACTCTAATTGGGGACAATCCGCTCAATTAGCACAGCACCTTGACATTAGTACTTCCAATGTAAGGTCATACTTGCGCCTTCGCATCTATGTGTATTGGAGACCTAATGTCCATATTGCGGACCATTCAAGCCGACTACTCGCCCTCTCATGAAGAAACGATACATCCAAAAAAACCTGACAAGACCAATCTAAGAAGCTAAATAATGCGTAGTATTTGGAGCAGAAGCCTATCAACGGAAAATCCAATTGTATTATAGGAGTGGGAATATTGACTACAACAGAGGAGTTTAACATACAGTGCTGTGAGCTGACGACCAAGCACGTTCCGACGTAGAAGAAAATTCTCGATTCGACAACGCCGACACCCACGAGCATCCAACGTGCTAACACCCTGTCGATCATGCACCATCACCCCACCGACCCCAAAAAACAGAACAACTCCAGAAAGTGAACTCCAAGCGCCGTCTCTGCTCCAGATGCAGCACTTTTGCTTGCAGACACGACTTCACCAAATCTCCACAGGCAAGTAATATCTCCAGATCTCAATGGCACACTGGCTCAACAAATTCGGTTTACCCTAGTACTCTTCGGACAGCACATATCCAATGAATGACGTTTTCAAAAGCTGGTCTCAAATGCATGTGGCACGCCAACTAAATAAAGCCCATATTCTAGTGGTAATCAGGCGTCGATGATAGATCGGCAGAGCCAAGGGCGACAGGACAGCGACAAAACATGCCGCTTTTTTCTAAGATTAGAATATGAACTCTCAGACTCTGCCCTCTTTTTTCCTTGTCTTTTCTTTTCCTTTGTACGGACATCCATCCAGAGTACAGAAAGTTAGAAACAGAACGGAATAGTTCGATGACTGTACAGACCTCAAGTATATACAATATTATGATCGGATCCACTTGCTCTGCACGTAAGACTTACATGCAAGTGGAAGCCCCACGTTTGATCTCCACTGGAGCAGATACAGTATTCGGTGGCACCGCAGACCCCACCCTTGTACAGACATTCATCGGAGCTGAGATACAGTACTTAAACCCTGAGCGCCACACAGGCAGAAAATGGGAGCGCCCATAATTGAATTATCGCCATTTGAATAAGTTTAGATCCTGGTGGTACTCTCAAATTAATGAGACAGGGGGGTTAGGATACGGAGTACTCAGCGGCAAACTGGTTTTGGGGGGCTGGATTGCTGTACCACGCGTGTAGGGGCCGGTGTGGAGGAGTGGGGAATAGTGAAATTTTTGTTTTTGAGGAATTCACTGAGCAGAGGGAGACCTGGACCCCCGGAAGTGGCCGGTGGTAGACCATTGTTGCCATTTGGCGTGCTGCTGGGAGTGACTTTGTCAAGCTGGCCTTCATCTGGCGAGATCGATATTCCCCCTCCATCTCGTGATCGGCATTCTCCTCTTTCAACTGTTCTTCTGTCATCTAGAAAATTTCTGCCTCTCTGTTGATGAAGTGTCCTACATATCGTCCAGGCTGCGTTTCTTGATCAAACTTCACAGGATACGATTACTGTCGAACCCTTGTCAAGCTCACATTGAGGTCTTTCGCTTGTCGTTTTCAGATCACCGATTTCACTTATCTGTCAGGAAAAGCTTACAATTTAAGATGCAAGGACACTATACCAATCTTGAGGTACAATCTCTTTTCTCTGCACGTTTTGTGTTCTAGCATGTAATGTTGAAAATATAAGCCAACTTGGAAAACGGAATGCTGTTACTTCGTTTCGTATTATGTTAGATTTGTAGTTTTGAATGCACTTAGGGCAGTTCTCAAGAGCCCTCGACCTGGACATCACAAAGTATCAAAGCTATTTGCATGTGCCATTCTTGCTTAGTTTAAGGTTCTGTGTAAGAACCTGTAGTTATGTAAAGAAGAGGATGATTCTGATCTTGTACAGTACGAGTATATTGATCATACACTATGCACAACTTGTGCGAGCTCCCGAGGTTAGTAACTAGATTGAGCTCGAAAAGTAATAGTTCTTTTTCTTGCTAGCAGCCAGGTACGGAACATCGCAGTGCTCAAGATACATATTATGTTGGACTACATGTTTCCTTCAAAGCCTCAGATCTGACCGACAATGATGTCGAAGAGTTGAAGCAGCAAGGGCTTACTCTTTTGGCACGAGATGAAGATGGAGACACTGTTTTTGTCCTAAGCGATGATAGCCACACTGCAGCTGACGAGGAGATGACTGGTGAAGCAAATACTGATTCCGAAGATGGAGAGGACGAAGACGAAGAAGATGAAGACGAAGCAGACGAAGATGAAGACGAAGAGGGAGATGACCCTGGCAAAGATTACAAGGGCAAAACTATTCCCAAAGACGATGGTAAGTGTTGAATGTGCATGATACTTAATCTTGTGAAGCCAAATCTTCATATTTTCCCTTCGGACATTTTCCATCATCCTTTGCGTGTAATTACCTCAGGGTCACGTCCAACACAGCTTTAGAACAATCAAAATGTGTAAGACCTTACAATTGCGAGTGGTGTTGGCACTCAACTGCACCTGCAGTGGCTATAATATTGGATCAACATCACTTTTTGCATGTCATCTCATGTAGTTTGTACAAGTGTATTGATGGTATCCCATTTTGTGGCTGTGCGTTGTGATTAAGTCACACTATTAGGTAAAGTAAGAGCCTTTATCACCATATTCGTTAATTGGGAAAAACCGTACATTTTGGGACTTTCAAATTTTGAGGTGAGTTTGAGGAGGTCTCCTCAAACCTAGCTCGCAACGTTTTTTTTGTACACGTGTCCTCACCTCACCTGAGAGGAGGCATTTGCAAGGGAAAAAATCTTTGTGGCTCAAACTGAATCTGATACCTTTGAATCTAGTTTAAGGTAACTTTTGTAGGACACCTGTTTTTCCCAAATTAATGAATATGAGGTTCTCTGTAGTCACTGAAGCTCTCAAACATCTGCATTAAGTGTCTGAGGTTTTATGTTTCTGCTTCAGAATTTCGGGAATATCCTGTACATGGTACTTCCACATGTCATGGAAAAGATCTGAAGATTCTTTGCGAACTGGATGTAATGACTGCTTGTGACAGGTAAACAATCCTCTCTCTTTGCAAATTTGTATCACCTCATACCTTGCAGAAGTTGTTAGCAAGGTAGGGGACCTAAAACTGGGGCTTAAAATTAGTGATTTGGCATATATAGACGTGAGTTAGAAATGAAAAGACTTGTATGAGGTCCCCTTTTTAGAAACTTGTTTTAACCTAGTGGATATACAAGTTTAAATATAACACGAATTCTTTGCAAATTCTTAAAGTTGAAAGTAGTAACTAGTAAGGTCACAAATATGAGGTTAGGTGCATTGACAATTATGACTTAAGAAAATCCACAGTAACTGAAAATATCACTCACTACTAATTCACATATTTGTGTTCTTCTCATTTTGTTTTTAGGTACAATAAGCTCCCTTGATAAAAAGGACCACCTCAGTTTTGGGTCCCTTGCCTGAGTAATGCTTAAAGATTTAAAAGTGCCCGGTTTCATCTTAACGTATTCATTTAACTCTGTATTATGGTTTGTGCATTGAACAGAAAAGACCGAGAAGTAGTGAAGCATTACATGAAATTGGAGTATCTCCAATTATGGCTTCCAAACTATATTGATACGTCTGAGGAGAAGGGGCATTTTGTATACAGGATTCAGATTTCTGCTAAGCCTACAGAGGAGTGGAGGCCCAAAATCAGTCGCATGATGGTAGAGCCTTCAAATGACAGTCATCCAAATACTCTCACCGTTCAGGTGTGTAATTTGTATTGAGTCTACAAGGCTCTACTTCACATGCATTGCTAGTTGGAAAATAACAACAAGGCAAACTACCCTGAAGCTAAGAATTAAAATGATTGTGCTCAATATTGTGATTTAGTTGTTTCCGTTCTTTCTGATCTTCTTGCATTGCACAAATAAGGCCTTGTTTAAATATAAGAATATATTGCTTTCTGTGGTTTTACAGGAATCTAGAATTAAGGGCGGAGTATTATCAATAAACTCCGCTGCTGTAGCTGTGGCCCAAGCATCCTACAGCACATCCAAAGCTCTGGGCCATTCGGAGACTGAATTTGGATGGTTACGTGCAGAAGTTGATTATCCTCAGAATGGTAATTTGCCATCGTGGTCTGTTCAGTGGACGTGGAATTTGAAATATCGGAAGGGCGGTCACCAGAAATTTGATCAAGAGAAACCTTCAAAATTCAGCTCTCATTTTAAAATCAGCAAGGCTTGGGAGTATTTCAGCAACACTTTGCCTGAACTCCCCTATTTCAGCAATCCTCTCCAACCAGTCATTAATTTAACCAATCTTCAAGACAATCGGGCAGAGTGGCGGTCGTCTCCAGAGACTGAATGTGTGAAAAATATGGAGTGGGACGTTGAAGTGGAGTTATTTACTGCAAAGCTTCAAAAACGGAAATGGTCTCTTAAAAACGGTTTGAAGACAAGTTATGAGGCGGAAGTTTTACGCCCTGGACAGATGAAAAAGATTTCAGCTAGGGTCAGTGTTCGAAACTAGATCGTCAGTTTGGAGTTGAAAGTAGTACCCCAGTATAATTTGACTTACTAACAATATAAGATGGCCCTTCACAAGTGCTGGGATAGTTTTGCCCTGCTCTGTTCTATAGATATCTAGTTTCAAAGTTAACCCTTACACGTCCCAAGGGCATAGTAGATACGTTGCCGCATATTTGGAATTTGCTACCAACAAGAAATTTTAGCTTGGGATCTCAAATAACTTACTAGAATCGCGTTTATCTATATTTCAATTTCTTTGTTGATCTCAAATGTAATAGAAGTGTGGATCCATTCCAAATACAAGAAAAAATACCCCGTATTGTACTGGTTGCAAAGGGCCTTTCTAACGTTTAAGGGTTGACATGGCTCGTGTCTTTATGTAAGTTAGTTTTGAAGCTTTAGAGATAGTTAGTATGCAGCAGAATACAAAATATTTTGAGCTGTGGTCTTCTGGTATCACGAGAGACTATTCATTATGGCAACTACACTAGTATTCTTTGATGGTATGAGGAGCTCACTCAACAATGACTTACTAGTCTAGCTCTAGCTTGATGTCAAGTGTATACTTAGAAGTAATACCTTTTCATGCCTCAATTTAATTGGATGTAAAAGAACCAATTTTCATTTTAATATGTTTAGAGAGCTCACTCAAGAATGTTAAACAAATTACAGTATTTTTTTCGTGGGAGTTTACCGATTTAAGCTCATGTTGCATTGGAGTGTTAAGTTGTGTGTGGGATCATTGCATGTATTGAATTTGACGTTGTTGGTTGTGTAAGTTGAATGATTTGTATGTCGTGTCCCCAAGTTGGGAACAAATGACCAGTTTACAATGGAGAGATGGCCGTGGTGTAATGAATTGGAATGGGAATGAGTTAAAGTTTGTATGCTATCTACCAATATGTGTTGTATTGAATTTGCGTTGAAATGTTGTGCTGTGTATGTATGGCCGAATTGGAGTCTAGTTTGCTTTGTGTGAGTGGAAATACAAGTGACTATTTTGTGTGTTTAAGTTTTAATTGGAGTGTGTTCTGTTTGAATTATACTTGTGTGATCTGTTGCCTAATCGGATGTTAAATCTGTTGATGATTGAGAGATAAATTAGTTGGGAATGGATCCTTGTTCATGTTGTTAAGAGTGGTAATTTAGAACTTCATTGTGTAATCAAATTGGAGTTATTATCATATGTCTAATCGGCATCATTAAACAAAATAGGAATGTACAGTATACAGTTGGAGGGTTGCCGATTAGGTGCTGAATAAATGTATCTATTGTAGTCCTAATGGGAATTGACATGAGTTATTGTCTCTAAATTTGAATAAGTTTGCATTTAGGCCATGTTCAAATTATGTAAGTAGTAGTTGCAATAAGTCCTAGTTGGAAAGGTCAGTAAGATTTTTATCCAAGTTGGCGCGGCTTCTGCCTATGTGAGCATTGAGAAGATATCTGTTCCAATTTGGAGTTAAGAATAGCTAACATGAGTAGAGACCAATTTGCATGGTAAAACTGAAGTAGAAAGGAAAGAAAGAATTTCCAAATCGGTTGCAGCATTCATGATTTGAGAAAGATTAAAGAGAATAAATCATAATAAAGAATTAAATTAAAAGATTTTTAACCCTTGTGGTCATTAACCCCTAAACTCCCAAGGGGTAAGGGCAAACATAGATGTATTAAAAAATGATATTTATGTAACTTTGATAGAGTTTGCTTCAAAAGAGAAAGCAAAAACCATGATTTTTAGTAATTATCCATATAGTCAAACATTCAAAAAAAAATTGGATTTTTATTTAATGCATTTAGAAGCATTTACCATTTCATATTCACCAAAATTATAAATTTTATTCATAGATTTGAAAATTTGGTATGATTGGTTAAAAGAAGACATTCTATCATAGACTTCAAAAATGCAATCTTTTCAAAGGAGAAAACATCATTAATTTCCTGAAATAGTAAATTTTACAACACTAAAAAATTATAAAGTGTTTGTCTTTGAAAAATTCTTCTTGATGGAGTTTAACTTGAATTGACATGATTCAAGTTGGGTTGAAAAGTATGCTTGATTTTCTATTTAAGGATTTTTTGAATTTTTTTAAAAAAATTATTTTCATCTCAGGCAGCCTGCATAAAACGGGCAGCAACCAAAAAGTGGTCGATTGGGTGCTTAGGGGTTAAGACTTTAAGAGTGGAGTGTCAAATTGTGTAATTAATCAAATGGTGAGGAAGAGTGGTTGCCTAATTGGAGGAATTCTCTTTGCATGCGGTTGTGTTAATTGAATTGGATCATCTTTTGGCAATCCTACTTGTAACTGTCTCCTTGAACGAACTTCGCATTTGGATTTAGATTTCCTAATTAGATGTCCTAAGTCCTTCTACAAAATTCTAAGGTTTAAGACCCTCCTTTCCTATATCAAAGAGCATATCAAACAGAGAGGAACTCTAATCTTTATAGGATTGGCGTAAATGCAAAGTCTCTTTACTTAAGATCACATGATTGCAAGAAGAGGGGATTAAACAATGTAAATTCCAAAACCTATTTAAATTTCAAATCTTCTACTCTATAAGTTGGAAAGTTATAATTATTTACACTAGAGAAGCCCCATTTTTTGAGATGCCAAGAAAAATGTGAGGGTACATTTTCCCGGACGTCAACCGTATCAGCGTGGATATCACCTAAAATTTGTTAAAAAAAACAAGCCAACACATGGATACACTTGGAAAAACATGGGCAATTTGAGCATGTTTTTGTATGACATCGGAAAAAACATATTTTTTTCAATTCATAAAAAGAAGACTTATAGATGACACATGGCCTCCACGTCATTGACACATGGATTGGCATTGCTACGTTGGACTTTTTAATAAGCACCCCCATAAATGACGTGGCCCATGATGTGGCAATGGAATTTGTTGAGGTGGCAACTATAAATTTTGACGTGGACTATGTTGGAACTTCAAAACTACAGTCTTCTATGTCTCTTATATACGGATCACATAGAAATACTACAAGGTATCATTAGATAGTAGTTACCTATTAAGGTAGGAGAACCCATAAAAGTCAAACTAAGGGTTTTGAACATGATGACTATTACACAACTAGCAAATTATAGGATCTTATTAGGAATAGAAAAATAATGAGTTTGCACTTTCGAATGTATTATTTGGATATTATGAGAATAAGTTGTGAATATAAAAAGAGTAAACTGCCATTGCATCCATAACCAACACTAAGGTTTCACGTTCACATGTTGTACATTCTTGTCATTACATCTATTCATTTCCACAAATTTTCCAAGATTTCAGAGGTGATAATTATGTGAACACTAACGCTTATGGGTGTTCTTACCTTATTTATGAGGTTAGTTAGTTAGTTAGGGCATTCCCAATCCAACCGTAAATAAGCCCTCTAAAACCAAATCTGATATATTAGTGGCCATCAGATCATAATATGTCAGATTTGATTTTGGAGGATCTGTTTACGGTTGGATTGGGGATGCCCTTAATCCCTGTTTCTTTCTCCTGGTCTGGCACGGCCTGTATATTTCCTTCACCTTCAATGAAAGATCACCTGTGTGGTCAATATAAGAATCTATTATTTATAAAATTCCAACATGTTATCAAAGCTAAGGAGACGATCTTCCTTCCGTATTTTATTTTTGCTGTGAAAAATTAGCATTGATTTTTTTGTTGTTCTCGAGTGATTGAAGAAGGGTCATCACTGCCGTTGATTAAACTTTTGACTTAGCTTAACTCTATTTCATCATTTATTTTTATTTTTTTCGTTGCGCACACAACAGAGAATCAATAGCTCCCATATCGAAACCAAAGCAGTATCAACAATTAGCGTAGTCAACAATATCAGGTCAATCTTACATTGCTTGCAGGAACCAATTTTGTTATCCTATACGGTAGTGGTATAAATGTAGTATTTGAAGATCCATTGAAATGGTGTTGTCATTTCATTTTTAAAATTTGTCATCTTACATTTAAGGTCAATTTTTGATTATTTTAGTCAATCAGATTTTTCATAACAATTATCTTTGTAAAATCATTTTAGGCTAGCAAAGAAAGTGGGGTTTTTTACCCTTGTTGTCCACTTAGCTACACCATGTGATTGTTATTTTTATTTATTTTGTGTGAAACTAGTCTTATTGGAAAGGTGGGAAATTCTGCTTTTCAAAAATGGAAGGCACTTCTCAATTAAAGTTTGCATGAAGCGTTAATATTCAAAACCACACAAGCATGAAAAACTAAAGATTTTCCACATACGGCTCACTCAATCATTATAAAGTTTCACCTCCAAAGGTAGATCTAGTTTGAACTTTTACACACTACAAAAAACAAAATGTCCTTCACATTTGTACGGTTGGATTATTCAAATTTGTTCCATACTTGATTTAATTATGCATCTCCCTAAACTACCTCTATTTTTTATGGATTTTGTGAAAATGAGTGTGGTCCTTAACCCCAAAAGGACCTTGAGGACAAAATGAGTCCTTGACTAATTTTCAAAGTTAAATAAAAATTTACCAAACTATTATTTTTAGTAGTATATTTTTTGGAACAATTATTTTTGAAGTTTAGTTTTAGCTCCAATAATCCAATTTTGCAATTGATTGATTATGACTTTTCTATTCAAGATTTTGTGCACGGGTGTCCATTGCAATCTTGACTTTATGTAATGTTGAGGGCTCTTGGGAATGTGCCTTAAATACACTAGATCTTTGAGAAAAAATCACATTAGAAATTCATTTTAAAAACTTGTAGAGTAGATTTTGAGAAGTCATAAATTGATTGGGGTTATGCATGTTAGGCCCTTTAATCTCATATCTTTTTGATGACCAACCTTTTAGATTTGACATGTGAAAGGAAGGTTGAAAGACTTCAAATCATTTTCCCAATTTTAACACCTTCATGATCAAAATTATAATCTTTCAATCCATATGAGATATTGTTGTGTTTTTTTTCCTATTTTAATCTCTAACATGTCTAGTTTGAATTTATATAGTTACAATTCAAAAGGAATTGATACAACTTATCAAAATGTTGATTTTTTGTTCAAATTAGAGCAAATTCCTAGAAGCTCAGGAATTTCCAGGGTCATTCTGGGGTTAAAGGGTTAACCCCTAAAAGCCCACTTGTCCCTTTGGAGGACAAAATGGATTTTGGGTAGCTCATTATAAGTGCGGTTTTTACAAGGTTTTTTAATCTCTTTTCTTTGAAATTTCACACATGATGTGCCCGTTGCCCAATGAGTACCTTTAAGGTCCAACAATTTTCATAACTTTTGACTACATGGTTCAAAAGTTACTGTGTGATATGTTGTCTTTTTTGAACTCTAGGCAGCCTAGGCAGCTCAAAATCTTTTTCAAAAATTACGTTTTTCTGAATTAAAGAATAAAGATTAGTTCTCTAGACTTCTATGTATGTGGGAAGCTTTGAATCATTTGATATCAATTAATGAGATGAAAGTTATGAGAAGTTTTTGTTTGCAGATAGGAATGGTTTTGAGTAAGACTCCATACCTAGTACTCAAAATCTAAAACTTCTCATAACTTTCATTTCATTAATCAAAATTGAAAGATTCAAAGCTTCCCACGTACATATGAGTCTAAAGAACCATTTTTTTTAATTCAAAAAAATGTAGTATTTTAAACAAGTTTTTTGAGCTACCCAAGCTGTCCAAAGTTCAAAAATAATAATGTATCATGCAATAATTTTTTAACCATGTAGTCAAAACTTTAAAAAAATTGTTGGACCTTAAAGCTATTCCTTGGGCACATCATGTGTGAAAATTTCAAAGAAATAAGATGAAACATCCACTTGTAGTGAATTGCCCAAAATTGCTATGTTGGCAAAAAATAGTGCTTGGGCCTTTAGGGGTTAAACTAACAAAGAGGAACTTAAGGGACCTAGATAATTGCAAGGTTACAAGAGATACTCTAAGGATCTCATGCAAAAAGAGCATTCTCATCTTTAAACCACCGGGAACAAGGGCAAAGCTCAAGTAACTAATGACACTAATGTGAGATTGCCCATGCGTGAGGTTCTTAACTTGCATAAATATTGCTTGAACAAAATATTATCACATGTTCTCTTTGCTGGCAGGATTAGCATTGCACAACGTGACACCATTTTGCAATTTTTGTTGTTATGTTAACCCCTAAAGGACCACTTGTCCCTATGGGGGACAAATGGGATTTCAGGCATGTATTTGTGGCTAAACTACTTTTGTGTGATTTTTTGAAATTTTTATGGAAGATGGAAAATTCAAAAATTTGTGTGGGCATCTAATTTTTTCCTCAATCCAACATTTATTGAAGAAGTCAAAAATGAATTTATGAGAATTTTATTTCAACGGGCAGCCCAAAAACTTCTTTAAAAATTGCATTTAAAAAAAATAAAAATTTGAGGTTAGTTCTTTAGACTTATGTATATGTGGGAAGCTTTGAATCATTCAATTCTAATTGATGAGATGAAAGTTATGAGAAGTTTTAGTTTGCGGGTAGGTGTGGAAAATCTGAAAACTATGCCTATACGCAAACTAAAACTTCTCATAACTTTTATCTCATCAATTAGAATTGAATGATTCAAAGCTTCCCACATATACATAAGTCTAAAGAACTAACCTCAAATTTTTATTTTTTTTAAATGCAATTTTTAAAGAAGTTTTTGGGCTGCCCGTTGAAATAAAATTCTCATAAATTCATTTTTGACTTCTTCAATAAATGTTGGATTGAGGAAAAAATTAGATGCCCACACAAATTTTTGAATTTTCCATCTTCCATAAAAATTTCAAAAAATCACACAAAAGTAGTTTAGCCACAAATACATGCCTGAAATCCCATTTGTCCCCCATAGGGACAAGTGGTCCTTTAGGGGTTAAGTAACACGACACTACTCTCTAAAGTTTCCGTTGTTATATTCACAAGGATAAAGGCAACCAATCATGCAAAGCGTTTTGTTCAAACAATTTTTATAAAATGATTTATCATTTTATAGTAATGCAAGTTAAGTGCAATTGCCTTTTAAGCCAATTGAATTTGAAATCTTAGGGTCACTATATGTTAGGGCCCAAGCCCGTTTTGGAATTAGTCCATTTCAAAATCCATTGAATTCCCAATTAGATCAAGGTTTGGGTTTTTTATAAATTTATCTAGTTTGAACGATGGCTTGATTTCAAATTTACTATTTCAAATTCACAGATCAAACCTATGCTCTTGAATTGGGGTCAATGTAATGTAGTGATCCAATATTCATTTGACTTGAGCTCAAATTTTGGCACCAAATAAATGTAATGTAAGCGGCCATGTCATTAACAAACCAATTGAACCAACTCTCAATAAGGGTAGTCACAACACTTTTTTGGGTGAGTGATGGAGAATGAGAACGCAAACATGTCACGTTGATGGTGGCTGCCGAAGCTTCCATCATTCTTTGTGTGCTAAACTTCTCACGTCTCATTCTTCTCCTTCAGAGGTGAAGAATGGAGTGGAGAATGAGTTAGCGTGTGAACTTGTTACCATGGTTTGCTTGTTTTCCTTGCTTGTACGTGAATTGCTTTTCACCCTAGCTCTTTTTGCTCTTTCAATTGTTGGTCGTGTTGCCTTCCTCTAAGTAAACCATTCTCCATTCTCCATCACACACAAATGGGGTGTCACAGCACCTTCACAAAGAATAAGCTCGTATTGGCTCATATTTTCACTCAACCGATTCTCAGTCTCCATTCTCTTTTCATTCTCCAAGAAGTTGTGACTACCCCTAGTATAAAACTTGGGATCCAATGGATGGCTCCATTCCAAAAGTCCAATCGCTAGCCATGTTGCCTTTCTTTAAGTAGACCATTCTCCATTCTCCATCACACACAAATGGGGTGTTAGAGAACCTTCACAAAAAACAAACTCCTATTGGCTCCTACTTTCACCCAGCCAATTCTCAATCTCCATTCTCTTTTTCATTCTCTGAGAAGCCGTGACTACCCTACTTAACTTGGGATCCAACGGATGGCTCCATTCCAAAAGTTGAGCAATTTCATAGATCCATCACTTTGTGCTTTTTAAGTCGGGCCAACAATTAGGCCATAACATGAAGATGGCCTCTAGTCAAATTGTTGATGAAACTGGTAGTAATTTGCCAAACGGAATTTTCATATGTAAGTTATCAAATTGTCATGGAAAAAAATCAAAGGATTGTGCAAAAACTTAGTTAGGTACTGGTGTTCAATGAATTGGATGTTAAATGTAAGGAGAAGCAGCTTGTTCATTACAAAGAAAAGGAGGCCTCTAAAAGGCTTCCAAATCCATGCACCGAGTTCTGTGGAAAAAATAAATAAATAAAAAATACCAAATAAAGAACATTCGGTTGTAAAAAGCCTGCTGTCCTGGCAGACCGTCTGCCAGCTCGGATAGCAGACTTTTTATAACCGAATGTTCTTTCTTTCGTTTTTTTTAATTTAAATTTTTTTTTCCACAGAACTCGGTGCATGGCTTTGGAGGCCTTTTAGAGGCCTCCTTTTCTTTGTTATGGGAGCCTTATTCCAAAAGAAAACTATTATAAAACATTAGTAGAATTGCATACAATTTGGTCTCAAGAATAATAGAATTCATGAAAAAATAACAAGATTTTTGGATTTTTGATTTAGTAAAAACTTATTTTTTAAAATTTGCTTGTTTGATTTACGTCTCAAACTTGATTGGATAAACAGTTTTATGTTACATTACATGGAATAGCTTGAAATAAATTTTTGTGTTTCTTTTATATAAATAATGTTTTGGAATACAGTGGTGCTTGGTTAGAGTCAACACTTTGGGCTGGGCTTGTAGAAAGTGTTGACCTTATCCAAGCATTGATCATAAACAAACCCTCCATTTGTGTTACTTTCCCTAATTATAAGGATTGCAACTTTGGAGGTGCTTTCTCACCCATGTTTTTGGTACATTAGTCAAATGCCTTTCTAACTAAGGAGTCAAAATGGGAATTGATAAAAAGAAAACATTGACCATATGCAAGCACTTGACCTTAACCCCTGAACGTCACGAAAGCCCTTTGCAACTGTACGTATGGCCGTATGTACAGACATATTTGAGCCACTTTGAGGACTTCAAATTCTTTTATGCACCCACCATCATACAACCCTTCAATATGTATGGTTGTAACACTTAATTTCTAGCTAATTTAGATTTCCAAATATTGGTTGCGATCATATTTGGTACCGTAGCTCCAAGTCCCAAGGGCCAGTCAAGGGTTATGCAAGCTCATACAACATGCTATTGAGCAAAAGGGGAGTGGGGCTGTGATCTTATCCAATTGTTGCTCTTACAAAGATTGGCGCTAACCAAGCACCACTATTTAATCAAATCCACAAGTAATACATGCAAAAAACATTGTAACGCATACTTTCTGTTGAAGAGAAATATATGATTTACTGATTATTTATGCTACATATCTTTGGAATGTAACATATGTAAAATTACAACGAATTTCAAAATTTGACAATACAAAGTATAAATAGTTCTCCAAAAAAAACTTGCCTAAAATATTCTTTGTTTCATTTCCTCCTACCAAGCTTGCTTAAAACCCGGAATCACTTGCAATTGGCTGCCCATGTGTGAAGATATTTTAGCCACCGCAAAAAGAAGTAAAAGAAGGGTGATGTTTTGTTGAAAGATCAGGGTTCTTTGTTCTTAATAACTTTCATTCCTAAAAAAATAAAAACTTAAGCAACTAAAAGGAACATAAAGGTTGCACTGCAATTCAATCCTTGACTCTTTTATTTTAAAGCTTGTGGAAATAAATGTTATAAATGCTTACATGGTATCAATTTTGCAAAAGGATCATGTTTATCAATCTCTAGCAACTTTGGTAATGATAAAATACAATAAATTTTGAATTTGGAAATTTTCTAATATAATGACAAGTTTGTAGAAGATTTGAAACACATAACGAACAAGTCATCTACAAGGGCCTACATTCCATTAACCAACGTCACTACTATTGCTACCAATATTGCAAATCAAGGAGAGTGCCACCACACCATTGTTTGAAGATCGAGAATGAGGTGAAGGTGTGACTACCCCTAATTATACATTAGGAAACAATCTAGATGGTGGGTTTTGCATAATCAGTGTACTCACCTTATATGCATACTTAGTAGCCCTTTCCGTTACGTTCAAGGGGCCAAAAAAAAGGCACACAATGACTCGCATTGACAACTCAACCTCAAAACTTGCAATCACCTTTCAGCCGAATTCAGCCAGTCATATTTATTGATTTGTATTGCATTTTTCTTGTAGATGGCATTTTTTTTAGATTCTTTGTAAAGATAACCAGTAGGAAAAGGAAAACAATACTTTCTAGTTTCGATTTTGCACGAATATGATTTCTATAGAGAGATTAAAGGCAAATCATGCTTCAACCAATTCAGAAAAGGTATCGACAATTCAAAACTACAACATATCTACAAATTTCTCAAAAAACCTTGTGACTAACGACGTCGACTTGATAAACAAGTGAGGCCTTCAAATATCTGTCTTCGCTTGTTAAAAAATGACCAAACTTAATGTCCAACGAGCCTTTTCACTGCGACGTATGCTTGCTTGCACATTGTTGTACATAGTAAAGGATTTGAGGAGTTTGTTGAGTTGAACTGCGATTCAATCCTACGCACCTGAGTCAACCTTAGCATTGTCGCACTTGATCAGGAACTCTAGGATAGGCGGGTAAACTTCTTCCTTGGCCTGATAAACAGATAAGGACATTATGTTATTCGATATCTGAATGACAACAGGTGTCAGTTATGTATGCATCAAAAGCAAGGTATAAAATGAGCATTAATTCCACATACAACAGACCAGAAAGCACTCAAATTCTATATTAGAATGTTTTCAATGAGTAAATGAAAGGAATCTGAAGGCAAGTTGAAATGGAACCAGGTGAGCAAAGGGACATACAGTACGAGAACAAAGCAGATCATAGTGGCCATAATGTAGCTCGTCTACACCACCGAACAGTTTGTACGTTACATTGGCTTCTGGAAAAGCTTTCAAGGTTTCTGCGAGAAACGGAAACCAGACAAAAACACCGTAAGTTGGCAATATTACAAGCATCCTCTCCGAAGGGAAATTCTGCTATCCTTCACTGGGCAGATCCCCTGCAAGGGTTTGGACATTTCTTCATCAACACCTTAGCTGACTACCAGCACGGAACAGAAAGAAGTAACACCTAGACTGTTGCATTAATGCTCGATGTTGAACAAAGACGAGATTTCCGGTGACTGCAAGTCAAAGTATTTACCAGTAACTGCAATAGGCGGACAGATAAGGTCTTCGTCACCAGCAATAGCAAGAACAGGAACTTTGCAGCTCTTGAGGCGACTCATATAGCTGATAGTGCCATTTCGATTCTGCAAGCCTCCAGGCTTAAAGACAGTTGCTAACTGCAATAGTAACTTCACAGGAACGGTACCTGAATCACACATCATTAAACTTAATTTCCGGAGGGCAGTCTGAAATTGACAGGAAAACTATGACTGCCGCACTGTTCTTAGATATCCGCCATTGGAAAACTTCTGCCTGTGAAAGGTAAAGCGGGCATAACGAAGCAGTTGCACGTACAGAAATTGCTACAAATTAGCTTTCTGAAAAGATCTGGCTCCATCATTTGACGCGCAGAGACTTGGTAGCCCAAGTACGCTAAAGCGTACGGAGGACGCGAGGCAAGTGGATGAATTGCGTTCATCAAAGCTCCTAGAGGTACGACAGGGACATTCAACATTTGCGCTGGATCTGCCTGCAATTTGAAACAGCACTTAGGCATTAATTCTTCACCACAAAATAATAAGTCAACGCGGTAAATTTCTGTCAAAGGACTGAACGCTCAGGGTCAGAAGATGTGCTAGGTGGTCGTCAATCCCCAAAATCCAGGACCAAGTATTTCAGTAAGACTTCGTGCTGAAAACTTACAAGAGGAAGGACCATCTTAAGTGAGGTATCAGACACTCCATAATCCAGTGATGATGCCAATGCTACAGCTCCTGCAAGTCCAGCTCTCTCCTCTGCAACCATAAGCATCAAAAAAATGACGTCAGGATACAAACCCAGTCACACGCTCTATTCAATGTGATCTATATTACAAGTCCATTTGTTGCTGTATATTAAATGACCGCAAATATAAATTGCAAAAATCATGATCCTTCAAAATAAGACAGGTCCATGAGTAGGTGAATTCAAGATAAAAAACCAGGGCTAAATTTTCAAGTCAGATTTCATTCGACCTTCCAGAGAATTTGTCGCACCTACCACGTATGGCCAGCATAGCATATAAGAGAATTCCGCCCATAGAATGACCAACACCTAAGACTTTTCCATCGCAAGTTGCAGTATGAGAAATGACGTAATCCATCTGCATGTAAGATTGCACAGGTCTGCACGTTGTAAGCATCCCTTGCACTGTGTAATACTAGATTGCCAACAATGGCATGTCAAAGAACCTGTATGATAGGATATATACCGCTTATTTATCTTATAAAGTACAGGAAATTACAGTTACGAGGCTACAAAGATACATCACTCATAAATGTCCGTGTTGCCTTTTCCTTTGTGTCACTTATCAAACTTCAGCATATGACCTAGAATACAGAACAGTCTTGTAAAATATCCTGGTAGAGAACTGATGAAAATCTCCAGTCAGAGAACAATCGATGACGGGTAGCTGGAACTTACAGCAGCAGGAACATCTTCTTCAAGGTAAGTATCAAAATCCCAATCATATTTTGCATACAATTCAAGGAGTTCCTGAAAATCGCTGACTGTCGTGGTTAATCTTTCCTGTAAACCCACGTGTGTTTGTTAGATTCCAGAAAAATAGCAGATCAATTTGAGAAAAAGAAAGATTCAGAAGCCTAAGGTAAATTCTGCACTTTTGTTCGACCAACTAACCAGTGAGGTTTCTTATTTAGAGAATAACCTCACTGTGAGACTTAACTATGAAACGTCCTTTTTCTAGCTCTAATGAAAGAAATTTTATTCACGGAAGCTATTATGAATAACAAGCCACCACAACGACCTTGCATACATTAGGCTGTTCAGTTTACCATTCAACAGTAGGTAGTTTGTATTTCAATGCACGGCTTTGAAAGTTGTACATAATCTGAATTACCAATTTTTAGACTGAAACGTCTCTAAATTCTTGTGCAAGGTTAAATTACAAGCCAAAGATCCAACAGCTTCTCACCCGCTGTGTAGGGCTCTAACCGATAGTAATCAACATCCTTCTAAGGAATATTAGGCATTACCAGACAGAAGCTTTTCTCTCAGTCTGCACCATGTTATTTATCCAATACAAACAGAATATATATGAGTTTACAGAATAGTACTCCTACTTGCAAGTTGGTGACACTGGGAGAAACAGAACGTTGTCCTTCCTCCAATACCAGGGCAACTCGTTTACTGAACTCCGTAACCTGGGATGCCACAGAGCTCGTCTGTGGTCCCTCCAACAGACCCGTCAACCTCTCCCGAACGTCCCCAAGTCGCTCATTCAGCACTTTATCCTCCAGTAAAGAAGTGACCTGCATATTATTCAGCCAGTTTTTAAAAAATTACAGGAGCTTGAATGGAGCTAAAGCCATTTTCGACATTTTGCGTGAAGGTAATTTACATAACAATAATGTCACAACATTCTGAAAATACATCAAGAACATCATATTTTGAGTGCAAATGGATTTCACCTGCTCTATAAATTTGGCTACCAAGATGCGCGACTGCCCTTCGCTGACCAAGCTTTTCAAAGTCTGTGATATCTGTCCTATTCTATTTGCCAACCGCGATGCTAAAGTATCTTCTCCTGTTGAGGAGTTGTCGGATTTTGGTGAATCTTTCGATTGCGGCACCAGGGCAGCTTCAGTTTTATCGGGTTTGGGAGCGCCATTATCATTGTTCACGGTTGCTTTTGTGACATTCTTGATTGTTGCTTGAACAAATGCGTCTTGAACAGCTCCATTAAGAGCGCCATCGGTCCCACCAAGCTCACTAGACGTTGGCTCTCCTTCTCGCTTGCTTAATCCCGCACCCCGAACCTCTACAATCCACGAGTCAAATCCAGCTTCTGACAGATGACGAGCCAACGATGCCTGCAGAGGATCAGCGTGAAAACGGGAACTTAGAATGAACGTCGCGCTCTTTACCCCGACGCTACCTGATCTTTCAGGTAATCCTCGCCTGAATTGTAATTTGAAACATCCGATGCTCTCTAAATGCAACTCGACAAGGAAAAAAAATCGCTAAAATGCAGATTGAAAGATTCTATAAGAAGTTCCAAACCCTAATGTGCACATTTTAACCCTGACACTGAAAATTCAATTACCAGGTGTAACACCACCAACTCTACCAATAAGCACCATTTTAACAGTTAGCAGGTGGAGACTCGACTCTCGCAATCTTGCTACGATTAACTTGCACTAAAGAAAACTTGCCAAAAACTACTCCAACAAATACAGAACAAATCACACCAACAGGTACTCCGCTGCAAATATTATATCTCTGTTGAAAGAGAGCTGTGTGTTAAACAATAAAATTTGCAATCTCATTAGAAATTGGATATTTGTGTTCGATGCAGAAGGAAGCGGAAGGAAACTTACACCGGAGCCTATGTCAAACCCGATTGCATTTGTGCCAATACCAGAGAGCATTAAAACAGGGTGTTTCCTCTTTGGCGCCTGTATCAAGAGGCAAATCTTACACGTTCAGAAAACTCCCGCCATGAATTGAATTTTTGACGCTAACCACAACGAGACGGAAAATTTGACACTTCAACATACAAATACCAGTATTCAAATGTTTCTGAGGATTGCACTGACGAAAAATCAATTCTTACAGATTTTGAAGGGAGGTAGCGCCACAGAGCAAGACGCCAATCCGATTTAGGAACAGCAACATAATGCAATTCATCAGCAGTGCATATCTCTGGCTTGTCAATGCGGTTCAAATCCCCCCCTGCTACAGACTCCAGCTCCTTATCAACAGAAGGCTTCTCCCCTGTCTCTCTAGCAGTTGCAAACGGCCTCACGGAACTCCACTTCCTTTTCCATTCAACGGGCCTCTCTCGACACAATGCTTTCACGTCGCAGCTTCCAAAAGAAGAGAGCTGGAAATGATGCCGTGGAAAGTACACTCTCCGTACGGCCTCCTGAGAAGTGTGCGAAAAGGTTCTGAAGCGAGGATTGAGAGAGAGACGTGTAGGCGAAACAGGTCGCGTGCTCAAGTAGCTCCACGACACAACTCCCCTGCCACAGCTAAGTGCTGACATTGATTTCGTATTCTGCATCCCGCAATACTTGCTTCCCCCGCTTCTCTCGCTAGAACACAATTTATTCACAGCCTTCCTGACAGCGATACATGTTCACAGAAGACCAGCCAAACCAACCGTCAGTTCAAAAAATACCGTCGCCATTACAGATTCATAGACACGATTGTTTTCACCGAAGCAAATCAAAGCTTAAAAAATGCCAGAACAAGAGACATGCCTAAAGTCTCTTCAAGCTAGGAAGCAGCTATTTCTCTCCTTCACAATGTAGAAAATACAACATCCGCCAACTGACCTTCAATTATCCAAAAACTACTCAAAATTATACTCCCGCAAGGTTCGATCGCGTCCGGAACAGATCTTAAACAACACGGCACTCCAATCCAATCCTCTCAGCTCCTGTTGTCGTTATTCAATAAACAATCCGGCATGAGCAACTATTCCAAAACTTAATTCCACAACTGTCGAACAGTCTACTCGCGCGCGAGACTAATCTCCACGCCTCAAACTTAGTATACCGCGCCCGCTTTGAGAGTAGCAACTGAAGAGACAAGAAGAACAGAGAACCTATAATGGCAGCGATAAATAAAAATCCAGAACAAGTAAAAGGACTGAGTCTAAAAATTTAGCTACTAAGCTTACTCTCCTCCGCTAAGTGCGAAATACAAAACTCGCCATCATACCTTCACTTCTCCAAGAACAATCCAATAAAGTTTCGATTGAGCCTGCAAATGAACTTGCACACCATGGCGTTCTTCAGTTCCTTTCAACTCATGTTATCGTCACCGCTACAGCATCAACGATTGCTCCAAAATCTCCTAAAACTCCATCTCTGAGACATCGGAGCAATTTATTCGAGCAAAAGCTTCAACATACCTTCACTTCTCCAAGAACAATCCAATGAAGGTTCGATTGAGCCTGCAAATGAACTTGCACACCACGGCGTTCTTCCGTTCCTTCAACTCATGTTGTCGGCATCAAACGATTGCTCCAAAATCTCCTAAAATTCTATCTCTGCGACATCGGAGCAATTTTATTCGAGCAAAAGATTGTAATGTACCTGCGCCTCAAGTACTATACAACTGCTGGAGTGATGCCTCTTGTGAAGGAAGAACGGGGGAAGCTGAAAAGGACCGACGCCAGCAGCGGTGAATGGGAGCTTGGCAAATGGCAGCACCGGAAGTTCTGGAACATGTCCAGATTTTTTTATTAATAAATCTTCGTTCAGATGGATCATTACACTTGTGGTGATCAAAAGGCCTTGACTTGTGAAAATTCTCTCATTGGCTGAAATGGACGCGACACGTGTGCAATCCTGGGTTTCAGTATCCGAGGGAGAATTGGTGTTTATTTGTAATGATAATTGGTTTACTTTAAGTGGCCAAGTGGAGGAAGTATTAAAAAAATTGTGAAAATACAAGTTGCCAAAATATGAGGGGAATTTAACCTAAAGAAACCTTCTGATTGGTCGGATGTGAGTTGGCAAGAGTGTTGTTCAAGTAGGATGTGGATGAGGTTAGTTGGGTAGGTGGACCACAAGATCAACATAGCTCCGTGAGTAAAAATAGTTAGATCCTATTGAAGAGTTACAAGGGCTGAATATTAAAGTTTTAGCATGTTAGAGCATCTCCTGTCACACATCAAATGAGTTCTTTGCATTCAACCCGTAATGGCTTCTACACTTCAAGTCTCCAACTACTCGTCAATGTGTGTGAGCGAGACCTTTCAAGCTTAACCACTTTTATGTCAAATTTCAGCTTTCTACAAGCCACCTTCACAGCCCCTAAAGGCCCAAAAGAAGCAAAAGCGAGGAACTTAGGGCAAGAGGGCTCTGTGACTTTGCTTCTTGTAAGGACTTCACGCCGAGTTGCAAGGGAATTTCACACCATGTTGCGCTACTTGTTGCTCTCGTCCCCTCCAAACTTAATTTCCAAGGGCTTCTTTTGATAAATGGCAAGAGATGCTCTTAAATTTGTTATCATTGGATTGCTATTGAAAAACCTATCCTATGGATATGTTACTTTATGTTATATTTTGTATTTTGAATGAATTTTATGAAATATAAATTTGATATGTTGAAAAATTTCAAAAGTTGACTAACTTATATAGAATTAGCCACATTTATAGTTGGTTGTAATTGAAATGATGAGGAGATTGAGCAAGCCATTGAAGTCACATGTTCAAATTGTAACCAAAAAATGGAAGCTAGTTGAGTCCAAATTCTCCAAATCCTAACAGAGGTCTAATGCACAATTAAATATACACTTTAGCTCATTGTGGACAAACAACAACATGAAATTTATGATATTTGAAAAAAAAATCTCTTTGTGGTGTTTGAATTCTCTTGCAACACTTTTTAGAAGTAATGAGAGCCTAAATCAATAGATTGATACATTAATTTATAGTGCAATACGTACAAATCAAATTTAAAAACTAGTGTTTTTTTAATAAAAATAAAACTAATGTTACAATGCCAAATTCTTAAAATTGATTTACATTTGATATTTTCTTAAAATTTGTAATTACAATGGTAACACAAGCTTTTGTTTTGTGTTTATTATTGTATAATGAAGCATTCTTAATTCTCCTATAATTTTAACCCTAAAAGTGCTCTCCTTCCTACCATGCAGCCAATTTTGGAGTGTATGATGTTGTTACATGTCACCGTTGTTGTAGTATTAGTGAGAGATGAAGATTTATACACAAGTGAAAATTAGGTGTCTAAAATGGGAGGAGCTATGACAATAACCGTGACCAAACTGGTCACATTACTCTGACGTTTAGAGCTAGGGCACACGTACCAAACTGACACTACCTACTTGTAACACGTCAAGAATTCTCAATTTAAATGAAAAACGCTGTTAAAGCATTGCGATCAGGTCAACAAGTCAACAAACCTTAGTGTCCTGTTAATTGTACTTGCCTTATATTCTTCTTATGTTTAGAACCCACACTCAAAATCAGGAATAACATCGACCAAGCATAGAAGATCACACAGCAGATAAGTCTTTCCTACCCATGCAATCTAGTCATTATCTAGCCACTCCGACCAAATGCGTGGCGAGATCATGGCGTGATTCAAGCAGCTTTGAGATTTTTTTGAGATTTTTTCAAGCTGGCCTGCGTAGCCAAACATCTGTACAGCACCAATGGAACAAACGAATGCTTTGGTTCAATCTCAATCAACAAAGTGAATGTGAACGTCATATTATTTCAGTCCGCCTTCGGTACCTGGTTACCAGTGCTGGAGAAAGATTTTATTCAACGATACTTGAATTTCATAGTGACAGTAGTATGATCGATCTAACTGAGTCATAGAACAAGTATATAAGATACTGAAGCCTTTCCATGTGAGTTTACTCTGTCAGTATGACTCTTCAGAAACTAAGATCTAGGACTACACAGCTCTCTATAATGCAATGAATTTCATCATGACGAACTTGAGATATACTAACATGTAAGGATACAGAATATGTACTCTACTATGTTCACACTTAGTTTTGCAAGAAAAAGGTGTATCAAGGAAGCCTATAAATACAATAGGCATGCTGTCAACAGCCATCCTGCATTATAACATGAAGTGAACAGAGAAGGCCAATGTAGGTTTTGAACATTGTTAACGTGGCATACCACCTAAAAATGTGCTTGGATCTGGTACGTTTCCATTGAATTCTGCGTTGGAAAAGTCGAAGCCAGGGTGCTGCATGCAGACAGGCAAGAACATAAGCCAGTCATCATCTAGCATGTGCACGTTCATCGAAATAAGGGTGAAACACATCTTTATCGATAGAATAGAAAAATGTCTAGCATTGTGTTCTCCAACAGATTCAACTTCACGGACACCCCGTGTGAGACAGAAACGAAACAAAATGTTAGAAGTCTGCGTAAGGTAGCAGCACCCATAACCATTAAATTAAGGGTTTTGAACATGATGATTATTAATAAACATCTAGCAAATTATAGGATCCTATTAGCAAGATACAATTGATGAGTTTGCACTTTCAAATGTATTATTTGGATACTGTGAGAATAAGTTGTGAATTTTTAAAGAGCCAACTGCAATTGCACCTAATACCAACACTAAGGTTTCATATTCACATGTTGTACATCCTTGTAATTACATCTATTCACTTCCACAGATTTTCCAAGATTTTGGAGGTGATGGTTATGGGTACAATGATGGTTATGGGTGTTGCTACCTTAGCCTCCGCAGTGAAACTTACCTCTTCTTGAAATCTCTCCAGCATCAGGCGCTGCTTCTCTTGCTCGGACTTAAGCGGATCCAGGGGCGCATGCCCAGCTATGGCTGAATCCCAAGGCTGACCTTTCTCCCGCTTCTGAAGTGTCACGTGCATTACGTGGTCCTCTGCACAACACAAGATGACGTAAGTACCAACAGCCTCAAGAAATGGTGATCACTTCGCTTGTGGAGAGTCCTTACAGTCTGAACAACATTTTTAAAATGTATCAAAAAAAAAAAACTCTACTCATATACATAATTTCAGAGTTGGATCCGTAGAAAGTAAGAAGTCTCACCAACTGTCCAAAAAGAACAATCCGTTTTCACTAGACCTGCTAGCTCATGCTGCAGATAAGCCACACAAGATGCTCAGCTCATATAAGCTCAACTCTTGCCGTCTCTAACATCGATTGACAAGCGGTACTCCGGTGAAAACTAGAGAATAAAAGAAAATGATCAAACATTGTCAATATTACTTCATCATTTTGTTTAGTTTTACTATTTATATAAGGATTGTGAAGGGATTCTTGACAAGTACCTTACGGTATAGCAATTTCACCAGATTAGGTCCTCACTTCGTTCCTTCAAACGTCAGCGTGAGCTTGCTTAGCAATCTAAAAATTAATAACCAAAGTTGTACAGAAAATCAAGAATGTCATGTATCAGGACGGTAAGACGACTGAAAATGTCCCTCCATCATATCAAAGATTACGGTGTTCTGATGTGAGGGAACTCAACAGAGTGGAAAAGAATTTATACTGTACACGCGTACATTAAGATAAGGAGGATTGCCTTTGACGCCTAGCTCCAGGCGCGTTGGCTTGATGGTGCAGTACAACAACTTTGTTGGTAAGGTTTCAGGCAATGGTATATACACGTTGACCTCTTCCAGTTGCTGATCCCACTCGTAAATCAAGTCTCCTGCGAAACGGATCATCACCGACTTTCAGCCTTTTCATCGTGCACAGCATCGAATCATCGTCTCCATCGTCTACATCGTCTGTTCTTAGAGTGAAACATTTAACCCTAAGCTCCTAAAACATCCTATCGTGCATGACACTTATAACCAACAACTATTGGCCAAACAAGAAATACTAAGGCACAACATATATACTCATTAGCTCAAAAGTAATTCCACCACCAAGCGGGACAAACCCTAAGCTTCATCTTGGTGGACTTGAATTTTTGATAACTTTTCTTTTTTACAAAGCCTTAGGCTAGCCACTTCAATTGGGAGTTGTTGGTTATAAGTGTCATGCACTGTATATTCATCCACATTAGAATAGGATGCCATACAACGAATAAAACAGTAAAATCCGCCATTGTCTCAAGTTACACACGCAAAAATAAATCAGTTCAATCTGAAGTACAGCTAGAAGGTGAGCTTTGGAAGTAAGCATGTGCCAGCGGAGAACTGCTGCTCATTAGAAAATGTTTCTATGCTGAGTGGTACAAAGGACCTGACATAGAATGTGAGTGGCATACACGAATTGAAAATTTGGTATGTGATTTGCTCACCATCTTGTTCAAAGCGGTGCCGTTCTGTAGGAGCCATCTTCTCTGCGGCCATCTTGTATTTTGAGTTACCGCAGGAAAGGAGAATTGCATCAACAGGAGCTACCCCGAGGAAGTCTGAGTCCGAATCTTAATCGGAAAGCGAGAGAGACACTACAGGCACAGAGTCTTTCGTAGTGTACCTAACTTCATGTCGTCCTTGACTTCGCCGTAACCCTAAACCACAATATACCCCTCGGTTTAACCCCAAGTGCATATGAAGCCACAAAGTCACATTTGGATAGTTTCAGATGTAAAATCATACATGAAGAATTTTGATTTTTCATCCAACTTTTTCCTTCTGAGTTTGTTGAATGAGTTTGCAGTGGTTACTAAAGTAGACAAAGGGGTATGCTATATCGTGAGCGGGGATATGTGAGCCGTGAGCCTAGATAATTTTGTCAAGATACTAAATTTCACCTTTCACCTATAATCGTATACATAGGGCTTCATAATGGTGCATTTAAAACTTTCTTCTCTTGAAAAACTTGCGTTTTTTTGTTTTTCCATTGATTTAAAGCTCAAAATCGATTCATGCTCACATAAATCTTGGCTCACAGTTCATGCTCACCATTTTACACTCACAAAGTAGAAGTCATTTCGCTCACAAAATAACCTTGTAAGCAAGAGGATCCTCATGGTTTTGTAAAAGCACAGGTCAATGAGATCAAACCCATATTTGACAAACCCTAATTGCAATGCTTCGCAAGATAGTATGAGGATTTTCAAAGAGTACCCTAAAGCCAGGATATGGGTGTTCATCGTCGGACTCTTCAAGCCGTGAAGCCTGAAAGAGGAAACCCTAATTTTCACTAAACTTCCACCACTGGGTCCTCAAAAGTACAACCTTGCTCACATTTTCTTAACAAAAACCTCTGAAAAAGCAACTGTCTAAATTCTAGGCTGTGATTTTCAATACATGATTCCTGGTCACTCTTGAACTTCGCCTCTTCACTTGAACATCTGAAATTTAGGGCAGAGCCACTTCTGTTTGCACATACCTCGGGATTTACATTCTAAGGAACATATTTGACGTGAAAACTTGTTGTAGCGATAGTCAATTCACCTATTTCGGTTTCGTTACATACTAATAGTTCCTAGAATACGTCGCATTGCCTTGGAAGTTGGTAAAACTCACAAACTGAAAGAAACGGCACCATCAAAGCTTACCAAATTCAGTTGATTGCTCCACTTTGTCAGCGTTCCACCCAGCTCAAGTTGGAGCCGCCCCAGCTGAACAAGCGATCCGGGATTCTGTCGCCGCAACTGAACTCCGAAATTGTTAAAGCACAGCAGTGAATAACCAGAGTTGCACGGCGGAGGAAGTCTGTGTAGGGGGGGGAGCTCGGGAGACGAGCAGCATCGGAGACAGCGATAAAGAAACGCCGCAAAAAGGGGGAGGAGTTTGCCGAATGGAAGCAGAGTTGAGATAGATGCTCGGCCACGTCAGCATTCTCGTTGCACCAGCACTCGACAGGTGTGCCTCCCGAAGCTGGTTAGCATTTTCATTTATAGAGTCCCGGTCATAAAGGGCTGGGGAGCATGCCGTTTTGGCTGGGGCTAGATGGCATGCCGTTTTGGCTGGGTTAAATGGCATGCCGTTTTGGCTGGGTTAAATGGCATGCCGTTTTGGCTGTGGTTAGATGGCATGCCGTTTTGGCTATGGTTAGATGGCATGCCGTTTTGGTCGGGGCTAGATGGCATGCCGTTTTGGTTGGGGTTAAATGGCATGCCGTTTTGGCTATGGTTAGATGGTATGCCGTTTTGGCTGGGGCTTGCGCCTGACACTTTGCTCAGCCCCTATTCAAACCATTTTCTTTCTCCTCTTGAATTCTCAACTCTAATCTTCACTTTTTGAAACTTGCATTTGAGCCCCTTCACTTGTTATTGTGCTTCTTGAAACTTGGTTAGTAACTAGTTCATGAGCACATTGGTGAAAGAACTAGTTACTAACCAAGTTTCAAGGAGCATAATAGCAAGTGAAGGGGCTCAAACACAAGTTTCAAAAAGTGAAGGTTAGAGTTGAGAGTTCAAGAGGAGAGAGAAAATGGTTTGGGCAGGGGCTGGGCAGGGTGTCAAGCGTGGGCCCCAGCCAAAACGGCATGCCATCTAGCCCCAGCCGTCATAGAGGAGCAGTCCTCACTGAAATCCCTCCCACACACTCAATTTTTCATCAAATTTAAAAGTGATTACATATTTGAAAAGCCTGTTAAGGGGGTTAAAATGTATTAGAATGTGAAGAGTAGATTATTCCTAATCCATGCTTTTCATCCATGTCAAATGCAATTTTGCACAAATGAGTATGCCATATTTATCAACTTTTATCAACATAATCAACATTGTTTTGGATTTTAACCACCTTTGAAAATTTGAAGTTGTCTCATAAATTGCAAGCTTGTTGTACATTGAGAATAGATTGAGAATATATTGGTGACAAATGGTTGACAAAATTGTAGTGATTTTAAAAGCATTTAAACCATAAAATGATATTTTTGTCAAATATGTATTTTTCTAACACTTCCCTTTATTAGATTTATGTCAAACTTTCATGAAATTTGCCCCCTTTTCTAAGATTTTCAAATCTGTAATTAGTTTTAGATTTGATTACTTATTGATTGTGTGAGAGAATTTTTTAAAAAGGACTGCCACTTTGTGTTCAAGACTCTATTACTTCTTTCAATAATGAGATTCTTTTTTCTAACCAATCTCTATATATAATAGAATGTTGTTCAAAGCAACTCCAGCCTTATAATTCAAACTTGACACTCCAAGAGATTACATCTATTTTTGAAGGGCCCTCAAAATAGTCATGCACTTCAAACATGGCCCTTGCACTCCAAGCATGCCCCATAAATAGTGCTTTGACCATGCACCAAAGGAAATATAGAATAAAGCTCACTAAAGTTAGGATGAATAGTGTTTTGAAGGGTCCCTACTTTGACACTCTAGAATGGAGTGCCATGAAAGGATTTTGAAGGGCCCGCAGCACTTATCATCCATGCTTGGAGTGTGTCAGATTGGAACAGTGTAAGGGTGGACAAGCTCTCAGTCAATTAGAATTGGGCATAAGTTAGGTTTGGACATGACTAGGATCAAAAAGGTATAAATGGAATAACGTAAAATCATCAATAACTCTCTTTTATTTGCTTCACTAGACATTAACAACATGTCACTAACAGTTATACCATCAATGGCAATTGCACCACAACTTTCTCTCAGCAAAAAGAAGGCACGGGGATAAGGGGCACGGGAATAGGGGAACACAAGGATAAGGGGGCACAGGGATAGGAGGACACAGGGATAAGGGGACACAAGGATTGGGGAGCTTGGGGATTGGGGAGCATGAGGATTGGGGAGCATAGGGATTGGGGAGCATGGGGATTGGGGAGCACGGGGATTGGGGAGCACAAGGATTGGGGAGCACGGTGGTTGAGAGCGCGAGAATAGAGGGGCACGGGGATAGGGGGTGGAGGCATAATCTCGTCGATATGACAAGCAGGGCAATTCCAAGAAACACTTCATTGTTTTGTCTCAAACACCCTTAAAACTAGTAGTCCTATGTAGTACTATGAGCTTTAAAAATTAAAAAATTAAAAAATGAAAAAATTAAAAAAAAAAAATATATATATATATATATATATGGAAATTTTGTAAAGCACTTAAAATAACATACTTGTGAAAATTCAGGCCTAGAAAAGTTTTATTCTAAAAATTATGCACAAAAATAAAGGGACAAAATTTACCAATAAAAAGATAATTTTCTTTTTGCTTTTTAGAAAATAGTAAAAAAATTCAAAAAATTAAAACAAAAAATGGCCATTTTTGAGCTACTACTAATCCATTGCCTCATGTAAACCAATTTTTGGTTAATGTTTTTGCCTATCCCCTAGGCAAGGAGATAGGATGTCCACTTTGAGCTCGTGTGCATGGCATGGAATTTAGAATTTTGTGAAACCCTTCTAGACATCCATGTAATGCTCTATGATGAACAACTTCCTTGATTTGTGGCATGAGATTTTCTTTTTTGGACCCAAAATAGTATTAAAACCCCCCAAAATGGCCAAGGTAGAAACCTATTTGGGGGCTATTTAAAAAAAGTAAAATAATTTAAAAAAAACCATAAAAATTCTCAAAGGTATGTAACTATGACAAGTACCTTTCTTTGAAATTTCAGCTCAAAAGAACTTGTTGCGCAAAAGTTACAAGCCAAAAAGCACCTACATGAGGTGAAGGGGACAGAAAATAGTACAAGTGTTTCTTGGAATCACCTTGCAGTATACTAGTTTTGCAATAAATAGAAGCAGTTCCACCAAAATTTATTTATTTTTTAGGGAAAGTATCAAAAATAGGCCTGACAATTGGCCGTATTTCAAAAATAGACTTGACAATTAAAAAATATCGAAACTAGACCTCATTGGGCTCTAGAAATATTTGAGCTTTCTAGGTGATTTCTTTCAATTTCCAAACCAGCTTATCAAGGAACTTTACTATTTGTTTTCTCTATTTCATACTGTAAACATTAAAAAACTAGATTTTCAACCAATTTTTCAACAAATGTTTATAAATTGCAAACGAATTTTTCTCATTTCAACCGGCTAGCTTTGAACTAGCCGCCCGCTATTCCCGGACCTTGGGCCTCATCATATATCAAAAGTAGGCCTTGCAACTAAGGTGACCAAAATTTTGTGCATGTTGATTTACGGGAATTGATATGAGCACAACTAGATTTTGATATGTGCATACCATGCCATGGGAGGGGTAAATTTTGAACATTTATCATCAAAAAAATGAATCATTCTCCATTCTCCACTCTCAATTCTCCATCCCACATAAACGGGGAGGCCATTTTTTGACTAAGCACTATGACTACCATGAGTCATTTTGGACACAAAATATGTCCAAAATGACTCACGGTAGTCATAGTGCTTGGTCAAAAAATGGATTTTTTCTTGTACAGTTTTTTAAAATGAACTTCTAACGTGATTTTTCCTCAAAGATCTAGTGTATTCAAGGCTCATTCCCAAGAGCCCTCAACACTACATAAGGTCAAGATTGCAATGGACACTCGTGCACAAAATCTTGAATAGAAAAATCATAATCAATCATTTGCAAAATCAAATTGTTGAAGCTAAAACTAAACTTCAAAAAGAAAATTTCAAAGATATAAACTTCTAAAAATAGTAATATAGTGAGGTGTTATTTAATTTCAAAAATTGGTCAAGGGCACATTTTGTCTTTAGAGTCAATTTGAAGTTGAAGTAAAAGGTTCATTCTCCAAGCGTCTCCCAATCCCAATCCCTACTTTTTGGGGCTTCTCCACCCATTGTTGAACCCAAAGTGGAGCATGAATGCCTCTTGCACAAGCAAATTCTGCCACGTATCAAGTGCTAAGCTACTTGAAAGGGTTGGGATTGGGACCGTCAAGTACATGTATAGGAACACATCCCAACAGTTTCAAGGGTAGTCTAGAGTTGCTAATAAAGACCCTATGTCCTGCAACTTTGCCATTTTGTAGAAAATAATCTACAATATTTTTTTTCACAAAAGTTACATTTCAAGACAATTTGTTGAAAGGCTAATCCTACTGATTTTGTTTTTGAATTTTTTGAGACCTTGAGGTACCCCCAAACCCTTAAACGCTTAAGATGGGTTTATCTACCTTACGTATAAGCTCTAATTTATGTATAAGCTCTAAAGTAGAGGGCTCTAAAATGGAGCGGTCTCTAAAATGGTGCACTTCTAGGAACGCCTAACATTGTTCTTTTCAAATATCTACTACCGTCATTGATGAGTTAGATGGGCTTAGGGCGGCTTCACACTATGGCCAAAGGTCGAGAGGCCGTTGGTCTGCAGAAATCAGATTGCACAAAATCAAGAGTCCGGCCGCTCACGCCTTCACACTAGAGACCAAACTCCAAAGGCTGTCATTCTCCAAATGTCTACATGGCAGCATTTTATCATCCAAGGTTGATGGCCTCTCGGCAATAGTTTGGGTCAAGCAAAAATGGAGACCCAAACTATGGTTGAGAGGCCGTCACATTGTTTTCATAAAATAATCAAAAGCTTACAAGATCTTGGCCATTGGATTTGGAAGGTCTCATAAATGCTATGGCTTTGGACTTTGGGCTTGGCCTTTGGAGGCTTCACATATGGCCATTCAAGTTGAGAGGCCATGAAAGTTTATGACTTTGGACTTTGGGCTTGGCCTTTGGAGGCTTCACACTATAGCCATTCAAGTTGAGAGTCCGTGGAAGCTCATTGCCGAGAGTTTGGCCTTTGGAGGCATCACACTAAAGTCGGCCAAAGGTGTCAAAAATAATATTTTAATACCTATTTTCAGCCCATTTTGTTAGGCTCTCACCAAAGTTTGGCCACTCAATCCCACGGCCTCTCGACTTGGCTAGTCATAGTGTGAAGCCGCCCTTAGCTTTATAACTAAGCCCACCTAACTCATCAATGACAATAGTGGATATTTGAGAAGAACATGTCAGGTGTTCTTAGAAGTGCACCATTTTAGAGCTCGCTCCATTTTAGAGCCCTCTACCTTACCTTATATATAAGCTCTACTTTACATATCAATGCAATTTAATCCCACAGGAGTGCAAGAAAGGGGGCAATGAAGCATGTAGATCTAAAGTTTTTGAGGCAAAAACAAGTCATGGTTTAAGAAGATTCCAAGAATAGTATTTTTTAATGTAAAAGTTTAATATGCAATTTTTAATTATGAAATTGAACATTCAAGAATAAAATTGAAGGTCTATACGAAAATTGGTTAACCCCTGAGCGCTCGGAGTTTTTTCTCGGATGGGGCATAGCCTCAGGGGTCCTTTCAATGAAAAATCTTGTTCTTATTGCAGGGGTTGAGTCAGAGAAACTAGCCGCATAGGGTCAGAGGTAACTTAGGTATGCAGGAGGTGGTTTAGTTTTTAATGTTTTTGACTATTGTTGCGATGTAAATCACGGTATATAGTAAATATGTAAAATTTGATTAGAATATAGTTTGTGTGAGGTGTTGTACTCTTTTTCCTTTACCTGTGGTTTTATCCTTGATTTACAAGGTTTTCCCGGATAAGGTTTTGATGAGGCAACAACCATATAGAAGTGTTAGTTAATTGAAGACACTAGAGTTTATTTTAGAAAAATAATTCAAGAACCAATAGTAGAGATGTTCTTCATAATACATTTTACATACTCCATATCTTACTCTTTTTCTTGCATATTTTTGTTTTTTTATCTTCTTGCAACTTTGTTTTATAGAGCAAAATTACAATACATGGTATCTTTCCATCTATTGATATGAGATAGGTTGTAGCTAGAATCCCTGTGATTTCTTCAGGCAAACTCCTCTCTACTCGACATTTGGTGCTCACCAAATGTCGAGTAGAGAGGAGTTTGCCTGAAGAAATCACAGGGATTCTAGCTACAACCTATCTCATATCAATAGATGGAAAGATACCATGTATTGTAATTTTGCTCTATAAAACAAAGTTGCAAGAAGATAAAAAAACAAAAATATGCAAGAAAAAGAGTAAGATATGGAGTATGTAAAATGTATTATGAAGAACATCTCTACTATTGGTTCTTGAATTATTTTTCTAAAATAAACTCTAGTGTCTTCAATTAACTAACACTTCTATATGGTTGTTGCCTCATCAAAACCTTATCCGGGAAAACCTTGTAAATCAAGGATAAAACCACAGGTAAAGGAAAAAGAGTACAACACCTCACACAAACTATATTCTAATCAAATTTTACATATTTATTATATGCCATGATTTACATCATGACACCATACGGATGTTGACTTTGTAGCAGTCAAACCTGGATTGACCGCTTCCCTTTTGCTGGATTTCCTGGTGCTCTTGCCTTTGAATGTTGATGTAAGCTAAGGAGGTTTAATTCATTGGTTCTGATTTTTTCTATGTGGTAGGGTTATGTATTGAGAGTGGCCATGTCAATTTTTGGATTGATTTGCTTTATACTTCACCTCTGAAAAATTCTGAGAATGGGCGGTCCTGGGACGCTCGATTTTGGAAGTGACCGAGGCTAGGGAGGGGTCAACTGACACAGAGGATGGGCTTCCCGTACACTGCCCCGTGGGTGCCAGTGGCTGCTCTCCCGCTTCCCTACAAAGCCGGATTTGTCAGCGAAAGGGGCATGCACCAGTTGGCTACCAGCTATTCCACGTCCTGTCAGTCATTTGAAACAAGAAACCTTGCTCAAACCAGGTATACCCCAACACATCTTGCCCACCATTTGCCTAAATGAAAAGGCAAACAGCCTGGTCCCCCACTCACCAAGATGACCAACCGTACCCCTATGAGTCCCAAATTCAACACTAGAAGTTCTGAATCCTTTTTTTGTTTTAGTTAACTTTGAAATTACATTAATATAAGTAGAATAGCCATTTATGTTGATTTAAATTAGTTAAACCAAATGGTTAGCGGTACGCCATTTACCCTACTCCATTTGGTAAGTCATTAGGAGTGATTTAGTGAGAATTAATAGTTTTTAGTTAGTTTGAGTGACACACATACTTGGGGTTTGGGATCCCCTCCAAAAGTCCCAATTAACCTAATTAGAGAAGGTTAGTTTAGGTTTTGCTACTTGGGGCTTGGAATCCCCTCCAAAAGTCCCCACTAACCTAATTAGAGAAAGTTGGTTTAGGAGTAGATTCATTACGCCACGGCCAAGGGTCACCTCATCAGATTACAAACCGACATCTATTAGCAACAACATTTGGGGCGTCTACACCCAAGGTGCCCAATACCTTTGGCTCCTTAGAGAGCATGATTCCCAGCAATCAACCCCGCAAGGCTACTAGTCAACCCCGATGAAAAGAGGTTGAAAAATGGCAATAAAATGCCACCAAAATTCATGGAAGAGTTTCTCAAGGATTTATGAAGAACCCCCAAGTTTCAAGTTGTTTCAATAGCGGCAAGGCCTTGAACGACGACATCCATCCAATTTCAAGATATCATCCATTTGGAGCCCCATTGACGGAAGCAAGGAGTGTTTCTCGGCTCCCCCAATAGTGTTGGAAGACCTTGGGAAGTCAATTTCTCATTTTTGGATGAATTTCTAAATCTGAGTTTTTCATCCATCCACCCCTAATCCTTCATTCAAGTTTCCCGACGCCTTGTAGGTTGGAATTGGAAGTGTGAACAACCAAAACCGGCTATTTTGGATCCAAGGAATCCAATGCCACTGTTTGTTTGTAGTTTGGAGCTACGCTCCAAAAGTTATGACAAATTCATCTAGATTTCATCCGTTTTTTGAGTTTTCTTAGATTTTAGGTAGATTTCAAGGGATCTATGGATTTCCTAGGTAGAGGGCCAAGGTGTCCTCCCTCAAATGTATAAAGGGAGGCCCACCTCCTCCCAAAACACCATTTGTCATCACTTATTGCTTGTATCTCCACCTTTTAATCACTTGCCATCACTCTGGGTCCCATCATCATTTGTCACTTCTCTCATAGCGCTTTTTGAGCTCTCAACACTTGTAGTTTGCCAACCCCTTAGTTCCATGTGTCTTGCCTTAGGAAGGACCCCCCTCTCTTAGGTGCTTAGTCAGAACATAGCTAGCATTGGTCTTACTAACCCCTAGGAAGTTGGATTACAATTGGTGATGCCGCTTTTCTACACTTCTTAGAAGTCTCGTTGCATTCAAGTCCACTTTCAGTTAGAATAGGATCCTTACCCAAGTTCCCACTTACTAGCCGCTATCAAAATTCCCATACCAGAACAAACCCTCATAGTAGCTCGCAGGAATCCTTTTAGCTCAGCCTTGAGTGGCCAGTTCTCTCGATTCCCTCAGCAGTTCTATGGGAAGTCACCATGCTCACTGGCTCCCTTAGCTTGAGGTTTGCTTTGCTATCAGAGTCCTTAAGCTGGTGAACCTGCTTTCTTTCCTGCTTCTACGGCTAGTTCCAGCCCTCGGGCTTACAACCAAGGCTCAGAACTCTTAGCTCTTACGACAGCTCTTAGCTTTTGAGCTCACAATGGCCAAAAGCTCAAAATTCCCAGCCCCTTAGCAGCTCTAGCTTTTGAGCTCACATCGGCCAGAAGCTCAGAATTCCTAGCCCACGACAGCTCTAGCTTTTGAGCTCATAGAGCCAGGCTCAGAACTTGCAGCTATTACGGCTAGCCACTCAGCTCTTCACATTTCCTGCTAGCCTTCAAAACTACAGACTTTCTTTGCCAAATTCCTACCTCACGGCCAGCCCAGCCCTTCACATAATTTTTGCTAGCCCTTGAACTACAGACTTCTCTGCCAAATCCTAGCTTATGGCCTAGCCAGGTCTTCACATTCCCTGCTAGCCCTCGAAACTACAGACTTTCTTTGCCAAATTCCTAGCTCATGGCCCAGTGAGCTCTTTGCATTCTTTTGCTAGCCCTCGAGATAATAGACTTCTTTGCCAAATCTTGTTGTTTACGGCCTAGCCCAGCCCTCAATTTTGAAGCAGCAGCAACACTAGTATGAGTGCTCAAGCGGCAGCCAAGCCGAAGAAGCTGGCTTTCAATCACAGCAGCCAGCCGCAGTTGCGGTCGCCGGAAGACCAGACCGGGACCCTAGCTCATACCAGGACCCTGTTGGTGCCCGAACCCTATTGATACCCGGACCTGACCTGCCCGGGCCCACCGCCAGGTATCAACTTGCCTCTAAGCCTTGAACTCCACCCTATTGGGCCAGCAGGTCCTCTTCCCAATTTTTAGAATATTTTTGACTAAGAGGGAAGGGGAAGTAGGGCCATTAATTGGGCTCATCCACCCTTCTGTCTTAGCTAAATATTTAACCAATTGGCCCAAAGTACAAAGAGATCCTCGTTTTATTGAATGAGAAATACCTCATAAGGGGCACGTAGAGTCACAAGGCGTCATATTTGCATTAAGTAGCCGGGAAAGGGGTTAGCTTCTAGCATTTTGGATGCATTTACAACTAACCAAGGGATCAAGATAATCCTTGATCCTCGAGTATAGAAGTTGATTTATGTTGTGATTATTTGTCACAAGGTAATAGCTTAAACTGGCCTAGTAGTACAGGGTGAACTACCAACCCCCTAGAGTGTTGTGATTATTTGTCCCTAGAGTAGAATCATTATACATTGATCTAGCACCACCATATTATGGAGAAATGGAGGCCACTCATGACCAAGACGTAGGGCATGTGAACCCCCACAACGAGGTATGATTACTTACGTCCCCATTTCAATTAACCACAAAATCTAGCGTGTGGAATATTAAGTAGATTGTCCTCTTTGTTGCTCATCATTGTATGTTGTAGGCTTGTTAGTAAAGATCCATTGCTTGGAAGGCATCTTTAGATAGAAATCTACAACCAAATCCACATTCTTGCTGTTATAGGTCATTTTCCAATTTTGTTAGAACCTGCTTGTACTTGCGCTTACTTCTTGAGGGGGAGGTTTGAGCACCCACAACCCCCCTCAAACCACATACAATTCTCAAGAAGGACACCAAAATCCAAAGCCGCAAAATCTATTTTGTCAATCCACTGCAACATGATCATGTGTCTCGGGCGCTTAGGGGTTAAGCTTATCTGAAGCCTGCTAGTCCTGCTCTACTCCTAGTCCGCCAACCCGCTCCTCTTTGCGCTCGTCCTCCATAGCTATGGCGCAGAAGTACTTGATGAACATGAAGCTTGCTGTGGGTGTGGCGATAGTAGTGACAAATTGTTGCTGGCTGGATTACTGTGGTTGTTGCTAACAATGCGTGGTTGCGTAGAGCAGACACTTTCACTGAGGCAACCAATGAAGCAATGGATTTTACAAGAGTTGCACATGAGGAGTACCTAAAACGCTTTGACCATGGTCTAGAGATTGTAGACGCAGCTATTGCGTTGGCAAAAGATGTGGTTGTAGAGATTGCTAAAAAACACTATGAGATTTTTGTTACTTTCTGTCTCTTACTCCTTTTGGTCACTGACTCTAGATCTCCATTTGCTTACCATTGGCTGCTTGCTTATCCTTCAATTACCCCTCGCTTATTGCTCCCTTACCGTCCTAGCTGTCTCAGTTGTGTTGCAAGGAAACAATAACAAGGGACAGTAGTGAGCAAGGCATGTTTGGCTGCTCCCGCTCCATTGCCTTTAGTCACAAAAACTCTTTGTGTTTCTTGATTGATTAACTTATTGTGTCTTTGGTATCTAACTAAGAGGAATATTGAAATCTATTGGAACAAGTTTGACCTCCTATGATGCTAGTTGTTAGTAGAAGATGTGCCATATCTTGCAAAGTAACCGCTGTTTAACCTCAAATATTTTTCTAACTTATCATATGTTTCTGTACTATTTTACAAATGTTAGACTTGTCTCTCTGAAGAAGTCCTATATGGATGTGTAATGTGCGGATCAAAACAAAGTGGCTGTATGACAATTTGAAGACCGCCTTCCTGGAGCAAAGTCCAAGCGTTGCCAGTCTAATGCAGTGAGTTGCGCTGATTCTTGCACTATAAAGGAACAATGTCAATTAGGACATTTTTTGGTCGATTTGGACACTTTTCTGTCAATTTGAACACATTTAGTCAATTAGAACATGTTAATTTGGATTCCGTTTTTTGTAGTGTTGCTTGGTTACAATTTGATACATGATGCTTCTAATTACGTGTTGTACATGTTGTACAGAACTTATTGATTAGATAGAATTCATTCTTTACCCTGGAAGACTTTGTAAATTTGAGATTCACAAGTCGTACCCAAAATGGAGGTATTGTGTGTGAAGCTGGCTCATGGCCTATTTTCAAACCATTCAGTGGCACATGTAGAGAATTCCTAGTGTAAGCTAATCGTGAGACTAGATAATCTCCAGTCTTATAGTCAGGGTGAGTGGCACCCCACTACTCTATTGGTTAATGGCAAACTGGTAAGTACTTAGTACTACGCAGTAACATTACCACTACGTCTGCCTTAACTCTCATGCAGCCTAGCCATTCTAACTCTAGGTTTGCTATAAGTGGCCTTAACTACCACTCCTTCATATTGATTAACAACACCTCCCCCCCGCTCTAGATAGGGTATTTTTTAGAGCGTTCTTCTCAGAGACAATGCCAATTCTCAATCAGGAGTTGATATGTTTGTTTTGTGCCTTTTTTTCCAAGGAGTTGACGTTATGATAGTTCTTCATGTTCTCTTTATGGGCCATCAGTGTCTTGGTGGCTAGAACAGCTGCAGCAGTTTCTTCAATTTACCTTCAGATATTTTTGAGCACTACATCATGTGCTGAGTCTGAAAGTTTGTCAGAAGAAGTTGTCAAGTCTACATCCCTTGATCGGAGAGATTCATCTAATTCTGATTCATGAAACAATTAGTTTGAGGAAGGAATACTTACATCTGCATTGCTCAATAGAGTAGTGCAAGCTTGGATATGGACATCACTGATGGATCCACCTTTGTTGCACTTGATGTTGAGTCTTCGTCAAGTGAGCGTTGACTGGAGTAGATTCATTCTAACTACAGTGGAATGGAGAGCGTGGTCATTTGTTGAAGTGGATTCTTCGGGATATCATCGATCAGTTACGGCTGGGTGTATGAGTAATCTATCACATGTTCACAAATTTAGAGATGAGGTTGAGAAATACAGGGAGTTGGTAGCAGCTGAGGATTTAGAGATGAGGTTGAGAATTACAGGGAGTTGGTAGCAGCTGAGGATTTAGAGGAGCTTTTGGTTAAGATTAGGGTTTTGAAGTTCAAAGGCAGGGCTCTTCCATATTACGTTTTCCTGAGGGGCTGTCGACCTAGTGTAGAGCAGCGTTCCGAGTATTATGAATTGGATTGAGTGATGAGAGGTTTCCAATCCTTGGCATCAATCCTCACTAGCCCTAGTTGGCTCTAGAGTCTTTCAAAGGCAATTCTACCAAGGGCCTTAGTCAAAATATCGGCTAGCTGTTCACTGGTGGGACTATACTTAAGGTTAATTTCTCCTAATTGTAACCTTTCTCTAATGAAATGGTGTCTCACCTCTATGTGTTTGGTTCTGCCATGATAAATTGGGTTGTGAGCTAAGTTCAAACTCCCTTGATTATCCCCATGAAGTGTGGTTGGATTCTTTGGATTGAATGCGTTGAGTTTCTTGAGCAGTCTCCTCAGCCAAACTATCTGTTTGGTTCCTTCAGTCCATGCCATATATTTAGACTTAATAGAAGAGAGTGCAACAGTAGGTTGCTTCTTACTATTCCATGTGATAGGAGTCTTTCCATAGGTGAAGATGTACATGGTTATTGACTTCCTGTTGAAGGTGTTGCCTGCCCAGTCAGCATTGGTATAATCGCACAATGTGGCATTTTCTCTTCGCTAGTATAAGAGCGCAAAATTAGAAGTTAGTTGCAGGTACTTATAAATATGTTTCACAGCTTGTACGTGAGGCTCTTGGAGTTTGGCCATGAACCTGCTCACGATGCTGATTGCATAAGCAATGTCAGGTTGTGTATGAGTAAGAAATATAAATTTTCCTACTATTCTCTGGTAATTTGTCGCATTGGTTAGATGAGCTTCTATGTCAGGTTTGAGGTGTAATTTCTCCAGCATAAGAGTTGATGAGGACCGGCAGTTTTCTAATTCAAATTCCTCAAGCATTACCTTGACGTATTGTCGTTTGAGACAGTTATACTATCAAAAAGAAAGCCACATTCAAGTCCAAGAAAATAGCTCAAAAAATCCAGATTTGACATTTTAAACTCCTTTTTAATGTTGGCACGTACCGTAGCAATATGCTCATCATTGTCTCCCGTAAAATAGATGTCTTCCACATAAAGTATTAACACAGTGATTTTTCGAGATCAATTGTAGAAATACAAGTTATAGTCAACGCTTGATTTTTGCAATCCCTAGCTCAACAAGTAGTAATTGATCTTACTCATCTAAGTTCGTGGAGCTTGTTTCAATCTATAAAGCATTTTTTTTTTAGTTTGCACACGTTGTTTGAGGTAGGAGAGTCAAAGCTTAATGGTGGCAATGCATATATATCGTTTTCTATTGTGTCATTCAAAAAAACAGTCTTCACGTCTAGATGAAAGATCTGCCACCCTTGTTTTCTTGCTAGTGATATAAGGGTTTGTAAGATGTTCCACTTCACTATAGGGGCAAAAGTTTCTTTCTAGTCTTGCCATTCTTTCTGCTCAAAGCCACACATAACCAATCAAGCCTTTAAATTTGCAAGTGTGCCATTTGTATTGGTTTTGACACAAAAGATCCATTTGGTTGTAATTGCTTTTTTGTTTTTTGGCAATGAGACTAAATTTCACATATATTTTTTATAGATGGATGTTAATTCATTATTCATTACGGTGTCCTGATGGAGATATCTCCATCATGTAGATACTCGTTATATGTTTATGTTTGTGTTGATTTCAATAAATCAACAATTGAGGCAAAAGGGGTGGTCGTGGTGAGGACCACAGTTTGGTGACAGCGCAGCGGCCATAGATTCCAGTGCGCTGCGCCATCTTGTCACATGCACAGCTCAGGGGAGTAGGTAGCGGGTTGGCTGGGCCAATTTCCTGCCTCACTAGCTGCCAAGCCGTGAGCCGCCGTCACCGCTCGACGAGTCCGATGAGATTCGAACCCGGACCGGCGGGCGACCAGAGACGACCGCTTCTCCAGCCAACCAAGTCCACGACTTGGCGACTGAAGACAAGCGTTTGACGCTATTATATGCTCGCAAGAGCACGTGGCCACTTTACGATGGCATTTATTTTGTAATTTAATCATTTTCATATGTTTATCTAGATGTTTTGGAAGGCTCATATATTTTGCCTTTGTTTGAATAAAAATACTAAGGGTTTAGAAGTCAATAGGAAAGGTGTGAAAGGAGAAAAGGTTTGGCATCTATGGTGGGGTTAGGATAGGGAGGGCATGGGCTGATGTGCCCCACCTCCCTACCTTAGATAGGGTCGAAATTGTGGAGGAAAGAACCCTTAGTTGTTGGAAGTTAGTGTATGAGTGTTGGTGGGAAGAAGGGGGAGACTCCGAAACTTTGATGTGAGATTTTTTTCTGTGTATACGTGATTTTGAATAGAAATTTGAGGAGGTTGTTTCTTATGTGATTACCTTTTCAAAATGAGTTTGCAAGTTTGATTTGGAGTTGTGATGCAAAAGTTATGAGTGTTTGAATTTTGGAGTCAAAAAGCCAAACTATGAAGAAAGGCTGAGACTTTGACAAGCCATAACTTATGATTTGTATATCATTTTGCAACAAGATTTAAAGGGAGTGTTTATCTTAGTCATGGCTTTGTAGAAAGTCCTTAAATTTGAGATTTGAAGCTTGGACGAGAAAGTTATGAAGGTGTGAAGGTTTGGAGGTGGCTGCCCTTTTGTTAGGAGAAGGCCGAGACTTTGAAGAGCTACAACTTTTGGACAGTATGAAATATTCTTCTCAGATTTTCAAAAGTGATAGTTTGTTGTTATAGCTTTCCAAATTGTCTTTAATCATTTCATTTGGAGTTTTATTGAAGAAGTTATAGTGGGTAGAAGTTTGGGATTTGGGTGCTCTCTGAAAAATTGAGATCCACACTTTGATTGACTAGAACTTTCGGACAGAGTTTTATTTTAAAGTGAAAATTTTATGGGTTGTAGCCAGTAAAATCATCTTTCTAAATTGATATTATATTTCTATGGGTGATATATAGAACAAAAGTTATAGAGGTTTATAGAGGCAGTGTTTAGTTTGTAAGGAGGAAGAGGAGACTCTATTTTAAACACACATAACTTTTGGACAATATCTTAGATTGAGTTGAAATTTAAAGGAATGTTAGAAAGTTAGAAGAGCTTTTCAAATTGCTATTACACTTAGCATTTGAATCTTTGAGCCATCTGTGGCACTAGATAGAAGGTCGCTGCCTTTTTAAAACTTGTTATTTGTGATTTTCCCAATTGTTTTTATTAAAACATGAAGACTTGAAGACTTGAAGACTTGAAGACATGAAGACTTGAAGATCTGAAGATATGAAGATTTCAAAAGGAATGTTTTGGGTTTATTTTTTATGTATGTGTGGGATGTGGCTTTGTTATTCCTAGCCGGTTTTGGAGGCTCGTTTGTCAATTCATTTCCATTCTGTTTTGTAAACCTTGTTGCGGGCCGTTTGGGTTAAACCAAACTTAACCCCATTTATTGTTGTGGTGACGAAGTGGGATTGATCACCCACATGGTCGAGACTTGCTCTGTTCTCACGATCTGGAGTTTTGGCCAGCAGATCGTGAATTTGATTTTAGGATCCCGTCATACAGACGGCAGCTTGTGTCTGCTGTCCCAATCTACCCGTCCCGTATCTAGTGGGCTCTTATCCCTACCTTGACCCTTATACCCTTAGAGCCAGCCACAAGTTAGGCCAACGGAAGATTGAAGACTGAAGATTTGAAGAGAAGATCAAGATTGAAGACAATTTTAGTCGGCAACGCACGATCGCAGCAAGACACCCTGCGTGTTCTCAAGGCGCGCTCCTCTCAACCCGACAACGGTTCACCAACCAAGATGGTCGAGAGCTTCGAAAAAATCCTTGGGAAGGCTGAGCATAGTTAAGGGTACCTCTGAGATGATTAGTTGGAAATCCTTCAAGTGGTTTAAAATTTTAGTAATTCTCCCGCTGTCCTGATGAAGATCTCTACATCATGTAAATACTGGTTATTTATTTATGTTTGTATTAATTTCAATAAATCAACAGCCGAAGCTAAAGAAGTGGTTGTGATGAGAACCACGGTTTGGTAATAGTGCAGCGGCCATAGATTCCATTGCGCTGTACAATTTTGTCGCATGCATAGTTCAGTGAAGTAGGTAGCGGATTGGTTGGGCCAATTTCTTACTTCACTAGTTGCCAAGCCGTGGGCTGCCATCACCATTCAACAAATCCAATTGGGTTTAAACCCGAATCGATGGGCGGCCAAAGACACCGCTTTTTTAGCCAACCAAGTCCACGACATGACAACGGAAGACAAGCATTTGATGCTATTATATGTTTGCAAAAGCACGTGGCCACTTGACGGTGGTATTTATCTTATAATAATTCTTTTTTATTTGTTTATCTAGGTATTTTAAAAAGTTCATATATTTTGCCTTTATTTGAATAAAAATATTAAAGATTTAGAAGTAAATGGGAAAAGTGTGAAAGGAAAAGATGTTTGATATCTATAGTGGGGTTAGGATAGAAAAGAATATGGACTGATGTGCTCCATTCCCCTAACTTAAATATGGTCAAAATTTAGGAGGAGAGATTCTTTAATATATAGGAAGTTAGTGTATGAGTGTTGATTAGAAGAGGGAAAAAATCTTAAAACTTTGATATAAGAGAATTTTTTGTGTATACATGATTATGAACTGAAATTTGGAAAGTTGTTCTTTGTATGATTACCATTCCAAAATAAGTTTGCAAACTTGATTTGGAATTAAGATGTAAAAATTATGAGGGTTTGAATTCTGGAGTTAAAACGCCAAATTATAAAATAAGGCTAAGACTTTGACAAGCCATAACTTATGATTTGTATACTATTTTGCAACAAAATTTTGAGAGAGTGTTTACTTTAGTCTTATCTTTTTAGAAAGTTCTTAAACTTATGATTTGGATTTTAGAAGAGAAAGTTATGAAGATGTAAAGAATTGGAGGTGGCTGTTTTTTTGTTGGAAAAAAGCTAAAACTTTGAAGAGCTACAACTTTTGGATAATATAAAATTTTTTTTTGAAAATTCTAGAAATGGTAAGTTATTATCACAACTTTTCAAATTGTCAATGTTCATTTAATTTGGAATTTTATTGAAGGAGTTATAGTGTGTAGAAGTTAGAAGGTTAGGTGCTCTCTAAAACATTGAGACCCAAACTTTGATTGACTAGAACTTTTGAACAGATTTTTAATTTGTAGTAAAATTTCTATGAATTATATCCAGTTGTGTTATGTTTTTAAATTGATATCACATTTGTAAGGGAAATATGTGAAATAAAAATTATAGAAGTTTAAAACAATAGTGTTTAGTTTGCAAGAAAGAAGAAGAGCATATACTTTAAACTCGCATAACTTTTGGACAGTAGCTTAGATTAAGTTGAAATTTAGAGGGAGATTAGAGAGTTAAAAAGACTTTTCAAAATTCTATTACACTTGGCATTTGGATCTTTGAGCCATTTGTGACACTAGACAGAAAATTGCATCTTTTCTAAGATTTATTGATTATGATTTTCCTCATTGTATTTATTAAAACATGAAGGTTTGAAGACATGAAAACTTGAGGATCTAAAGATATAAAGACTTCAAAAGTAATATTTTGGATTTATTTTTTATACATGTGTGAAATGTGACTTTGTTATTTCTAGCCGATTTTGGATGTTCGTTTGTTAATTCATTTCTATTCTGTCTTGTAAACCTTATTGCGGGCAGTTTGGGTTAAATTAAACTTAGCCTCATTTATTGTCGTGGTGGCAAAGTGAAAATGATCACTCACATGGTCAAGACTTGCTCTGTTTTCACGATCTGAAATTCTGACTAGCAGATCATAAATTTGATTTTAGGGTCTCATCATACGAGTAGCAACTCGTGTCTACTGTCCCAATCTACCTGTCTCGTATCCAGTGGGTTTTTATTCCTATTTTGACTATTATATTTTTAGAGCCAGCTACAGAATAGGTCAATGAAAAATTGAAGATTTGAAAAGTGAAGATCAAAGATGTATTATGGTTCTTAGTCATTGACGCACAATTGCAACGAGACACCCTATGTGTTCTCAAAGCGCGCTCTTCTCAGCTCAACACCGCTTTTGGTTTTGTTTGCTTCTCTTAGGGTTTTTGTATTTTAGCGATGTGAATAGGTTTGGAGTAGAGTGTCTCTCGGCCCAGATCTTGGAATATCTGAAGAATCCCCAATATTTTGAATTGACAATGAAGATGTTGAGTTTGAAGAAAATCTAGAGTGTTTGGATTTTGGGCTTATTATCTCTTTGTGTTTCGATTTTTGAATACGACGTTATGGAGATTTTTGAAGTTGAGCCTCTTATCGTCAAGATTGAATTTAGTGGCATATCATAGGTTTGCTGGTCTTTTATCGGTCAGGTATCTTCAGCATCTAGTGCGTTGCCGATTAGATTTAGTGTGGTCAAGTTGGATTCTCTCCAATTCATATCTTCTCGCCTCATTCTGTTTCCCGATTTGTAATCTTCAAGTTCTTGATGTACCCAATCTCGCTGTGATCTGGTGCTGTTTCCACGTTCTTGTTGGCCTAGCAGAAAAATCTCTTCATCGAACTTGACATCTTTAGAAATTATGATATTTCTAATCTTCATGCAATTATTTCAAAATCCAGTTGATTCCTTATCATAGCCCATGAAATCACATTTCTTTGCGCAGGGAGCCTATTTTTTGCGTGAAAGAGATGTATCCATGACAAACGTTCTATAATCAAATATGTGTAGATGAAATGCATTGGGTATCTAGCCTAGAAGTCGTTGATGAGGTGAGTTGTTTTCATTTGCTTTGATAGGTGTTATGTTGATCAAATGATTTGCTGTTGCCACAGCTTCAGTCCATAAATTTGCAAGAAGATTGCAGTCATGGGCCAAGCTGTGAGCCTTCTCCAGCATACTCCAATTTTTCCACTCTGCTACTCCATTTTGGTGAGGTGTATGAGCTTGCGTGAACTGTCGTGTGATGCTTGTTTCTTCACAATAGGTTGCAAATTCTCTTGATGTATATTCTCCCTCCATGTCTGATCGTATTGCCTTGATCTTGCAGTTGTGTTGTAATTCAATCATGACTCTAAAAATCTTGAATTTTGCAAAGGTTTTAGCTTTGGACATGAGGAAGTAAAGCCATGTGAACCTGTTGAAGTCATCTGTGATTGTAAGGATATAGCGGGATCTAGAGCTCAAGGGTGTTGCTAATGGACCACATAGGTCATGGTGAATGAGGTCCAAAGGTTGACTTGGACTATGAGGATGAAGTCTTGGTAATGACGAGAGGTTGTGTCGATTAGATCCACTAGGTTGAGGTATCCTTGTCCGGCTCTGTTTGCCAGACTGGCGTGCAGGATAAACAAAGGGCTTGTACGTAAGTGCCAGTAAGCCCAAAAGTTTGCCTGTTGAAGCCATAAATACAAGGATTTTATAATCAACGTGGCCTAAGCGTCAATGCCACAAGCAATGCTGCAAATCTGCGGAAGCAACCGTAACGTTGTTGAGAGATGGGTGCTCCACTATAATACTGATGAGGGAAGTGTCAGGTGGTCGGAACTAATAAAGACCATTCTTAGCATTCTGGATGCCACGAGCTAAGATTTGATAGTTTGTCGGTAATGAGAAATCTGTGACAATAAGGACTTGAGTAGAATCAAAAAGTACCCTAAGCTTGAAGGATTTATATGTGATAGAGCCTATTGACAACAGACTCTTGGTGATACCTGGTATGTAGAGGACATTGTCAAATTTTATTGCTCTAGTGTCGGTGGGAATAACAGCTTTTCTTTTTCTGACAACACGCAGTGACTCTCCAATCGCAGTGTTCACTTGGGACCTGCTACCTAGAACTAGGTCACAAATGGATTCTTTGGAACCAGTGACATGAGCAGAAGCTCCACTATCTACGTACTAGTCTTGAGGGGATGGAGAGTCCTTTAGTTTTACTCCCGTGAGATTCGTGGTGATGTCAAGGACCTTTGGTTTGAAGTCAAAGTACTCTTCATCGTCATAGTTGTTGATCATGTTGACGAAGAGGTTGGCCTGCCGGTCAGCCTTCTGTTGTTTGAGGAGAGATGCGAGATCAAGGCAAATCCGCATCTAATGCTCCTTGCTGCCGCAATAGTGGCACTCTCCTTCTGGCTTTTTGACCTTTGGTTTGGCCTGTCCAGTGGACTTCCGCCAGGAACCCTTCACGAGGAGAGCTTTGGCATCTAGGTGGCGGCCACAAATATTGCGTCAAACCTCATCTTGCAAGAGAAGAGCCATGAGCTCGGACACAGTCAAGAGAGTGGGCAGGTACTAAAGGGTGTTGACGAGGTCCTCGTAGCCTTTGGGAAGGGCCATCAAGACATACTTGACAACTTCAGCGTCGTTAATCTTCTCTCCAAATGTTGGCAAGTTTGGTGAGGAGCTGACGTAGTTGCTTGATGAAGCTCGTCATGGTATTGCTGCTATCATGCTTGATGTTGGTGAGGCGTTTGCAAAGCATGAGTTTCCTGGATGTGTTGGTCCCGGCGTAGAGGTTTCGGAGTGCAATCCAGAATGTAGCTAGGTCAATGAATTCGGCAATGTGGGGTACTATGTGGTCCCAAACAGATAGAGCAATGGCGGATAAAGCCTTATGTTGGAGCTTACAAAATGCAGCAAATTCTGCTTGATTAGTGGGTACAACAACGCCTTCAGGTGGTTCAACAAACTATAAAAGATCATCACAATCAAGCACACTTCACATCCTGTAACACCACACACTATAGTTAGTGTTACCCTCTAGCTTAGTAAAATCACCTAGAGTGAAGTCTTGAGTGGCCTTCGTGATCGATGTTACCAGTGCTAATCACTATGCCTAAGCGTGTACCCCTGGATCTAGTCTTTGCTCAAATTTTGAGGCCCTGGACTATTCCTATGAAAGTCTGAACGGCCGAGAGTCAAGACACTGCATTAATACCAAGTAGAGAATTTCTAACGTAAGCTAATCAGTGAGACCAGATAATTGTTTTTTTGTGTGACCCTAGTCTTATAGTCAAGGTGAGTAGCACTCCACTACTCTACTGGTTACTGGCAAACTGGTAAGTACGTAGTACTATGTAGTAACATTACCACTACGCCTGCCTCAGTTCTCATGCAGCCTAGCTGTTCTAACTCTAGGTCTGCCTATAAGTGGCCTTAACTACCACTCCTTTGTATTGAGTAACAACAAAAAATTCAAAAATAGCCGTTGTTTCATAGCAACACAAAAAGTGAATTTTCTTTCCTGGCATAACTGAATCATAGGTCTTTTTGTCCATCTTGCAATATCCATTGGAAGATGTATGATTTGTTGTGAGTGCAAAGGGATGAACCGTTTAGTATTAGGTATTTGTGATTAGGAGTTAGAACCATTCGGGGAATTCTCTTAGTTGGAGATGAGGCTTTCCGAGAATTAGATTAAAGAGAAGTTGGATCTTGAATTTTTTTAAGCGATATTTAGCTCTGGTGCTCTTTGTGTGAGGCTGCTAGAATTAAAAGAGAATGATGAGAGGAAGCAAGTAGTGATTAGAAATGTTTTTTAATGTTTATAGTATGAAATAGAGAAAACAACCAAAAAAATCCTTGATAAATCAGTTCGGGAATTGAAAGAAATCACCTAAAAACTCAAACATTTCCAAACCTCAATGAGGCCTAGTTTCAATATTTTTTAGTTGTTAGGCTTATTTTTGAAATATGACCAATTGTTAGGCCTATTTTTGATATTTTCCCTATTCTTTATCTTAGCTAACATTATTATTAGCAAATTTCATATAACTATTGGCAAACCTAATGGGATAGGGATTTGGCAATTTGGGAATGTTATCTATATTCTTTTTTTTTCTATTTTTTTGGCTTTTTTTTAGTGTTGGGTAGCAAGAGTCAAAATGAAGTGAGATTGTTGGCAGCAATGTACGGGGAGAGCCAAAAAACAATAGAAAGTCAGCCTAATCATGAAATGTGAAAAAAATGATTAAAATTTACAATAAATACCTAAAAATCAACTAAAATTTTGAAAAACCTCTAAATATGGTGTAAGTATATAGGTAATATCCGGTGTATGCACTGAAAGAATTGGTTGAAAATGAGAAAAGCAAGGCTTTTGCCAAAGAAACTCAAAATCTCCCCGCATACTATTTGGCAATAATTCACCAAACATAAGAGAATATTGAATATCATCTAGCTTTGAGAAATTTGGTTTTGGTTTGAAATAGAATTTGACTTTGGGATTAACCCCTAAAAGACCATTGTCCCTTTCAGGGGACAAGTTGGACTTTGGGCATGTACCTATGGCTAAACTACTTTGTGTGATTTTCTAAAACTTTTATTGAAGGCGGGGAATTCAAAGATCTACTTGAGAATCTATTTTTTTCTTCATTCTGACATTTGATGAAGAAGTTATGCATGAATTTATGAAAATTTGGGGAGGATTGCCCATCCGAGCAGCCCAAAAACTTCTTTAAAATTTACTCCTTTTAAAAACAAAAATTTGGAATTGGTTCTTTAGATTTTTTTTATTCATGAGAAGTTTTGAATTATTCAATTTCAATCAATGACATGAAAGTTATGAGGAGTTTTTGTTTGCGGGCAATTATAGAATCTCTACTCTAAAATAAACTTTGAAGTCCTTTATTTTACTCAATTTTCAATATTTTGGAAAAAAAATCAAACGAATGGAAGTAGATTGTTTATCACAACATTATCACCTTTGGAATTAGCATTTTCATTTCCATAATTAAATTCTTAACAATTTAGCGTTTTGACTCATTCTCTACTTTTTTTTGCTTATTGTTTTTTCCCATATCTTGTGAAATTCCAATTGATTTGAAAATTCTCCCACACATACCTAACTTGATCTTCTACATGAAAAAAATAAAGCACAACTTTGAGTAGAGCAATTCTTTTGTTATAAGAGTGATCAAAGGCTTCTAAATTTTTTGGGTAGCATGGAAAAAAATTTTTTTGTTACATTGTAGATGTAAATATCTCACTCCTCTCCATTTGGAATGAGCTGATTTTTTTCCACAAGTACCTCTTCTAGTTTGGGCCAAGATTTTACGATTGGATTTCCCAAAAACAAAACATAAAATCCCTTTTTACTATATCTCCTAGAAGTGATAATTTTCAGTGATTTTGGCACAAAAAAGGGCTTGGTCCTTTAGGGGTTAAAAAAGCAGGGTCAGTTTACCCAAGGAGTTGAGGTCATGAAAACTTGGAGCCATTTGAATTAAAATATGAACACAAGTAATTTCAAGAAGAGCATCAAGAGTTCATTAATAATTATGTTATTTATGATTGTTTCTCCCGAATATGAGGTCACAATATCAAGGTCATGATTCCAAGTTGTGACATTTCAAAAGAGAAGGAATGAAGGAGGCCAAATAAAATTATTGAGAATTTCAATATCGTCTTTTTATGTTTGTTTCTAGAAATAAATAAATATTGATTTTGATGATTTTCATTTAGAAGAATTTCACTTTGATTCAAGACAACAAATTGGTTTTTTATTCCATGTGGATCCAATATTTGGAATTTAGAGTGTGGGAAACCTTGTCTTTTGAAAATCATTGTATTTTTCAAAATTTTGGGCTTGGTACATAACCCCTAAACACCCAAGGGGAAGGGAAAAACATAGATGCATTATAAAATGACACCTTTGTAATGGCTTTGATCAAGTTTGCTTCAAAAGAGAACACAAGAATCATGATGTTTAGTAATTATCCATACAGTCAAACATTCAAAAAGATTTTGAACTCTTATTTAACCCCCTTAGGGCTGGAGGAGGCAGAAACTGCCTTCTTAGGTTTTGAAATGAAATTTAGGGTGTGTTACCAATTTTGGATCATGGGTTGACCAATTACAAATATGTAAAGAATGAAGTCTATTTTCATGAGCACTTGTTTGATCAAAGTTTGAAATTACATCTTGTTGTAGAGAGAGTGATTCATCAGAAAGGGTATCAAAAAATTTGAGTGCTCAGTACAAATCACTCGCTGAAACACCAACAAGAGGATGACGTTACTTGATGTCTTTAGGGACTGAAGTCGTAGAATCTATAGTTTCAATTTCTAAATGCTAAACTTTTTGTTAATTTTCTGTCTTTCTATAGTAATACCAAAATCTAAGGGTTAAAGTCAGAGTTTTGGAGATGCAAAGAGCTAATTGGTAAATCTATAGTAATTAGTGTCTATAGCCGGCTGCTAGGTAGTTAAGATAACCGCAATGGCAGGGGTACATAGGGAATCTATGTCAGATGAGTCAATTGAGTAGGAGAGGCTCTAGAGGCTAAGAGCCTGAAGTGAGAAGCAATAGATGCTCTTGTGTATTTGTGTGAAGGAGTTGAATAAAATCGATACTTTTTTGAAGCTTGTGATTGAGTGAGCGTGCGTGTTTAACTATTGTGTGTATTGTGTCTGGGACTGTTTTCTTGTGAATGTATGCGTGAGTCAATTGAATGTTTAAATGTGTATATCCATAGTTGTTGGATTGATTGAATGTGTATGATTTGATTGGAATCAATTTTGGATTGTTTCAGTCTATGGCTGTTGAGATGCCGTGTGAGTGGAGAGTAAAATCGAAACCAATTGTTGTTTCTGATTGAGAGAATTAAGAGTTATTGGAATTCTATATGTGTGTTTGGCTTTTGTTGACTGATTGTGATCTGTGAGTGAGTAAGTCTATTGGAAATTTGGAATAAGAGTTATATCTATGGCTGTTTGGATTTGTGAGCTGGTTTTGAATTATGAATGCTTGGTTATGGATGTTTGATTGTCGAGAGCTATTGTAAGGCTTTTATTTGAATTTATAGATTCCGGTTTAAAAAGAAAGAGAGAGAGTCAATAGATTGAATTAAGAGAGAAGCCGTGAATAATTTGATGATATCAATGGTAGTGGCTATGTGCTGATATGGTTGGATAAGAAATTGAGTGTATGAATCTATAGTTTAATCAGGAGAGAATAAATTGATAAGCAATTTTTCAGTGAATCGAATGAAGGGTATAGAGGCTGTTTCATTTAATAATTAATTTCAAAAGAGAATTTTCGATAGATCCAATGGATAGTGAGAGATTGAGAGAGAATTAAAAGAAATTTAGATCAATGGAATTCCGTGAGGGTTAAGTCTAAATTCTATAGTATTTGGAGTTGATTGTGAGAATTTCAATAGTCTTTTATGACAAGGCTATGACTGGAATGTAATGAGTGATGATAGCTATAGCCATAGGGCTGAGTTGTAATTCTTGATTGCTTGAATATGGATTTCTAGAGGAGAGTTTAATTGATCTCTTGGGAAAGAGCAATTTCAAATGAGTTAACATGAGAATTAAATCTATAGACTTTCGAGTGAATCAAGGATGAATGATTGAGAAGCTAAAAAGAAAGAAGGAAACGCTAATTAGATGGAATCTTTTCTGGAGTCTCCAATTGAAGACAAAATGAAGACCATGGAGCAAGCTAGATTGGAAATGGGTTGGAAGCTAAAGCTAAAGAAAGGAAAACAAGACAATTGTTGATAAGTTCTTCTTTACCTTAATTATAATAGAATATAAGTCATCTATTGAAAGGGTTAGGGTTGAGATCCTTTTTTAAAACTTTCCATTGTGCATTCCTTGGTATTCCCAAAAGAACTTAGAAATTACAATAATAATCCTTCCTCCCTGAGAACAAACTTTAAAACTATGGATTTTATTATTCTTTTTAGAAAGTAAAAATCTATCTATAGGGACCAAGTAAATAGTGCCATGACAATAGTCAATCCAATTATTCTTTGGCTTTGTACCCCCTACTTGAGCATTTCAATCCTTTTAGCATTGCACAGTTAAAATCACTTATATATTGTCACACTTCTTTTGAAAAAACACATGGTTGTAAATCAATACTATTCAAATAACTTATCCAATTGGATTTTCTAACCATGCAAATTTCATTTTTCTAAAAATGATCAAAATTTTATGATCTTTTCCACAATTTCTACACGCTAACCACCCATGCTTCTTTCATCAAATACAGCAAATGGTACAACTTTTTTCCAAAATCCTAAGTCCAAGCCCTTCAACATATCACATATAAGAAAAGTGCACAATTTCAAAATCTAATTCTACAGTAGTTGCTTGTAGGAGCCATTCATTCAACTTGTACAATCCAAACTTAATCTAATGCACCACCTTTCACTTAACCGATGCAGCACATATCATAAGCAAACAGGTCCAAAAAAATTACTTGCTTATCTTCCAAGACCCTATTTACATTGGTACGGTTGGATTGTGCTTTTTACATTTGAATTAATTGCTAAAAAGTCTAAAGCAATTAGTTTTTCCAAAAGAACAACTAGCTTGGAAAGTAGGCGGCCCTAAAGGGTTAATGAATTTAGAAGCATTTACCATTAAATATTCATCAAAATTACAAATTTTATTCATGGAATTTAAAATTTGGTATGATTGGTTAAAAATAGAAATTATATTCTAAAAGTCAAAAATTCTTTTTTTTGAAAGAGAGAACATCTTTGGTTTCTTGAAATAGTAAATTGTACAACACTAGCAAATATTGAAGTGTTTGTCTTTACAAAATTGTCCTTGATGGAGTTTAACTTGGATTGACATGATTCAAATTGGGTTGGAAAGTAGACTTGCTCTCTTATTTGAAGGCATTTTTTATTTTTTATTTTATTTTTTCATCTCGGGCAGCCCATAAAAAGGGCAGCAACCAAAAAATGGTCCCGGGTGGATAACTTAATGCATTTTAGATTTCACGTGCGGCATAATATAGAGAGGGGTTTATTCTTTTGAGGTAATAATTATAAAACAATTACAACTAAGAAAGGATTCATTTAAATGGCAAATTTGAGTATAAGTAATATAGGTAGGTTTTAAACATGCCTCATAACTTTTTTTTATAAGTAATTAAGGGGCCAATCTTGTGGGGCATCCTATGGTCCTATTGTATTTATGGTGGGTATAGGGTATCCAATGTTCCAATGAGGGTGCCAAGTGTTGGGTGGTGAAAAATGAGGGCAATAATTGTGAATGAATAGTTAGGGTCTACTTCACTTTTAGGCTAGGGTTTCGTAGCTTGGTGTTAGGATGCACATATCAGCCTTTGGGGTTTCAGCTTGTTTCATTTGGCTTGTGAGCGATAGGGTTTTCTTAATACCTACATGTAAATGGAGTTCATTCACATGCTTTGACTCTTAGTTTATTTACTCTTGAAGTTTTGGAGTGAAGAGGCATTTCTAATTGCATTGTATATTTCCATGAAGGATTTGATTTTTGTCTTGAAATCACTTATGAAAGCATAGTGCATTCATACCCTAACCTCTAAAGCTTAAATTGTCAAATTACTTAACAATTCAAAGTTTTCAATTATAAAAAAGATAGCCTAAGAAAAAAAAATTGCTTAGCCATTATAAATAATTAAAGAGTGCCCTAAAATTAGCCATTTGACCCAATTATATAATTATAGAGACCTGTTTATTTGGCCCAAGGGACCTAAATAGCCCCCTATAAATTACCCCCTCGCCGCACGTGGGGTACCCAACATACAAAGAGTGATCCACCCAAGAAAATGGTTGATTGGGAGTTTAGGGGTTAAAGTAAAGGTCTTTAAAGTGATTTAAAATTCCAACCAATGTATGACAAGGACTTGGACCATCTTGGGCTCAATGGTCTTGTTTCCTATTACAAAGGTGCCTTTAGGATTTCAAATGTACTAGATCATTTTGTCAGCATAATCATGTTTTGAAACTTTGTTCATTCAAATCACATTCTACTTGTTTTATAGTAGTTTGTTCTTGCTAATGCACTTGTTGTCAAAGTGTTCAAGCAAAAAAACTCACTGTCAATATTTGGGCATTTATCTTTTTCAAATACCTTATTTTCAATGTATTTATCTTCTACATTCTTTTAGAGCCTCTTTAATCCAAGGCCAATTGTGTGGTATTAACAAAACTCTTACATGTTTGAAGCATTAACAAAGATTTGTTGTAAATTCCTATGTGCTTTCATCCATATTATTTTCATGCAAATGTATAAGATACTCTACTCATTTTCAAGTTGAGGACATCATTCAATTCAAATTCTTCATGATTATCAATTGCAATGCAAAACAATGATGATTGTATTGTTTAATGTATTACCAATTCTTGATCTGATTCTTGTATACAAATATGATTGATCTAATGTTGAATGCTAATAATTTCAATTAATAAACAACATGATGAGCATGTTAATAAAAAGGAAGAAATCCGTGTCAATGATAGTACAATCTATTGTATGATCTAGTAGTGTAGGTTGGTAGCAAATTTGGCATAAAATAATTCCCTAAAATTTTGCCTAATTATTCTATAAATTATTCTCCAAAAATGCCCAATGTCAAACAAATCAAAAAGTTGAAATGTCAAATATTATAAAAGTCATTAAGCTTACTAACAATGGAAAGTTGAGGTTGATTCCAAGAGAGCTCAATCTACTGCAAGTTTTATACCAAATGCTAATTTTAGAAAGTGGAAGATGCTTAGAAAAAGACTTACCTCTACTAAAGAAATTAGTTGAATGTCAAATAATAACAACTTTTTTTTGAGTGCCTAATCTTGTGTAATTATGAAATCAGATGCCTAATTGAGTTTTTCTCAAAAATAATTGATTTGGCACAAACCTGCCGAATTTGCTCCCAACCTATAGTAGTTAGATAATTATGTCAAAAATTTATGTGTTGTAATCAACTAAACCAGAAGATTGTATCTTCTTAATTTTATTTGTGGTGAGCTGTAACACTTTTAATTTTTATTAATATCATTAAAATTGATTTTGCACTTAGTAGCATGCGCTTTATATTCAAATAAAATTGTACTAATCAATGTGACTTTTTAAGTATTTAAAGTTTTCAATATTATATATTTATTTTTAGTTTTGCTTTGCCTTTATGGTGTTTAATTATGTTTTAGAATGTATTTGAACTTATTGTATCTTATCAAATTATCATTGCAAAGACCAAATGCATGATTATAAAGCAAAACACAATAACACCAAATTTGACATCAGTTATAGATTTAACGCTAGTTAATTTGAAATACACTGATTATTACAAAAGAGTTGTTACCATATTATTACATTTAGATGTTCCAAATGGTTCAAACAATGATAAATATAGTTGGAGCAAAATATTGTCTATTGAATTATAGCATAAAAGGTTTTGGTGCACAAAATCTCAAGTAAGTGGAAGGTAAGATGTCTTGTCATATTATTGATAATTGTTGGTCATTGTAAATATGGTTGTAGTATTTAATTAGTTGCTCTATATGACCATTGATTTTAAATATATAAAGATTAAATATGATGCAATGTTTTCCTTAAAATTGCAAAATAATATTGCCAAAACTCTTACTCTTTTCGAATTTCAAACTCATATGATGTGGTTAAATAATCCACAATACCAACAGATGTCATATACAAAAATCCAAATTTGGTTTTCACTAGTAAATGCCTTTATGCTTAAAACAAAATTTATCATCTTTATTATGCTCTCAAAAACCACTAATGTTGTAGCAAAAGCATTTGAAAGTCACAAACTTACAATGAAAAACATAATCAAGTGATTAGAGTTTGTTGGAAATGGGTAGTAGTTGTAAAAGCCTATTGAAATAATATAAAAAAATTTAATGAAAATTTTGATTGGCACTAAGTACACAAATCTGAAATCACAAGGAACAGCAACACAATCATTAAAGAAAAACTTTGAACAAACAACTATTTGATTTTTTTTAACTAAATAAAAAAATAACAATATGTTTGCCCAAGAAGATTTCAAAATTTAAGTAATAAAGTTGTTGGAAAACTATTTTTCAAGATAGTTTTACAAAAGCAAAAGATTACAAGGAAAATTCAAAGTAATAAACTCAATATTTTAGAAAGTTTTCATTATTTGTGTAGGACATGGTGAAGCTCATGTTCACCTACGGTGATCTTGTAACAACACAAAAGGGGTAGTCACACCCTCTTCACCCCGTTCTCAATTTTCAAAAGATGGGGACAAGGTACTCTCTCTTTAATTTGCAAAGGTTTTATTCTTTGAAAATTGAGAAGTTTTCTTCTTCACTTCTAACAGAGAAGAATGGGCATGAAGAAGCTTTTGTATGAAAAGTTTTAACTATAGCATGTATTTTTTTCACTTTTCTCTTCTTCCTTTCATCCTCCTAGTTCATGTTTCAAGGTGACTGTAACTTGCTTACTTACCGCATCACCATTTTCTAAACACTCATTCTCCATTCTCCACCACCCAAGAAAAGGGACACTCCTACTTCATGGAGTAGTGCTCCCATTGGCTCCTATTTTCACTCCGCAACTTCTTGTTTTGTCACAAAAACTTCATTTCTGGAGAAGTTGTAACTACCTCTACACTAAATATTGCATTTGGATTGCCTTGCCTTAGAAAAGTACCCATGACTCATTGTTTGGCCACTTGGAAGCTCATGCAACTCTCTAAATTCTAGGATTTCACATGGTTTATAATTTGGACACTATTAATTTTTTTTTTTGCAACATCATTGTTGTTGCTAGGCCCTTTGATTTTTTTGTTGTTGCAGTAATTATAGATGAAAACTACAATAGTAGCCATAAGTATTTATAGGGAATTGCTAAAGCCACATCCAAAACTACTAATGCCACACCCAAAACTGCCAATACCACACCCTTGTGAATATGTAATTTGAGAACCTATATAATAATTGAATATCAAGCGGTCAAACTCGACGATTCCATAGGTGAAGAGGACAATTTCGCAAAGCCCATCTTTAGTTCCACTTTAAAATAGAGTAGAGTACAAGTCAACTAAAGTTATAAATGGAATAAAGTAAAATCACCTACAACTCTTTACTAGATGTTAACAACATGTCACTAGCAGCGGTGGAGGGCATAATCTTGTTGGTACAACAGGCAGTATACTCGTTTAATGATTTTTTTTATCCAAGTGGTCCATCATTCATTCAATTAGGACATAATTACCACCTCCTTGAAAGAAAGAAGAACAAATACAGTTTTTTGTTGAATTTTATTGCACCATGCTATTTTATTGATGTATTATTGCTTTATGTAATTGAAAAGTCCTATAGTTTTTAGGAAAAATTTCATGGATACCCCAAAAGTTTGTAATATTTTCATAGATACCTCTGCTTTTTCAGAAATATCACAAATATCCTTGAACCAAAAAATTTAGGCATTTGTTTTGTTATGAATGTCACTTCTTTCTCCCTTTGTGCGCACATTACTTCTATCTTGTTATGCATGTGCACAAAAGCAGAAGGAAAGTGACATGCACAACAAAACAAACGCCTATATTTTTTGATACTACGGTATTTGTGATATTTTTGAAAAAGCAGGGGTATCTATGAAAATATTGCAAACTTCAAGGGTGTCCATGAAATTTTCCTTATTTTTTTATATCAAATTCAAGTACCTCCAGTTATTTTGAATATAGCGTTAGAATGATAGAGGAGAAACAATTTTTTTGATCCAAAAAAAAAATCAACATTAAATTCTCACAATTCATGCTCAAAGCACACCGTGGAATGTGACATTAGCAATTTTTGATGTGGCTTTAGCAATTTCCTATTTATATAGTGTAAAGTGTTGAGAAATTAGTGTGGGGCAACCTAAACGCAGTATTCAGTGCAGAGATAGACGCTAGTTAGACGTCTGGATTCTTTGCTAACCCCTTCTTTTTTACAACCAGGATCTACAACATATTAGGGGTAGTTACGATTGAGTTTTTGCATTCTCAATCTTCACGGAAGACTAACGTGGCGCTTTTGTCCGTGAATGGCACAAATGCAATTTCGTGAAGATTGAGAAAAAAAAATTCTTGTCCCCCAAGCGTGAAGAAATGGTCTAAGATCAAGTTTTTGTGTGAGAACTTTAACCCCAGGTCACCAGCATGTAACTCTGCTTTCACTTTCTTTCCTTGCAGTTGCTCCTCCCATCGTTGTTGCATGCTCTTTCAATGTGAATGCAGTTTATTTTCTTACCTTAACCTTTTTTCTAAATAAAACTTTCTCCATTCTTCATTCTTCATTTTCCATCACCCAAAAAGGGTGTCACACCTCCTTCCATGGAGAAGTGCTCCCATTGGATCCTACTTTCACTTAGCCATTTCTCAATCTTCACAAAAATCTCAATCTTAGACCAACTGTGACTAAGGTAGGAGGCTCTAATTTGGAGCAGTTTCTAAAATGGAGCACCTCCTCAAATGTACTATGTTTGTACATGTTATTTTTCATAGCCTTTCATCAATGTACACATGATGTACATTCGAGGAGGTGCTCTATTTTAGAGCCACATGGCCCTTCCACTTCAAAATTTTGTAACTTATTCCACAAAGTTCCAAAAAATATGAAAAACTTAGGTTAGATGCCAATTCTTCTTGTCTTTCAAGGGAAATTTACTAAAAAATATTTCAAGGAATTTCACCCAATGAAAATGTTTTGTGCTAATTATTGCTTTTTTGCTACACCAAAATTGGTGTGGCTAATTGTTCTATAGTAATTTTTGAAAAAATGTAAAATATTTAGTCAACTTTTATACACAGGTTTGGGAGTAGGAGCCCAGATTTCAAGGTTCCACTTGATGTTGCCTCATCGTACTAGTGCAATATTTGATTTTTTCATAAAACCATTGTGAAATTTAGCTTTAATGAAAGGTTGAAAGCATCCAGCTCTACATCTGTAAAAAAAATGTAGCCATCCTTGCTACTTAACCATTTTTTGGCTAGAAAAAAAAAAGCTAAGGCCACTTCATCCAAAATATCTCCTACCCAAAATTCAATTTCAGCCCTGAGATGCTCCATTTATGAGCCTCCTACCTTACCCTTATAAGTTTCCCGATTCCACATCTTTCATATCGCCGCTCTGGCTACGGTAGCCTGCACCTCCGCATCAGGAGCCACAGGCGACGGCGGGAACTGAATCCGCACAGCCATTTGAGTGATTGTTTGTTAATTTTAGTTCAATCATCCTGCATTTACGACACAAATTTAAGTTACAAGCGGCAGACGGTTTGTCTATAAGTTATAGAGAATATTCTCCTTCTCCTTCGGCCATATAAATACCGTAAATCCTTGATACACTTCGGATTCCTTTTAAAAGGCTCATTTCGAGGCGGTTCTCTTATTGCGCAGCAGCTTTTATCGCCGTATCCGTCGGAAATTTTATGAATCTTGAACTGTGAAGAAGAACGTGAATTTGTTTCCAGCAGTGACGAGTCCGATTTGCATTTGTGGAGAGTAAGTTTGGTACCGGTGGTTTAGTTTTGGCGGCTTTGTGCTGGTTATCTTGATTTGCAGTGAGTGCGAAGGCGATGAACTGTTTAGTTCATCAGGCATTTTGTGATTAGGAGTTAGAATTGTTCAAGGAATTCTTTTAGTGGGAGATGAGGCTTTGGAAGTATTGGATTGAAGAGAAAGTTGGATCTTGAATTTGAGGATCTGGAATTTTAGGCGTTATTTAGCTCTGGTGCTCTTTGTGCAAAGCTGCTGGAATTGAATGAGAACGATGAGAGGGAGCGTTTAGCGATTAGAAATCCGAATATCAAGCATTTCTGATTAGGAGTTATAGAATTGTTCGAGGAATTCTCTTTGATTGGGAATGAGGCCTTGTGAGGATTAGGTTGAAGAGAAGTTTAGATCTTGAATTTGAATTTTTAGGCTTTGTTTAGCTCTGGTGCTCTTTATGCGAAACTGCTGGAATTGAATGAGAACGATGAGAAGAAGCGTGTAGCGATTAGAAATCCGAGTATCAGGCATTTGTGATTAGGAGTTGGAATTGTTCGAGGAATTCTCTTAGTCGAGAATGAGGCTTTGCAAGGATTGGATTGAAGAGAAAGTTGGATCTTGAATTTTAGGCGTTATTTAGCTGTGGTGCTCTTTGTGTGAAGCTGCTGGAATTGAATGAGAACAATGAGAAAGAGCGTGTAACAATTAGAAATCCGTTGTACTGGATTGCAGCTACAGATACTGCTCATTGCGTGATTGCTTAGGGTTTTCGGTGCAAGCATTCCATTGAAGCTGGTTAGGTTATTCTTCAACTGAGCTGTTTAAACTAGCTGGTGAGAACACCTTGACCAGCATCTCATGCTCTACGAACCTGTATTCGGCCAGTCTTTTGCAATTCCGCAGCCATGCATTTCACAAAGCTGGATGATTCGCCTATGTTCAGGAAACAGGTACACTTATATGTTTCCTTTTCTTCTTAAAAAACGAAATGGATCCTGCAATAACTAATTAGTGTCGGATGAATTTTTATTGATAACTGGTGAAGTATGGCTTAGCTGATGAAAGGTGCCCGCCTTTGTAGGGCTTCGGGAGTAATGGACTAGATATATGACTGGTGTTGTTTCAGTGCTCGAATTTTTTCGTCTGAATCGGCAGAATTTGAGGAATAGCAGCCGTTTCCACTGAAGAATAGTTTTGTTAAGTACATATAAGTCGCTCCATTGTCCAATATACGAATAGTATTCTCCTGGAAATCTTACTATGTACGAGAATTTGGTGGAATCGAAAGAACCGGTAATGTAGTTGCCCTCAGTTATAATGATCGATGGTCTCGCCTGGATTTGACTCAAGATGGATTGTTGTAACGAATTATTGTTGTCGTAAATAATGGCTTATGGTATGTGTGCATTTAAAATGCTTGATTGAGTGCATGAATGAATGGTTGCGGTGGACGTTGAGGACTACAGCTGCAGGCCCTACAGGAGAGCGCGGAGGCTTTGAGGGAGAGGTGTACACGCTTTCACAAAGGGTGCCGAAAATACACGTATGTATTTGAATTTGAATGTTGAGTGCCTTAATTGTCTTCAGCAGTGAATAAGGGAAGCTGAGGGTGTGCTGCTGGTTTGACAAGTATGTTTCTTTTTTGGTATTTTGACGTTTCCATTATGACACTGCAGTGAGGGCCTTGACGAATCATATGCTGGTGACACGGCTTTCGCGAATGCAGTGGAGACCTTTGGTGGAGGCCATGACGATCCAATCAGTGTTGCTGTTGGAGGTTCCAGTTCTGCACTACTAAATCTATTATCTTTTGCCATTGGCAATCGTCATACTCCTTGTTTGGTCTTTTAGATGTCGTATTTGCTTTTGTAGCTTATTGTTAAGCTTTACATTAGCAGTTCTACTGCTGATTAAGTACGAGGAGTGTGTATGTACTTGGCGGAATGAACAGGTCCTGTTATGGCGAAGTTTACTGTGGCCCTGAGGGAGATAGGGACATACAAGGAAGTCCTCCGTTCGCAGGTATGCAGTGTTAGGTTTTGAGTTATATTTCTTTTCTGAAGAAACGATGGCTTACCGGAATGTTTCTGGAACTGCAGTAGGTTTGTTGTTTAAGATGTTGCAGTTGATTAAAACCCTGTAGTTTTTTGGGCTCAGAGTCTCATAACACTAAGCCACTTTGTTCGTGTAGGTCGAACATATGCTGAATGACCGCCTGATGCAATTTGTGAGCATCGATCTTCAGGACGTCAAGGTCTGTGCTGTTCTTGATGAATATGTTCCATCTGCTGCTTTTGGACACGAGCATGTTGGTTGAGATGTGACTCCTCAGATTTTATATAACTCTAGCAAGTTCATTTTGAAGAATTTCCATGCTGGCCTTCGTTTCCGAGTTGATTGGATATGATATCGATTTCTATCTCACTTGAAATTCACACTGCATTCCATGTGTGAAGGAAGTCAGGAAACGATTTGACAAAGCCAATGTGCATTATGACCAGGTATTGATCAACCATCTCCCGTTTACTGAACCATGCTGTTGTGGCGATAGTATTATATTTACTTTTCTTTGTCCTTCCCGTAATAGAATGGCTGATTTTGCTGCTACAACATCATTGAAATACTTTGGTACCATTCGTAAGCATAAAACAGTTTTATGCAGTATTGCAACCGCATACTTACATGTGTTGAATTTGATCATTCCTGCTTTAGCAGACTACACACTTCTGGGCACAGATTACTTCCTGGAATGGTTCAGTGAGTTGATTCAATACACGACTGTAATGATAATGGGTATTTTGAATAGGTGCGAGAGAAGTATTTAGCTTTGAAAAAGGATACTAAACCAGAAGTGGTGGCGGAATTTGAGGAGGTTTGTTTCTCATCAAACTTCCTTAATTTGTTTATAAAAATCTTTAAGAGACATGCTCGTACTTCGTTAGAGGAACTTATGAGAGCGTGGGCATTCTTATGTAGATTCTAGTATAGATTGCACATTAGGATGATTAGATTAATGAAGATGTAATTTATATCAGGGTCGCTTTCGATCCCTCCGTTTTCTGCTTTGTTGAGAAGCTCACTTTGTCTACCCATTAAGCTTTCATTTACGGCCATGGATATCTGCCTTCTTATGTTGGAGTATTTATCTCTGCTACGTTCTTAAAATTGTCATCTTTTTACAGGATTTACGGAATGCCAAATCCCAGTTTGAGCAGGCTCGATTTAATTTGGTAGCTAACGACCGTAAACCTCTTGATTGCATCTCCGTGAAACTGAATTGTTGATAGATGGTATCAGGGTGTTATCACGTGGCTTTTGTGATGTGATTCTGTGTTGGCTTCTCCAATGTTGCGTTAGAGAGTCAAGATACTGGTTAAGCATTAGAATGGGTGTTTTTGTACACAACTTGATTGACAAGCATGGAAGCAGTGCATGGGCTCTGTAGGTCTAACCCACAATTTCAATACTGCAGATGACGGCACTTACCAACAGTGAGGCGAAAAAAAAGTTTGAGTTCCTTGAATCTGTGAGCGGCACAATGGATGCACATCTCAGGTACTTCAAGCAGGTAATCATATAGTAATTGGTTTAGTTGAGGAAATGTCTTCTTGAAATAATTTTCCACGTGTAAGTTCATTGTAAGCTGTGTAGTTCACTGAGAGTACTAATGACATCTGATTTACATTTATTGATCGTTTTGCCTTTTGAGATTGTTTTCAGTGAGCGTGATAGATAATACTTTGGTGACACAGACCAAACTTAGGAGAATGTTGTTGGCTTGATCACACTAAGTTGGCCTCAATCTGTATGAACTGTTGACTCATATCCACCAATCTTGTTGTAGGGATACGAGTTGCTACACGAAATGGAACCATACATTCATCAGGTGAGAGACAATGGATACACATTTACACCTTCTAGATACTTGATGTACAAGCCGTTAATTCACTAATTGATTGTACTTTTGACAATTCCTTTGTAATTTTTATAAACAAGTTTAGAAGGGACGTCTATGTTCTTGCAGTATCTAAGGAGTCTGGTGGTACGTGTCGGTGTTGCGTGCAGTTGTCTTCCCTAAAAGTTGTTTTAGGATTGACTTGTTCTGTGAGGGAGTAGTCGCTGCTTTTTACATGTACGGTATTACTCTTAATGTGGAACTTCAATCACATCAGAAATCATGGGTGGCAGGTTTTGACATACGCGCAACAATCCAGAGAGAGGGCCAACTATGAGCAGGCAGCACTTGCAGACCGTATGCAGGAGTACAGGCAGGAGGTGGAGAGAGAAAGTCAACGGTCAATTGATTATGACAACTCTTCGGCTGGGGATAGTATTCAGGGTGTCGGCCGCAGTTCGCATAAGATGATTGAGGCTGTCATGCAGTCAACGCCGAAAGGACAGGTGCATTTTATGTTACTGCCAAACACTGTGATCAGCCTATCACTGAGGCGCATCTGAAATTAGAGTTCTGCAAACAGTAGTCGGGGTGAATATTGAATCAAATTAAAGTGGTTTTGTAGGTTCAAACTCTTAAGCAAGGATATCTCTTGAAACGTTCAACAAACTTGCGAGGTGACTGGAAGCGGAGGTTTTTTGTTCTGGATAGCAGAGGGATGCTTTATTATTATCGAAAACAGTGGGGAAAAGCTACAGTAAGTTGACGTGCTAACCTAAAATTAGCGACTTCCTTAAATGATCTGTACTTATGCCACTCATGCCTGACTTCTCTGATCTCACTAGACTGCAGCATGTCAATTCTCTTTTCTTTAGGACTTAGTTTCTTTGTCAGGGCGAGCTGATGCACTTCTTTTCTGTTGCTGTGACGTTGAAACTATTTTTGTGCTGCTTACAGGACGAAAAGAGCATTGCACATCACACTGTTAATCTGCTGACTTCTACAATCAAAATAGACTCTGAACAGTCAGATCTTCGGTTCTGCTTCCGGATTATATCTCCATCTAAAAGTTATACTCTTCAGGTTCTTGTCTATCCTCAGCCAACACTTTAGCTTTTCTAAAAGGACAGATTTTTTGCTGATGTTGATATGTATGGTGTGTTGATTATGGATGTTTCTTTGCAGGCAGAAAACGCCATTGACAGAATGGAATGGATGGACAAAATCACAGGAGTCATTTCGTCACTTTTAAACAATCAAATACAGGAGCCGGTAATCTGAGATTCTGATTGTGATAGTTGTGATTTCTCTTTGCATTACACCATGTTATTGTACCTGATGCATATCTGCACTCTGACAAGTCTCTCGGTTTGGTTTACAATTGTAATATTTGATTTTCTTCTGGATATTGAGATATTTTTGAAGTCAAACAGAGATTCTCCAACGTAAATCTAATGAAAATTGCATATGGAATGCAATTTCATGCAGGGTGATGAAAGTACAGCGTTAGCAGGAGGTGGCTCTAATAACACCCAGCGTGACCAGTCTGGACAGGAAAGACCTCTTGATGTTTTGCGTAGAGTTGCAGGAAATGATGCTTGTGCTGATTGTGGTGCTGCTGACCCTGATTGGGCCTCCCTGAATCTTGGGATTCTGCTTTGCATCGAGTGTTCAGGAGTACACAGAAATATGAGTGTTCAGATCTCAAAGGTAAGCAACGCGCTCTTGTTAACATGCAGTCCAACCGACTTTCTCTTTTATTGGGTTCTCTTGGTTTCGTTTATTTATGGATTGTAAATGTGAAGGATTTGACTGAAATCAAAGTTCTTGTGAATTTATTCTTTTCGCTCGCCTCCCTCTTTGAGTGCTATATTCTATCTTCTCAGAATCTTTTTGATTTGTTCAAGGTCATCATAAAGATTTGCAAATATTCTGTGTCTTACTATCACTAATTACTTAAATTTTTTGCAGGTTCGATCGTTGACATTAGATGTCAAAGTTTGGGAACCCTCTGTAATCGGCTATTTTCAATCAGTCGGAAATTCTTATGCCAACAGCATATGGGAAGAGCTTTTGAACACTGAAGAGTCGCTTGAGAGGTTTGTGTTCATGATTGGAATAATTTCCATGGACTACTATTGACAAGTTAAATTCGTGATGATGAACAATACTTTGAATTAATTGAGGCCGGGATACTGTATTTGCAGAGCCGTTCAGGAGGGACAATCGACCAGCACAAGTGTTACTAGAGCAAGGCCAAGGCCCAGAGATCCCACACCCATTAAGGAGCGATTTATCCAAGCAAAGGTTTGATTCTAACCGTTTACTTAACTAAAAGAACCTAACCAATACAGTAAGCAGAATCTTTCAGCTTATGTGAGAGACTTTAATCTCTTTAGTGCGCAGAGTATTTGTCCAGTAAGAAGTCAAATGATGATTCCGCATGTGGGTTCTTAATAGTTCGACCCCATTGCTATGACGGACAAGTAATTTCTTCGTTTAAGCAGTTGACCTTGTAAAGAGGAGTTACTGTGCTGAAATGCTTTTCTGATGGCTGCCATTGCTTTAAATGCAGTATATGGAGAAAGAGTTTGTGCAGAAGTTGAAGCTACATCCTCGGGGTCCATCGTTGGCACGACAGATATGGGATACTGTTCAGATGAACAAAACGAAGCTCGTTCTTCGACTTTTGATAACTGCTGATGCTAACGCCAATACAACCTTCGAGCAAGCAATGGGTGTTACAGAATCTGCTTGGTCACCGTTGGCAAGCCTCGCTGGAGCTCTGCTACGAAAGAACTCTCTTAGTGGCTCTACCAATGCCTCGCAGAGTGGCCAGAGGAATTGGAGTGGATCTTCGCGACTACTGTCACAGGATGAATCGGGCTCCCGTTCAGGGCCTTCAAGCCCTGGCAGCATAACTTCTGATGATTCATCTGGAGCAAGCTTAAAAGATTTCCGGGGCTGTACTTTGCTGCATATTGCCTGCCAAATTGGGGATCTCATCCTGGTCGAGCTACTACTGCAACACGGGGCGCAAGTCAATGTCGTCGATTTTTTTGGCCGAACACCTCTTCACCACTGTGTTTTGAGTCATAACAACTCTTGTGCTAAGCTTCTACTTACAAGGTATGTTTCTCAAGTGCACAAGCAAAAATTGTACTTCACCTCATCATTTCCAAACTGACAACTTAAAGAACCAAATTCATTAATCTTGTACCCTGTAATCTGAGATCTGTTTAAGTTTAGAATTGGAATGCGCTTTCTAATGCATGAGCTTCCGATGTTCATTACTTGGCACTTGTCTCTCAATTAGTGGATCTTGGAGTCCTGAGCTGGGTAATTGGCTCGGCTTTAATATTGAGATCAAGTTTTTGAGCTGTGAACTAGATTCTTCAATTTGCGCACGTCAAAGAGTTAAGGGCAGGTCCTCAACTCTAACGTGTCGACCTGTAGTGGGTATCGCAAGTGATACGCCAGATTTGTCTCAGATTGTAGCTTTCTTTGATTGTTTGTGTAGATCTGTTATTAAGCTGTTCATTGATCTGCAGAGGATCAAAACCTGGTGCCGTGGACAATGCGGGCAAAACCCCCTTGGAGTGTGCAGTGGAGAAGGGAGGAGCTATCACTGACGAAGAACTGTTTATTATGCTTTCTGAAACGAGCAGGTGACATCGTACATACGTGCATATTATTCTGTGTATCAATATCAACAGTAGCCTGGTGTGTACCATTTCATAACAACGCGGCTCGTTATGCTTTTCTGCTGTGCCTCTTCCTATTGCTCTAGCATATTTATGGGCGGGAAGTAATTGTTAACAGCGTTATACTTTCCACAAGGTTAACAAACACAATAGCAATCTGCGTCGAAACGTGCACACATTCTCCACCAAATTGGTAACTTTTTTAACAGCCCTTTGGATATCTCAAGATTCTGAGTTAATTGCACTGAAGTTTCTTGTCTATAAAGATCTGCACTGTGACTGTTCCAAGATTGCAGATGAAACAGATGTGGTTCTGATTCCTGTTTGAGTAAATTTAAGCTGATTCCACATAGCATACTTATTGGTAATGAGTAAACAAGAATAGATTTATTCGCGAACAAGTGCAGCTGATTTATCGCAGTGATTGCCTCCTCTTTTTCCACGAGCCCTTTGGGAACAGTGAATCCGGCTTTTGGCTTCTGGGACCTGTCTGGACTCGGAGCGTTTTCGAGGGAAACTGCAGTTGCTACTGCAACGCTATCTTGTTGCAAGTCCTCGCCGTACGATTCTCACAGGACCAACGCCAAAACTACCTCGAGCTAATGCAGATTTGCTTTTGTGACCTCAAGAACCATGACGCAACGCAAAATGAAACAAAGGTTGCGAAGACTTAAGCAGCTACGATGAATTCCAACCAGTGAGCTCCCTCAATGCATATGTCATGGTACTTAGCAAGTGGGGTTTTGCACCTTCGTTATAATTTCTCTTGCTGTGTAACGGATGGTGTAGGTTTTAATGGATCTCCTGCCTTTGCAACGTTGGACTCCACTTGCCTCCGTAACAGCACTTTCTTGCGATCGTCTTGTTTTGTTTCTTTGTCGTTCCGCTGCAAGCTCTACCAAGAAAAGAAAGCTAACCCTTTTCAATTTAGGCCCAATTTCCGGTCAAGTTCTGCGTAAGACGGGCTCTGTATCGGTGTGTTGCTACTGCAATGGCGTTTCTGAGTATCCCTTGATTTCAGGGCGAAATTCGATTAGTGATGAAGTCCTAGATATGAACAAGTGTGTCGAGCCCTTGGGTACATCGGGCCTGCAATAGCGCGAAATTATCCCCTTCATTGTCGTGGCGTATGCAGTGAGTTGCAGGGGATGCTGAAACTTTTCACGGACAATTATTTGTGTCGGTACACGGCATGGCACGGGTAGTGGCTTCTCTGTTTTGTGTTGTACAGACAGATGCTGCTAATGCACAAAGCTTTGCGTTACGTTGGGAATTTTGATGTACTGTAACCAGAATTTCGAAGAACTGAGCCCCGCATGTGGCCATACATGTCAAAAGGACGAGGAAATTACTCGTCGTTGCGATGGGACCCACTTTTCCACGCGTTTTGAACAGTACAGTTTGTACAGTAGTACTCGTTCCGCCGGTCTTGAGGGCATTCTTATACCGACGAAGGAGCATTTGTGTCGGTAAATGATTTGGAAGGGCGTGTTCTACGACCACTTGAAGCTGTATAATTTGCTCAGCCAGAAGGTGCGCCATATCTCTTCCACACTGTGCGTAGATTGACGTTCTCGTGGTTTCACTTTGATTGCAGTTCTTTACCCTGTTCCTCCAAATCTCTTTGATTCTCGTTTTTTGTGAGTTCATTTCCAGTGATGAATCTTTCCAGCATCTCGATGTAGATCAACTGTGCGCGGTGTTGACAGTTCCAGTGTAATATAGTTTAGGGCGTCTTACTGGCTGTTTGGTCCCGTTGATTGCGAATTGATAGTATGTCATGCCTTGCAAGTCTTTTGTTTTGGTGGTGCGCACGCATGCTCGAAAGTCAAATCTAGTAGTAGAGCGAGAATAGGCGGAATCTGAGCAGATGATTTCGTAGCTGCTTGGAATTTGAAGAATTCCAGAATTAGATACCGACAACCTTCTCCATCAGTCATCTACTTTTGCCCGGTGTTCGAGCAGCACCAATTAAAGGTAAGAAGCTGTTAGAATGAGACGAGTCTTTCCTGTTGAAGAATTGATTTGCGCATATTGTAGTGTTTATTTATTTCTTCTAATATTTTGTTCATTCTTGTTTGTAGTTCCCGGTTGTTAGATTTATATTCGCATCCGATTCTGATGTCTTATGCTCAATTTACAATTTGGAATAAATTATTGGGGCGGTGACAGAGCGAAGAATTAGTCACGGATCGTGAAATCACCTAGAGGCTAGGGTTGATCCTTGTGCGTTGAATGACTGACGGGCATCTGAAGAGGAGAGAGTTTCGGTCACTCCATCAGCTCAAACTGCTGTTCGGTGCGGAATCTTTATACGGTTTGGTAGCTGGAACATGGTGCGGGTTTTCTTCTTTTCTATTCTACAATGGTCGTGAAAACTTGATTTTGTGTATAACAACTGTTGTGATCCAAGAAACATTATTTAAGAGAAACAGAATTTTTAGCACTTGGATGCCGATTATCTAACTTTGGTTATTTTGTTTATCGTTTTATCATTTACGGTCTACTTATGATAACGAGGAGGCACGCAAAAACCTTAGGCCTCTTTGTTAGAAACTCATCCTAGTTTCTTACGTGCGCTCGATTTACTCAGCCTCATGATGGTTGACTTCCTATGTGCTCTAGGCTGAATATCCATCCCCGTTCTTGGAACGACTTGCTGCTGGGAATAACGAAGTGAAGCGAGGCGATGCAATTCTCATCAGCATGGAGAATTACGAATCAGGCAATAAACAGCGCCCTGGAGTAGCAGGAGACCTGGGAAAGTTAGATATTTTGTTCAAGTCGCTTTCCTTTAACGTTTATCCGTATTTGGATATGAAAGCCGAAGCTTTGAAGACGACTTTGAAAAATGTGTCGAAGACGAAGTCTGAGGAAACCTCAGATTGTTTTGTATGCTACGTAAGCGCACATGGGAACACCGACAGCCATGGTCATTACATCGAAGCAATCGAAGGCAGCGAACCCGATAACAAGGTGTACATTTACGATGATATTCTCAAGCCGTTTTTGACCTCGGATGCACTGAAGGGAATCCCAAAAGTATTCTTCATCGACTGCTGCCGGGGAGAACACTCGAAAGGAAAAATTCAATCTACAGAGAGCGTAGTGGATTATATGAAAACTGCGAAGGATACCTTGGTGGTATTTTCTACGGAGGAAGGGAACGAGTCTTTGCGAGACACGAAGTCTGGAACATTTTTTGTACAAGCACTGTGCAAAGTAATTCCTCTGAAACGTGAAACAGAAGATGTTCGAGCTATGGTAACGATGGCGAACAACATGCTTATCAAAAATTCCAAGGCGCATTTCCAAGCAGTTAAAAAAAAAAAAAATTGTGAGAAAATGAAGCCCAAGTGTCAAGTAGCACAAAGCCACTTCAACCTTACTGGCAAGCTGTTCTGGCGGACACATCGTCCATCTAAAACTTCAGCTGGTAAGAAAATACTCTGGTGGATGCTTTCAACCCAAGTTAGGAGAAGGCCACCGGTATGGCCGCTATGAAAGGGTTTGTTTGAAATGATATAAACAGTCATTCTAAAATACATGGGTCTGTACTAACCTTGCTAGTTAACTATCTCTCGGAGTGAACATGGTCAGAACTGCATCCGGTTTTTTATACCATGAAATATTGCGAAGCTTGAAGGTGGATGTTCTTAAAGAGTAATAATCACAAAACTGGTTCAAATTACCTTGTATAAAAATGCTTACTGACGTTGTCAACTGTCTCTTGCAGATCAAATTAAAAAAGCGGAAAACTTTATTGTTGGGCAGGACGACCTGCGAGAAAAACTCAAAAAATGGTTAACCAAAACGAAGGGAACATCAGCTGCAGGTGGCGTTGAAAGCCAGAGCTTTGTAGTTTCGGGGATGGGCGGCATAGGGAAGACCACGCTGGCGAAGTCACTGTTTGAGGATAACGAGGTTAAATATTACTATGATCATCGAGTTTACTGGGTAAGTGTAAAAAAAGACCCAGACATCGTCAAACGCCAGAGGCTATTAATCTCAGAAATCTGCAAAGTGACGCCGTCGATGGAGGTGGACAATTCAACACTCTTGCTAGAGGAGCTCAAGGACAAATTATCAAGAATGAGAAGGATATTTCTAATTTTGGACGATGTTTGGGAGACAAAGGATGTGGAGAAATTGCTGGGAGACCCATTTTTGGATACGTTACCTCCAGGGAGTAAGTGTATTATAACTAGTCGGAAACCGGCGGAGTTGGAGAAGCTCGATGCAAATATCCAAGTTGAAAAGCTGGATGTATTGAACGAGACGGATGCAAAGAAGCTGTTCTATAATAAGGCATTCTTGGATGGAATCTTGCCTGACAACATGAACCGATCACTTGTGGACGAAGTGATTGATGCTTGCGGCAGAATGCCCATCCTTCTCGCGGCTATTGGTGCCGATCGATGGGGTATCGAATCTACCGAGTCATGGGAAGAGCTTCGAGATCGGTTGAAACACATCGCCACCGAGAAATATAAGAGTGATGACGAGTCGGCTAAATCCGATAAGTTGATCAAGCAACTGAGGATCAGCTATGATGATCTCCCTGAGTGGGACTCCAATTCTGGCCTTGTTATTAATTACAAGGACTGCTTTCTGGACTTCGCAGCATTTGGCAAGCGGGAGGAGATTGAAATTTCTGTGCTCATGGACCTCTGGACTAAGCCGGGGTTGACTGAAGACGAGACATACGGGATACTCGAGGAACTGGAGCAGAGGTGTTTGGTCAGGATGGATGGCTACACGTGCCGTGTGCACGACATCTTCAGAACACTCGCTGTGAACATCATTGAAGAGCAGCCTTTCAAGAAGAGGAAGAGGCTGTTCGCATGGGGGTTGAACAACAGCAGGCTACCAGACGAGTGGGAGATTTCTCAGAATGTCGGAACTGGACAGGACGATAAGGCACCGAATGTGGTCATGTTTGAGACCGAGAAGATGGTGATAGCGAAGAGTGAGCTAAAAGAATTCCACCCGAAGGATGCCATCCTTTTCACACATCTGTCACGTTTGCGCATGCTGTTTTTGACGTCGAACCTGATTCTGGTAAAACTCCCTTCTGCAATTAAGCATATGACAAGTTTGGAGAAGCTGGATTTGAGTTGGTGTTTAGGCCTGAAGCAATTGCCCAAAGAGATAGGGCAGCTGGAGAGCTTGGAGAAGCTGAACACGGCCGGGTGCTGCTCCCTGACTGAAATTCCGGCCGAGATTGGGAATCTGAAGAGGTTGCTGGAATTGAACATGCAAAGCTGTGGGATACAGAAGCTGCCTGATGAGATTGGAGAGCTGGAGAAGCTGACGTATCTGTGCCTGAACGACTGCAACCACCTTGACTCTCTTCCTGCAGCGATGGGAAAGCTGAGCAGCTTGGAGAGGCTCGAGTGTGAAATGCTGCTGATAGCGGAGATCCCGAAGGCTCTGGGTGATTTGAGCAAGTTGAAGCACCTGTCGTTTGCTGCATGTTGTTCTATCACCGAGATCCCTGCGGAGTTTGTAAAGCTAAAAAGTGCCATCTCCTTCTGCTTCGCATCTTGCTTCCAACTGGAAATTGTTCCGGTCGAGCTGGACCAATTGACAAAGGGCAGCTTGGCAGTGTTTGACATTAGTGATACCAGAGTGATGAGTCAGAATCTGCCGCCATCTCTTCGTGAGCTGCAAGAGCGTGTCACTAGCAATTCTCAAGATGCCAACGGCAAACGAGAGACAGCAGGCAATGCGAAGCCGAAGAACAGATACATGCGAGGGGTACTTATTGATCCTACTTCTGTGTTTCACCCAAGTATTAAAGAAGAGAGACGTGCCTCTTTCGGTTTAGCTCGGATTATATCGATGGTGAAGACGGAGCCATTTTTGAGCAAGCGGTTTGACCTGGCCATTCGACTTATGAGGACTATGGCTAACCACGACGGCACAAGGCATGCCATTGTGAGATCTGGTGGGCTGCCTGTCCTCCTTCATTGCATTGACAAGGGTGACCCTCAACGTTGTGGATTTCTTGCAGCGGCTACGCTTCGCAACATTTGTAAAACACACTCCACTCACAAAGCTGTTGTTGACGCCGGAGCTCTTTCGATTCTCACCCGTGTCTTAAGTCGCAAGAATGACATTCAGTTTTACGCCTACCAAGCTTTGTGGCAGATTATAAATGGAGACATCGAAGAGGGGGACTATGCTTTCACCTCTGAGATCAATGAACGGTGTGGCCATGATTTCCGCAATTGCAAGGGTGAGTGCAATTTCTGCAAGGTCGAACTAGAATTTGATCGAAATATGGATGTCAAGAGACGCTTGAGGAGGTAGCCAGGGACTGCAAATCGACTTATGTTTTCCTGTTGAGTAGAAACGTATGGGTGTGAGTTTGTTGGCTCCTGCCGTGTTTGAGTTTTATGAGCACCAGTGTTTACAGACGTGGCTCGCTTAACTTCTATTAATTTCTATATATATTTGAAATCATGTCAAAACTACTGTGTTAACCCCTAAATGCCGGGCCTATGACCACTTAGTTGCATTTCAAAGTTTCTGTATTCTCCCATTAAGTAAGTAGGACTGTGTTTTTTATGATTTTGTTTTTCAGAGAGGTATTCACCTTCTTTTTACAAGTTACGTATATAGTTTTCAGGTTTTTTTGTAAGAATCTGAAATTATCCTGAAAGTTCATTGAAAAGCTTATCCCCTAAATGCCCAAGGCACCACATTTTGGTGCCGACAATATTTTGAAGTTCAATAAAACCTAACTAAGTTGCTATTTTTAGTATTTAGTATTTTAGAATTATTCTTTTTGAAGTCTAGTTTTAACATCATAAACTTGATTTTGATTGATTGTGAATTTTCTATTCAAGAATTTGTGCAAGGGTGTCCATTGCAATCTTGACTTTTTCAGTGTTGAGAGCCCATGAAAATGAGCCTCAAATACATTGGATCTTGGAGAAAAAATCATACTAGAAATTTATTTTAAAAAATTGTAAAAGAAATTTTGAAAAGCCGTAAATGGATTGGAGTTATGTATGTTATGTCCTTTAACCTCATATTTTTTTGGTGACCAACATTTTAGATTTGACATGTGAAAAGAGGATTGAAAAACTTTAAGTCATATTTGCACTTTTAACACCCTCTTGATCAACCATTATAATCTTTCAATCCATAAGCGGTACTGTTATGTTTTCTTTTCCTATGTGATGTATAACATATCTAGTTTAAATTTGTACCGTTACAATTTAAAAAAAAAATTGGTACAACTTATCAAAATGTTAAACACGTTATTCGTTAATTTGGGAATTTGCTTACAAAGTGGGACTCTTGGATTTTTGAAAGTTTTAGTTAACTTTTAGGAGCATTCCTAAAACCGTGTCCACGTGGCCTCACTTGAGAGGAGGAATTTGCGAGGGAAAAAATCTTAGTGGCTCAGACAAAATTTGATACCTTTGAATCTGGTTTAAGGTAACGTTTTGGGTTTAAGGTGGGTACAAAAGGGGACACCCGTTTTTCCCAATTTAACAAATAATCCGTTCAATTCTCAACACCATTCAAACAATTACACTCAAGCTTATCCCAAAGCAAGGATTGGATGAAGATTGTTGCATTATCATGAGTGAGCATTATTCAAGACTTATTTGTATGCTAGAATGGCGCAGCCAACATTTAGAGGTAAAATCAATTTCTTAGCATATTTAACAATGTCAATTCATAGCAACTTGAGCTAATTATAAAATTCATATTCGAGATCATTGATCATCACTTGCATGCAGCTGAAATATTGAATATGAAGACAATTGATTATATATGTTTTGACTAATGCGTGACTACAGGTTTTCAATCCCTTGCATTGTTAAACATAAGACAATAGGGGTAGCATGGCACTTTCTTGGGCGAGTGTGGAGAATGAGAATGCAGACATGCTGCGTAGTTGGTGGCTGCAAGAGTTTCTGTTGTTTTTTGCGTGTGAAACTCCTCAACATTTCAATATTTTTCTCCTTCGGAAGTGAAGAATGGAGTGAAGAATGAGTTAGTGTGTGAACTTACTATGGTCTGCTTGTTTTCCCTACTTGTGAGTTGCTTTTCACCCTAGCTCTTTTTGTTCCTCCAATCCCTTTCTTTAAGTAAATCATTCTCCATTCTCCATCACACCCAAATGAGGTGTCATAGCACCTTCACAAAGAACAAACTTCTATAGGCTCCTACTTTCACTCAGCCGATACTCAATCTCCATTCTCATTTTGTTCTCCAATAAGCCGAGACTACCCTTAATGAAACATGTTGTGTGAGTGAAATTAGAGTTTTATCATTCTAGGCTACATAATGCCTCAAGAGCTGAGAAAGGCTTGAAAGCAACATTAGGTATAATACTATTTCATTCTACTCATTTGGGAACTTTTTTATTCTAGTATACAACACCAAAGTGACTAGCAAATCACACGAAGGAATATCTTACAAATTTTCTTTTTGTATTTGACAAATGCAATTACTAGAAGTCACCCCTAGTCCCCTACCTCGTAACAAGAGTATGTACACAAGCCTTGCAAAGCTCTCTCTCAGCATATTCACTAAATGATGCAGGACCACGCTTGGAACCTCTTGCAAATCAGAATCACACACAACCAGCTAATATTGGAAAACCAGTGTCAAATCCTGAAAACTTTTGGAAATCCCCAGTGTAAGCAGCAAAGTTTCGTGAAAGGCCGTGAAATTTCTCACCGGTTTAACTCTCTGTCATAACATTCAGTAGCTTGAAAAGAGGCTGCCTTTCCCTTTCTTCAGGTATCATCCACAAACTTCATTTGACAAAATTAAAATAATAATAATAATAATAATAATATATATATATATATATATTTTTTTTAAATTTTTCTGACATGGCTGGCCCTCACGTCGACGTTTGTGCACTAAATTGAGCCTCTTTTTCATAAACTCTCTGACAATTTCAGCCAAGTGTCCCCATAGCTTAAGGTGGGTGTGAAATATTCCACACCATTTCATCTAGAGAGAGGCGCTGCCACCAAGCGCTACTAAACGTTATGGTGTATCAATTTCATTTAACACCATATTAAGTAAATTGGGAAAAAGGGAATAATTTGGGACTTTCAAACTTGCTTTCAAAAATTTGAGGTGATCTCCTCAAACTGAGCTCAACATTTTTTTTTGCACACGTGTCCTCACCTGAGAGGAGGGATTTGCAAGGGAAAAAATCTTAGTGACTCAAACTAAATTTGATACCTTCAAATCTAACTTTTTGAGTTTGGGGGAAAACAAAGTGGGACACCTTTTTTTCCCAATTTACCTAATATGGTGTTATTTGTGTTGAATGTGTCCACTTCCCTTCTGTGTCTGTTATGATTTTCCCTCAAAGTGGTCCGAAACATGCCAAATCTACTGAGTACTGTAATGGAAACCTCAAAGTGAAAACCTGAGATACCACTCATATCGGTTCCTGGCTATCAAATGTTACAGAACGCTTTCTAGTTAGAGGCACATTAGGACTTTAGGAGATGCAACGCCAAGTAAGAGGCTGGGATCAATGGGTGTCTCCACGATGCAGTGACAGTCAGCCACCAGGAGCATGGTTGTCACATTGGACCGCCCATCCGTCTTACTCAAAAGCTCTGATGCAAGCAGTTCTTTTAAAGGTGTAAGTGTTGACGTAAGAGCATCTCCTATCAACAGTGAAATGAGCCTCATAAACAAATTTGTTGCCAATTTGTAACTGTTTGTAGAGTTTGAGTCCTAGCACTATAGTCACATATATATAAGTGCAAGGTCTCCAAACTTAGCCATAATCACGTCAAATTCTAGCATTCTACATGACCCCTTCATGGCCACTTGCATGCATCATTCATACATGTGAAACTTGCAGATTGTCACGGTTTCACTCCCCAACTAGCCACCTGGAGTACCTTTGTAGCACATTCTAATATAGGTGCAAGCTTTAAACCTTCCAATTTTACAAAAAAGTTTCTCAAGGCAGCAAGTGCCAATCTTAAACGATCTTCCAATTTTACAGGAAAGTTTCTCAAAGCATGCCTCGCATGGAGGTTCAAGCCACTATCCCGTTTGAAAACTCATTTGACATGGCCTAACAAAGCAGGTGGCAAGAAATGCTTTAACTCTATAACGTCATCCTGTCTGTACCACCAGCCTGTCCTATCTTTGGCCTCAACTCACCCCAAGAATCAACCACGAGCAGAAGACGTCGGAGGCTCTGAATCATCGGTAACCTCTTCGAGATCATGTGGCTCGAAACGATACTGAAGCACCAGGCGTCGATGCTCCTCACAGGAAGGAATGGCCCGTGTATGCATCACTCGCCATGGTGGCCTCATATCATCGTCTGCACAACCACAGGCGTCTCGCTGCCGCAACCGGTCGAATCCGAGTTGGCTTACCGTGCTCCGATTCCAGAACACCGAATTTGTCATAAGTATACCGGTACCCGGAGAACGCAATCGGAAGCTTACGATTCGCCTTGCTGGCCGACACAGTGAATTCGAAGGTATGCGAATCACGAACGCTAAAACCGGCCTGTAAGCCATCACCTGTCAACCACACCGGAGCTGCTGTTTGGAGATTCAGGCCTGAGTGAGTCTCAGATTTGGCGGTGATCCTGATGTGGGACACCAGCACCACTTTCTGTACAATGAACAGGTTTCGCTTGCCATTCCAGCTGTCCGGCTTCCCTAGGACGGAATTATTATTCATCAAGTCGGGGTCGAAGTGCCGCATCATCTCGTCCCAGTTCTCTTTTCGAAACTCGTGGACCCAGCACTCCGGAATTTGAACCTCGATCGACGAAGCTCTTTCAAACCAGGCTGCTACACTACTTGCCTCCCCTCCTGCCAAGAGCTTGGCAACAACACCATGGTCAGCTGAGAGGCTGTGGGACCACTGCTCGCCGATGCTCTTCTTCTGGAAACAACTCTTATTCAGAAGGTTTTGTAACATGGTTGGATTCTGTACACGCTGTAACCAGTTCTTGTCTTCTCCTGCTTTGGATAAACTAGCTACACTACCGACATCGTGGTATCCGTCGCTGTCCTTCACGAGGACGCGGAGAGGAACTAGGTTAGGGTTGATGGGCAATACAGGAATAGCACGCAGTGCTCTCTTTAGGTGTCGGATCAGTGGGTCCTTCTCGTAACTGCCACGGCTGTATAGATTTCCCATTTCTAAACAAACGCTCTCTGTCACACGCGACCTGCACGCACCCCACTCCATAAGTTTGACATGAGATGATCATCGTCAGCTGGTGAGCATCAGCGGTAAAATTATTCAACTCCCCGCCTACAAGAAACCTCAACGAATCGCTTGATCCTCATCAAACGCTTTTACATACTAATATTCTGCTAAGACGCTCTACCATTGGAAATAAGCTCCTGAATCCTGAGATCGTTCCGAAATGGACCGTGCCATACGCGGCCAACTCCTTCAACTTTGGCTTCTCAAGCTAGAGTGCGAGACCACTTCATCACTTAACCATCAACAATACATAAGCGGCTGGAGCTCTAAAAAGCAGGTGACAGCGTGCATCCACGACCACTGGCTCGCTCAAATACCCATCCTTGCCCCATCCTTGCCCTCTAGCAAGCAGGTACTACGCAAGTACTAAGAGCGGCGTATCACGGAGGACAGGTGTTGAGCTTCAATCACAATCCTCTTGTATTGACAATCTGCAAGTTTCCGTTGTCCTAAATATGGGCACTCTAACTATTCATCAAACCTTTAATATTACAATTTGAGCCACAATTGAGCCAAACCTATCTCTGGTGTTTTGTTGTGATGAGGTGCGTCAAACAAAACAACTGAGCCAAGTGTGCTTGCGGGGCTGTTGAGCCTGTGTGGGTGCGTATGCTTTATGCTCTAACTACTGAAACGCTGTCTCCTTAGAAAAATTCGCAAGTGGTAAGCCGATACAGTTGTCGCTATGCTATAAAAAAAAACAAAGAAAGAAAGAAAAAAAGTAACACTAAGAACGAAGGACTGTGTGGACAGACGAGCTACATGTGGGAGCCGACGGAAGCAGTAAAGACAGTGTTTCAAATTGGAGCAGGTGCTTAGACCGACACAGTGCTTACGACATTACTACAGAATCCAAAGTATGTTACTAGCGTTTTTCAACAAAATACAACCACATGGTTGCAAGTTGTTGATATATCGTTCCGCGGCAAGTATCGTTCTAAGTTGCTCTCTCTGCTACTGATACGATACTACATGCTAAGTACAAGGGTGAAGCACCTGTAAACTTACCTTAGTTACAATTATGTGAGTTGTCTTCCAAAGAGCCGCAAAACTACCCAGCACACAATCTAACAAGTGCACCTTTCGCTCGTCCCAGTGAGATTGACCATCTTCCTAGTTCTCCCTCGCTTGATCTTGCACTCTCCGTCAAGCCTTCGATGTTCACTCTAGACCTCAATCCAGCTTAACGCAAGCCACTTGGAAACAAGCCACAGATAGACGGAAGCGTCACCTCACTGCTACCGACATTCAGGTGAATCAATGGCACTTCAGGTAGTATACGGTCGAAGAAAAGAGCGTTCACTAACTTGTTGCAATGATCGACTGATCCGACATACGGACTTAGAAATTTGATCGTTTAGTAGTATCAAAATAACTGATCGGACGGTTATGAAGCTACCTCGGGACGCTTTCGAGGATCACGAAAGCGTCTTACAGACAAAGAGTCTGTACTCTGTAGAATGATCTGGAAAAACGTGTGACTTACTCCAAGGGCTTCTTATCTCCGACATGACTTTTCACAAATTTAGTAACTCTGTAACATTGTTCACCAGTGTTGGGAAGTTACCTTTCATGTCTTACATTATGTAAGAATGTAGGAACAACACAAGAGTTTAGGAGAACGTCATATTCGTTAACCCCTAAAAGACCAAGTGGTTGTTGAATAGTCACTTGAGAACTCAGGTAGGGTCATATGGAGTCAATTTTTACACAAGGTGCAGATAAGTATTTCCTAAGTGGAAATGTAATTTTTCCCCAATCAGATACCCAATTCATAAGTTATGTTGCCCAAAAGAAATTGGGCAACTTGGGCAGTTTGGGAATTTTTGAGAATCTTATGCTAAAACTTTCATTCACTTTTAAAATTTGGCAAGTATGTTACTAAAAAAGGTAGTTGCAAGAAGCACTTCACGGTTTTGTCTCAAGCATCCTTAAAACTGATAGTACTATGTAGTACTATGAGCTTTTGAAATACATATTTTTTAAATAAAATAAATATGGAAAATTTGTAAAGCACTTAAAATAGTATACTCATGAAAATTCAGACCTAGAAAATTTTTATTCTAAAAGTTATGCACAAAACAAAATCACCAACAAAAAGCCAATTTCTTTCTTGTTTTTTAGAAAATAGTAAAATAATTCAAATAAATAAAATAAAAATTGGCCATTTGAGAACCCATTAAACACATTCACATGGTACAATTGCTTTGGTGAGGAATTTCTTTGTATTTTGCCAATGAAGGGAGATAGGATGCCCACTTTGAGACAATGTAGATGCCATGAAATTTACAATTTTGCAAAACTCTTCTACAAATGCATGTAAGCATGCTCCATAAACAACATCCTTGATTTATAGCCCTAGAAAGGCTTTTTTGGACCCAAAATAGTACTAAAAACCCCCAAAATGGCCAAGGTAGACACCTATTTGGGGGCTGTTCAAAAATAGTAAAATAATTTTTTTAAATAGGAAAAATTATAGGAGGTCTGTTACTATGACATGTACCTTCCTCTGAAATTTCAACTCAAAAGAACTTGATGCACAAAAGTTACAAGCCAAAAAGCATCTGAAGGAGGTTAAAGAGACAAAAATTAGTACAAGTGTTTCTTGCAATCACCCAAAAATATAATGTACAATTGTCAAAAAAAAAAAAAAAACTTGAGCTCTCACATCACATTTTGAAGGGAGTCAAACTTTGTTAATTATGTTTGGGCAGTTTCAAGAAAAAAAGAATCCTCTAGCTTCAAGCCTTGTTATCTTTCAATTTATAAATCCAAAACTCTTGAAACTTTTTTTCATATGTTTCAAATGTTTGTCTCTAACTTTTCACCGTTCAAATTTCAAATAAAAGACTTCCTCATTGCACAAGAAATCATGAAAGAATGACTAATGTATTGCCAATTGGCTTAAATTGCTATATTCGTTAATTTGGGTCAAAAGGGTCTTTTTGGGACTTTTGAAAATTTGAAAAAATTTGGGGGGGAATTGGGGTGATCACCCCAAAGCAGGCCCCTTTGGTACACGTGTTCTCACATGAGAGGAGGAATTTGTGAGGGAAAAAATCTTAGTGGCTCAAACTGAACCTCATACTTTTGAATCTGATTTGAGGTGACTATTTTGGATTGAGGTGGAGTACAAAATGGTACCTTTGTATTTCCCAAATTAATGAATATGACGTTTTAACCTCTTTGCATTGGAAGATGATTTAGAACAAGCTAGATTGTACTTTTGCATCTGAAATTTTTTGTAAGTGAACCTAACATCATATACTTGTGAATGGTCAAAAAAATCAAATTTGTGTAGAGCAAAAATTTTACACTAGGAAGGGTCAAAGTCTGCTGACCTTGTTTTGCAGGAATAAAAAAAAATAGTTTTTCTCACTTCAAACATTATAATCTTACAATCCAGTGGGTCAAATTGGCTGAATTATTTTGCACATATTTTTTATTTGTTTTGCACACTTTTGTACTGTTGAAATTGAGAAAAAATATTTTTAATTTCAATTTTGGGCAATGCACTAAAAGTTGACAGTTTTTGAGATTTTTTCTCAAAAACACCCTTGGTCCTTTAAGGGTTAATTTGGGTCAAAATGGTCATTTTGGGAATTTTGAAAATCTGGGAAGATTGGGGTGATCACCCCAAACCAAGCCCCTTTGGTACACATGTTCTCATCTGAGAGGAAGAATTTGTGAGGGAAAAAATCTTAGTGGCTCAGATTGAATTTGATACTTTTGAATCTGGTTTGAGGATTGAGGTGGAGTACAAAATGGTACCTCTATTTTTCCCAAATTAACAAATATGACGTTGGAGGTTTAAACTTAAGGTAGTTGGCTCGAAAACCAACCATCTCAAGGTTTATTCCCCCTTTTCATGGTTTTTTGTGGATGGGAGGATTTTTGTCATTCTTCAGATAAAGAGAAATGGATGCGGAATGTAACACAAGTTGTTTCATATTTTTTGAAGCATTTTTGAATTATTTATGAGTTTTCAAAGTACATGAGTCATAGGTCCCTATGACCTTAGACCTTCCAAGAACCGTTCACTTGTAAGTTGTGAAGAGATTTGGGAAAGCAAGGAGAATAATTGGCTTTGCAATTAAAAATTACTTTTTTTTCATGCATTCAATAAGAGGACAATTTAAGAACCACCTCATGTCCAGTTCTCTATTGTCTATATGGGCAGTTTAGAATGACCAAACACTTCCAAAGCCGATTACCTTTGGGCTGCTTTACACTACACCAAATAGTGCATTCCAGTTGTCCCATATTAATTTATTGACATTTCCAAAATTTGGTCCTTCAACACCTAACATTAAAACTCTTCATAAATCATTTTTCTTGTTGGACCAATTGTCCCCTCTGGGGATAAATGGATTTTAGGCATGTACCTATAGCTAATCTACTTTTTGTGATTTTTGAAACTTTTATTAAAGATGTGGAATTCAAATATCTATATGGGCATCTAGATTTTTCTTCATTTTGACATTTATTGAAGAAGTTAAAATTTAGTTTCCAAAAACGGGCAAGATTGGGCAACCAAAAACTTCTTTGAAAATTGCATTTAAAAAAAATATGAAATAGGTTCTTTAGACATATATACACATAGGGAGCTTTGAATTATTTCAGTTTTGATTGATGAGATGAAAGTTATGAGAAGTTTTTGTTTGCGGGTAGGTGTGGTTTCTCTCAAAACCACACCTGCCCGCCAATAAAAATTTCTCATAACTTTCATCTCATCATTCCAAATTGAATGATTCAAAGCTCCCTATATTATATATATATATATATATATATATATATATATATATATAAGTTTAAAGAACCTATTTCATTTTATTTTATTTTTTAAATGCAATTTTCAAAGAAGTTTTTGGGCTGCCCAATCTTGCCCGTTTTCCAAAAACTCATTTTAACTTCTTCAATAAATGTCAAAATGAAGGAAAATTTAGATACCCACGTAAATCTTTGAATTCTCCATCATTCATAAGTCTTTCAAAAATATACACACAAAGTAGTTTAGCCATAGATACATGCTTGAAATCCCATTTGTCCCCCAAAAAGGGGCTTGATCCTTTGAGAGTTATTGAGATCTTTTTAATACAAAAAATGTGTATAGATGTTTCCTACATATTCACGCAATCAAATCTAAACAATCCATTATAGTTATTTTTCAATCAATCTTCTCGTAGAGATGTGATTATTATACAAAACAATTCTCCAAAATTTGGGTCTTGAATTTTTGGAACTGAACTTTGGTATGTTTGATTGAGATTGCGGGTAAGAATTATATATCAATGATTCAAGATAAGAAAATGCCAGTTGATGCCAATTTTATTGTTTTTTGAGTCGTAAGAAGGGACGGCAACAATTTTTGTCTAGATTTTTTATAATAATTTAACCTTATGTGTTGCCAAGACATTCCTTTTTAATATGGCCCAATAATTGCTTCTCTACAAAGTTTTCCAAATAATTGTACGCATAACTTGAAGGTCAAGAGCCGTGGCTACAAGGGAATTTTTTGGATGAAGAGACATAACCTAGCTAGAGTTTCTATAATGAAAATTGTGTTTAGGTTGCCCCTCACTAATTTCACTACATTTTACAGTATACGAATATTTACTCCTACTCCAATAAGTTTCATCAGTAGTTACTGCAAGAAACAACTTTTAAGTGGCTCAACAATAACAATGATGTTACAGAAAGACAAATTAGCCATGTCATGTCGTAAGAGTTGCATGCGATTAAAGAATGAGTCATGAGGTACGTTTCCAAAGGCAACCTAATTGTCAATGCAACCTAAATGCAATATTCAGTGTACTGAACTTGGGTTTGTTGTAAGTTCTTAGAATTAGGGTTTGGGCTGATTTCCTAAAACGTCAGTGTGCGAGTCACTGCCCAAGCCTACTTTTCACTCGGCTCATGAAATACGACTCATAGTCTTGGCCCACCTTTTAGTTGGGATTGGCATGCAATCTAAAGTAGCCCTAATCCCTCGACAAAACCGTGTTCACATTCCACATAACGAATGGAGAAGATGGTGACCAAATTACACAGAACCCTAAATTTTGGGCACAGGCATGGGCAGCTCCATTGAGCAACATGTGGAGAAGCTGGGAAGAAACCTCCTTGCCGGAGAAGCGAATGCAAAACAATTCCACACAAACCCACCCTGAAAATCAGCATTACACTTTGCCATAACCGGCTCAAAATTGGCTGGCATTTTAAACTTCTAAATCTAACAGAATAACACGGTCTTTTCCTTAAAAAGATATTCTACAATCCAACTCAATGGAAAAACATGGTCTGTTGCCTCAGACAAACTTTTTGTCTGCCTGTAATAAAAAAATTGTCACCAAAAATACATGATGAAAGTATTTGATTGATCTACCGTCCCTTTTGTACGTCCGCCTGTCTTGTCTGACAACCAAATCCAAATCTCACTCAATGTGACAACCATGCCCTACACCTCCACACCTCTTCTCTCCTGTGCACAAAGCTGCGGGAATCTAACCAAGGGGTTTCTACTATCAGGTTGTGCGATCTGTTCCCTCATATACCATACAACTTCTTTTAACTACAAATGGCAAGATAGCAAGCTACACAATAAACAATCAACTGAACAGTTTGACAAAATCGAAATGATGGACGCAGATTCTCTTGAGGTGGAAAATTTAATGCAACCACACAGCAAAGCATCTAGAGTCTCAACTGCCTTCAGTTTTATTTCATCTGGAACATGATACAACTAGTTCAAAGTAATCTGAGGTACTTCAACGGCTACAGATTCAAATGTATACCCACTTCCCTATCATGTACCAAGACTCTTGTATCAATTTTCTCTCCTAGACAAACGAGGAGTTTGCAACTCTAGATAATTACAGTGTGACCACCAGCACCGGAAAAAAACTCTCGTAACAGATCAAGAAATATATGGTACATGGAATTGAATGTTTGGTGCCCTATCAACAAATGAAATCACCTAATGCCATTGTCGAACACACTGCAACTTATTGCAAATGAGCCAAGCATCGCGCGTATAGAAACCATCGTAGAATGATGCAGATTAAACGATGTACGTTGCGGAATAAGGTGGTGTGCTCTAATTGCGACCCTTTCAGATAATGCGCCCCATCGGTAGATCAGGAATGGGTCTTTGAATGTACCTTCAAGTCATAGAAGAAAAGGTGTATTTTTAATGCAAGAGTCAATCATATTCCTTGATTTCACCCATCTCTTCACAAGTTGCAACGGGACGGTTTCATAAGTTGGAAGGGATGGCTTATGGGAGGCTTACAGTCACAAATAGATGTCTACTACAAAAAACTTTGAAAATTCATCAACAATCCAATAATGCTTCAAAAAATATAAAAATGGCTAAGTTACATTTTAGCATCCATTTCTCTTTTGTCTAAAAATTAAACAAAAAAATCTTCATGTCTTGGAAAGCCCATGAAAAAGCAAACTAGCCCTTAAAGTGACGGTTTTCGAGCATAGGGTACCTTACCAGCAAAAACTTGAGTCCAAGCATTCAATCGATGTCTTCTAGATCCCGTGGAGGCGATGCAGGAGGTGATCCAGGAGGTGATGCAGGAGGTGATCTAGGAGGCGATGGAGGAGGCGTTGGATCACCTGCGTCGCATTTATCGAAGATTGTACAAACTCTAGGATCAGAGCTCGAAAGGATTTCAGCGAACCCATCATCTCCCGCCACATCAGCCATGTTCTCGTCATTTTGCAGCATGTCTTCATCATCATCGTCCTCACTCTCACTGTCGTCCTCATCCTCATCGACGTCCTCATCGACGTCCTGAGCGTGACTGGAACTAGCACCCGCCGAATCTGTTTGAATGCACGTATCCTGCTCCTTTTTTGATTCCCGGACACCGAACTTATCATAAATGTACTTCACCCCAGAAAAAGCAATGGGAAGCTTTTGATTCTTCTGAGAGGCTGTCACTATGTATTCCACAGTGCGCTTACCAGTAAATCTACGATGGACTTGTATCCCCTGTGATAACAATAGTGGAAACTTGACAATATCTAGACGTGCATCCGTGTAATACGTGGCGGTGATCTTAATATAAGGCACCACCACCACTTTCTGCACTATTAAAAACTCCCTGTTGGCGCTTGGGTCTGAATTCGGAAAGATGGCATTCAACTGTTTCATGTCAGGATCGAAGTGCTGAATCATGTCGTTCCAGTTCTCCATACTGAATTCGCGTACAGAGCACTCCGGAATACAGACCTCGATCGACGCATTTTCGAGTTGATTTTCGAGTTGAAGAGCTCTCTTTGTGAGCTTGGCTGTGACTGTACCATGATTGTCAGAGATGGTGTAGGTCGACTTGTTGCTGAGGCTTCTGGTATGGAGGAGATGCTTGTGCTTGCTAGGGGACAGTGCCTGCTCTAACCATGCCTGGCCATGGTCTTCCCCTGGTTTGCTTATACTGATTACATTACCGACGGCGTAGTATCCGTAGTTGTGCTTGGTGAGAACAATGAGGGGATCTAGGTTGAGGTTGATGGGGAACACGGGAACTACACGCTCTTTGTTCCATAGGTCTCGGGCTAGTGTCTCCTTGTCGCTGCCTTCTTGGTTTGCCATTCCTAAACAAAAAATACGCCGGTCACTACCTGCACTGTCTGCACACATCAACTATCACAAAATCAGAACAGGATCAGTTTGTGAACACCATAGTGTTGAGAAGAGGCTAATCCTTCACCCCCACATACAAGAAACCTGTAGAAATCGCTTGTAGGTATTTCCGTATGGGATACTACTGCTCTTACAATGGAAGGATCAACCAGATTAGTCCCGGAGGCTTGGACAGGGCTAAAATGTTCTGTGATATTTGACGATACCAGCGCAGAACTAGCACTACAATTGGGGCTGTGAATCTAGGCGGAGTGGATTTAACCCGTTTCCACAAAGCCTTCCAACACTGGGGAAAGTTTGCGGAAGGGCCAAAATTTGCACCACATCAGCGTAGGGTGAAGAGCACTACTAACCCAACAAAGTAAAAACGAAAAAGCTTGCAACATTATCTCGCCGTGGCCAGTTAGCAGCCTTTGGCCATGGCTAATCCTTGATCCTCCCAGTATTAATTTTAGCCCAGATGCAAATCCGAGAGACTCTCTGGTGAAACAATATTGGTAGGTTGTGTCATCAAGGTACGTGTGTGTTGCTTCACTAACTGTAAAAGAAAAGAGCTACAACATCTTGCCCTGAGTTGAACGTATAATAAAGGAGGCCAAGTGAGAAAAGCACACCTTTTCAGCCCGGGATAAAATCCACAACCCACTGAAGTCCCAGCATGACAGAAAAGAATCAGGTTTCTAGAGGGTTCTGAAAAGGACAGTACCGACAAAAACAAACGGGTTGCTAGACTCTCACTAAGGGAAGCAAACGACAATTTAATGCACACTAAAATAGCAAATCCAACTTTACCTAGATTTTCCTCCAAAGCCCAGTTAGTAAATAGTGGAACCACTACGCCTTCGGAGTCTGATTCTCCCTCACTGGACCTCGCATTCTCCGTCAAGCCATCGATGTCCACCCCAAACCTCGAGCCATCACGGAAACAGAGAGACACATCGCTCTCGCAACAAATACCGCCATTCAAAAATCTCAATCGCACTACCGGTAAGTTAGTGGATGTTCAAAGAGCTAGCGTTCACAACCCTGGCAACGATCGACTGATCTGAGGTTGGCACTTAGAATTCCATCAATTCTGAGCGCCGTAATGTCAAATGATACAAATCTTGTGTCGGAACGCTCCGACTTTAAGTAAACTTAGATGAGGGAGCTTCTTCCTATGAAGTTTCAGAAGGATTTGCGTGCTGCACAAGCGCGACGCGTTACCCCAGATTGTCTGTAAAGAAGTTTGTAACGTACACCAGGCCACTTTTCTTTCCCTGAACCTGGGAGGGGACTGGGGACCCAGTCAAAGTCATACACTGTACAATCGGGTACAGTAATCTTACGAATGTTTTCGCAGTGAAACTTCAGCCCACATTTCAGCAACTTTAGGAAGCCATAACTTCCTCAAAAACTGTCCGTTTTTGAAACCAAAAATTGCATTGGAATCCTACTGAAGGGTACTATATGATTTGATTAAAAAAAAAGAAAAAAAAAATCTGAAATTTTACAAATGGTACAAAAAGTTTGGCTACTTCATATATAGTGTCTACTATGTAGTACTTCCACCTCTTACCAAAATCACCGCTTGAATGATTGGGCATACTTGCAATAAGAGTTTTTAATTGCTCCTTGGATAACTCATCTCATACTCTTTGAATGATGTGTATCATTTCTTGCTTATTCTTTGGCTGTTGGTAGTGGCGTAGCCCAATCAAATTTGAGCAGTGATTTCGGCAAGAGGTGGAAATACACTATGTAGGAAGTAGTCCAATTCTTTTTATTATTTATAAAATTTCAGATTTTTTTTACCAAATCATGTAGTACCCATCAGTAGTATTCCAACACAATTTTTGGTTTCAAAAACGGGCAATTTTTGAGGAAGTTATGGCCTCCAAAAATTCCTGAAGTTGGTTGGAGTTCCATTGCAAAAAAATTCGTAAGATTACTGTAACCGACTAACAGTATCCAAAAGAAAGAGTACATAACACCTTTTTATGGCTTCCAAAGAAGTATGTATAACAAAGAATATAAGTGATGTTTCATTCTCACATTTTTAATATGTGATCCTCATGCAATCTTGATCAAGCATACCAAATTTTAGTTACTAAAACCCAAAAATCCTATTTTTGGTAAATGGTTTTGTGTCAAAATCATGGTTTTACAAGAAAGTTGATTAATAAGTAGCAGTGATGAACTTTTGAGATTTGATTGCATGGATATGTAGGAAACATTCATACGCACATCTTCCTTTCAAAAAAAAATCCAAAAAAATTCAAAATCCCTTCTATAGAGATTTTAATGTTAGGGTGATCATGACCAAATTTAGTAAAATGCATATCTCTTCATGGAAATTAGTTTTTTTTGGCAAAAAAACATATCATCATGATTAGAGGTACAAACTTAATCACAGTGTATGAGTCAAATAACAAAAACTAATTTCCATAAAGAAATATGTATTTCACTAAATTTGGTCATGATCACCCTAACATTAAAATCTCTATAGAAGGGATTTTGAATTTTTTTGGATTTTTTTTGGAAAGGAAGATGTGCGTATGAATGTTTCCTACATATCCATGCAATCAAATCTCAAAAGTTCATCACTGCTACTTATTAATCAACTTTCTTGTAAAACCATGATTTTGACACAAAACCATTTACCAAAAATAGGATTTTTGGGTTTTAGTAACTAAAATTTGGTATGCTTGATCAAGATTGCATGAGGATCACATATTAAAAATGTGAGAATGAAACATCACTTATATTCTTTGTTATACATACTTCTTTGGAAGCCATAAAAAGGTGTTATGTACTCTTTCTTTTTAGTATTGCACATAACATTATTAAACCCTCAAGTATGTTGTTGTATTGTATATGCTTTTTTTGTGGTTGTATACAGATGGGGTATTTGGGTAGGACATGAATCTCACTAGAGTTGTAAAATTTATGCTAAGTCATTAATCCCTAAAGGATTATTTGTTTGTTTGGAGGACAAATGGGTTTTGGACATATACCTATGGTTAAACTACTTTGTGCAATTTTTTGAAACTTTTATTGTAGGTGGGAAATTCAAAGATCTATGTGGGCATCTAATATTTTCTTCATTCCAAAAATTGATGAAAAAGTTGTGCATGAATTTATGAAAATTTTGGAGAGGACTGCCCGTTTGGGTAGCCAAAAATCTTCTTTGAAAGTTACAATTTTTGAATTTTGTTTTTTGAAATTGGTTCTTTAGATTTTTTTATGCATGAGAATCTTTGGATCATTCAATTTCAATCAATGGGATGAAAGTTATGAAGAGTTTTTATTTGATGGCAGTTATGAATTCTCTACTCTAAAATAAACTTTGAAGTTGTTTATTTTACTCAATTTTCAATATTTTGAAAGAATAAATAAACCAAAGGAAATAGACTGTTTATCACAACATTATCATTTTTGGGATTTGAATTTTTCATTTCAATAATTTAATTCTTAACAATTTAGTATTTCGGCTCATTCTCTACTTCTTTTTACTTGCTACTTTTTTCCCATGTATTATATAGTTCCAATTGATTTGAAAATACTCCAACATATAACTAACTTGATCTCCTACATGGAAAAAATAAACCTCAATTTTGCATAGAGCAATTTTTTTGATATAAGAGTGGTCAAAGACTTCTGTTTTTGCACTTTAGATTTAAATATCTCACTCCTCTCCATCTAGAATGAGCTAATTTTTTCCCACAAGTTCCTCTAATAGTCTAGAGCAAGATCCTACAGCTGGATTTCAAAAAAAATAAAAAATTCCTACTTTTCTACTCATTCCCTAGAAGTGGCAGTTATTAGTGATTTTAACAAAAAAAAAGCTCAATTCTTTAGGGGTTAACAGGTGATTGCAAGAATGACTTGTACTACATTGTGTTGCCCTCACCTATTGCGGCTTGTTTTTTGGTTGTAACTTTTGCAAAAGAAGTCATATTGACTTTTCCTTTGAGAGTAACATGAGCATGCAAGTTATTGGCGTTCAATGATTTTTTGGTATTTTTTTAAATTATTTTGCTTTTTTTAAGCAGCCCCAAAATAGGTGTCTACCCTGGCCATTTTGGGGGGTTTTTAGTACTATTTTGGGTTCAAAAAAGCTTTTCTAGGGCTATAAATCAGATGTGTTGTTTATGAAGCATGCTTACATGCATTTGTAGAAGGGTTTTGCAAACCTATAAATTCCATGGCATCTACATTGTCTCAAAGTGGGCATCCTATCTCCCTTCATTGGTGAAATACAAAGAAATTCCTCAACAAAGCAATTGTACCATGTGAATGTGTTTAATGGGTTCTCAAATAGATATTTTTTATTTTATTTTATTGAATTATTTTAACATTTTCTAAAAAGCAAGAAAGAAATTGGCTTTTTATTGGTAATTTTTGTCCCTCTATTTTTGTGCATAACTTTTAGAATAAAATTTTGCTAGATCTGAATTTTCACAAGTATGCTATTTTAAGTGCTTTACACATTGTCCATATTTTATTTTATTAAAATAAATATTTCAAAAGCTCATAGTACTACATAGTACTACCAGTCTTATGGGTGTTTGAGACAAAACTGGCAAGTCATTCTTGCAACTACCCTAACATACTTTTGGCCAACTAGAATTTTTTGGGGATTTTTTTACATTTGTTATAAAGCTATTTCTTCAAGTACTAAATGGTCCTTGTATGAACATAGCTAACATTTTTGGTAGGCAACATCTTTTAGGGGTTAACCTTCAATGGGGGCCCTTTGCTCCCCAATATGAGGATCCCCAGCGATTGGCATATGCTAGCTCTAGCCCTCACCAATCAGCTTTGAGGATTTATAACTAAATTCTTCCCCCAGGTATATAGGGGGAATATCCCTCCACATGGGGGGAGGAATAAAACCGGGTGAATAATGTTATGTATTGTAAATTAAGTGCTAGAGCAATATGTAGTGCCGAGCCAGTAGGAAATCTCTAGATTTCATAGATGGTGTATGCAAGATGAGCGTCATTAATACTCATGTATAAGGTAGGAACATCCATTAGCGTTAGTGTATCCATATTAACCGTCACCTCTAAAATCTTGAAAAATATATAGAAGTAAATAAATGTAATTTCAAGGATATACAACATGTGAACATGAAACCTTAGTGTTGGTTATGGATACAATGGCAGTTTGCTCTTTAAAAATTCACAGCCTATTCTCACAGTATCCAAATAATACATTCAAAAGTGTAAACTTATTATTTTTCTATTCCTAATAGGATCCTATAATTTACTAGATGTCTATTAATAATCATCATGTTCAAAACCCTTAAACTAAGGCTTATGGGTGTTCCTACCTTACTGCCCAATACTTGCATCGTGGTGTTTCAGTGAGTAATCTATGAATACAGTGGTATATAGGCCACCGACCACCCTATAGTAACAGCAGTGAATTCTTTATCGTCGGCTCTTAATTGCTTGGAAAGTTGGTATTTTGTCGGCAGAGTAAAGACAGGAAGATTTATCTGTATTTATCACATAGCAACAATACAATCACTTGTCTGTAGAGATTATGTTTCCAATTGTAGATGCAGCACAGTCTAGGAAGTTCTCTAGGAAAATCGGTACATTTCCTAGTTTTCATGACTAGGGCTGGCAATTATTTTTTTCCCTCGGCAGCTTCCTGGAGCTCGTTTTTTTCCTGGGTATAAATCCATAATTTCTATTTGTCATTTGGCTGGTTTTTGAAATATTTTATTGGCATATTTCCAAAATGTGATGTATGTGGTTGTGTGTGTTTTTTTTATGACATCTTCAAAGGGGTTCATGAGTAATTTAACCCCTCACCCCCAAGGGGCCCAAACTGGGCTCCTTTGAAATTTATATATAGATGCGCAACCTTTCTTCAAGATTTTTTTAGTGATTGTTATTATTTTTAAATTCTTCTTGAAGTCTAGTTTCAGCATTAGGAGTTTGATTTTGAAAATGAATTAAAGTGATTTGTTTTATTCAAGATTTTGTGCAAGGGTGTCCATTGTAAATCTTCTTTTTCTAGTGTTGAAGGCTCTTGGAAATGAGCCTCAAGTACACTAGAACTTGGAGAAAAAATCACATTAAAAAATCAATTTAAAAAATTGTAGAATAGATTTTGAGAAGCCAAAAATTGATTGGGGTTATGCATGTTATACTTTACATACTCATATTTTTTTGGTACCCTCAACTTTAGGTTTGAGATGCAAAAATATGATTGAAAGACTTCAAATCACTTTTGCAATTTTAACACCCTCATGATCGAACATTATAATCTTTCAATCCATAAGTGATATTGTTGTGATTTCTTTTCCTATGTGATCTATAACATGTCTACTTTGAATTTGTACAGTTGCGCTTCAAAGAAAATCGATAAGGTTGATCAAAATGCCGGCATTTTGTTCACTTTCAAACAAATTTTGAGATACTCAAATGTACCGTGGGCGGTGAGGGGTTAAGGTTCCATAATTTGATCATTTTGATGTCCTTGAGAGGAGTTGAATTTAGCCAAGTCTTTGCCTTTTTGGGGTTAACCCTAAAGGCTCAAGTAGCCCCTTGGAGGCCAAGTGGGGTTTTGGGCATGTGCCTATAGCTAAATTAGTTTGTGTGATTTTTTGAAACTTTTATTGAAAATGGGTAATTCAAAGACCTACATGGGCATCTAATTTTTTCTTCATTCTATCATTCAACAAAGAAGTTATGCAAGGATTTATTAAAACTGAGAGAGAAAGGGCAATTTGAGCAAAGAATACTATATTTGTTAAATTGGGAAAAACAATACATTTTGGGACTTCTGAAGGTTTTAGGTGATCATCTAAAACTAAGCTTGCAGCTTTTTTTTGGGTACACGTGCCCTCATTTGAGAGGGGGAATTTGCAAGGGAAAAAATCTTAATGGCTCAGACTGAATCTGATACCTTCAAATCTGGTTTGAGGTAACTTTTTGGGTTTAAGGTGGAGTACAAAATAGTACCTCTGTTTTTCCCAATTGAACAAATATGGTGTTAGGGCCTTTGTAAGTGGGCGTTGACTTCAAAAAGGGTTAGCTCTTACATGCACAAGGAGTGGACACTCGTACAAAGGGGAGTGGATTGGAAGGGGCCCTTCTTGGGAAACTTCCAACCCTCCATACCGTTATGCCCCTTGTAAAATTTGGTACTTTAATTTTTTAGAGTGGTTTGTAGATTTCTTTATTAGTTTTTCTTTTCCAAGTTGTACACCAAGTAGTGCATTTAGATTGCTCCAAACTCTATGTTGACCATGCTTGGATTTCACATGGTTTACAACTTGAACATTGTTGATTTATTTTTTGGCAGCTTTGTAGTGGTTGTGGTTGTAAGGCCCTTTAAAAATATTGTTGTAATTAGTGATGGAAATCATTTTTACAGCAGTAGAAGAGTAAGATATGAGAATTAGTGTGGGGCAACTTAAATGCACTATTTGGTGTAGTGAGCTAAGATTCCTTGATTTCCATTGTTTTGATCATTGTAATTCAAATTTCTGAATTTTACGTAATTCCTTCAATTTTACCTACATTGAATATTGCATTTGGGTTGCCTTGGCAATTAGGTTGCCTTACTCCAGTAAGTTACCTCATGACTCATCACCTGGTCACTTGGAGGCACATGCAACTCACTAAATATTTAGATTTCACATGGTTTGTGACTTGGAAGCCACTAGTTTGTCTTTTTGTTGCTTCATTGTTGTTGATAGACTATCTAAAAATGGTTTGCTGGAGTGATTTTTGATGAAAGATACTGTAGCAGCAATAAATATTTATATAGTGTGAAATGTCAAGAAATTAGTGTGGAGCAACCTAAAAGCAATATTCAGTGTAGTATATTTGCAAATTTTGTGACCCTTTAGCACTCAAAGATTTTTTGAAGTATGTTGTACACCTCCAATCCATTTGAAAATTCTCCCACACATACCTAACTTGGTCTTTGACATGGAAAATATAGACCTTAGCTTTGTGTAGAGCAACTTTTTTACTATAAGAGTGGTCAAAGGCTTTTGAAGTTTTGGGGCAAGAAAGAAAAAAAACTCTCTTTCTCACTTCAGATGTCAATATCTCACTCCCTTCCATCTCCATTTGAAATGAGCTCATTTTTGTTCCACAAGTACCTCCTCCCATTGTCTATGGCAAGATCCTTCAACTGGATTTTTGATGATTTTTACAAGAAAATGGGCTTGGGCCTTTACAAGTTAGTTACAACAATGCATCTCAAGCAATTTCAAAGCATTGTGGCATTGCCAAATATCAAAAAAAAAAAAGAATTAATATGTGCACACTGGGGGTTGATATTTGCACATCCCTTTGGGAGGTAAATTATAAATTTCTACTATCAACATTAGGAAGAATTTGAGCCCTCCAAGGGGCTCCAAGTTTGGTTCTTCCCAATGCTGAGAACCAACCATTGCTAGTCGTCAGAAAGATTTTAAAAATAAAAATAAAATTATAATCTAATCATTTGACATAGTCAAGCTTCAACCAAATCAGCCTGCCCATGTGGAAGTGTTCCCATGTTTTGGGGGAATGGGCCCAAAGTTCCCATGGTTTTGGGGAAAGGCCCATTCTTGGGCCCAAATCCCTTGTAATGAAAGTTGAATTTGAGAATTTTGAATTCAAATTTGGACTCAAAGACCATGATTTAGTCTAAAATCATAAAAAAAAGTTGCAATTGAACAACACCCAATGAAAGAGCTTAGCTAGGGGGAAAGTGTTACTTTTATTTTTGTTTGTTAAAAAAAAAACTTTTTCATTGGATGTTGTTCAATTGCAACCTTTTTCATGGTTCTAGAATAAATTATGGTCTCTATGTACAAATCTGAATTCAAAATTCTCAAATTCAACTTTTTGATGGTAGAAATCTATAATTTAACCCAGGGGTGTGCAAACCCCCGAGTGTGCACATATCAATTCCCAAAAAAAAATATCAATTACTTTTAGTAAATTTATACAAATTCAAATTGTTTGATCAAACTTTTGCAAGCGTACAGCATTTGAATCTGAATCAAGTCAAGTATGAACTTTTCTTACCTCAGTAATACTTTTGGAGAAGTCATGCAAATCAAAATGCTTGAAAGAAGTAAATTCTTGAAAGAAATAAGGTTTTAGAGAATCCTACGTTTTTCTTGACTTCTATTTTTATGCCTATTCATATTCAATAGTACCATAGTCGGAACGACAAATAACAGCATTTACAAAAGTCAAGGTTTCTATGAAGCTACTAACGTTTGCCATTTGAAGAGCTCATGTAAATTTAGAACATGCTACTTTACAAAAATATAAAATTTCGAACTCTCAACCGAAGCCCTCTAAAGCAAACGGAATCATGACCCCAAAGCAACCACTCGAATGTTACACTGAAACTCTCTAGGTAAAAAAATCTGAGACTCCATTCGTGTTAAAATGCTTGCTGTTGCGTGATGCAACTCAATAAAAGCATCTAATTATTATGACCTTTGCAGCTGAAGATTCAAAGCATCTCCACAGTTTCTCACTTGTGAAGTAAAAAGCAAAAACCTCATATGATATACAGACAACGTACCGTCATTTTTTTGAAGTATTTTGAATCCTCTTGCAATTGAAAAAAAAAGCAATTAGTCTCTTCTCAAAAACAAAGCACACTCAGCAGCTGAAAGACACAAGAATATATTTCCTCCCTTACACAGTACATGCACGGTAGTACGTCAACAAGTATCTTGAATCAACATAAGAAATCACTGAAAGAAAGAAACAAAACAACCGAGATTGCTTGCTCTTCACCGCCGTTTACCATAAAACCTTTGACCCTCAAACGCCCAAGAGCCCCAGAGGAAGTTTTACATCCCCTGCATAACAAAAAATCCTCTGTTCTAGGTTGGAAAAAAACCATTTTTGATCTGGTTTTTTCCAGAGGTGATCATAAGCGCATGGTCCATCATGGAAGGCAAAAAAGCAACCTCACCAATTGTGAGAAGATTCAGACATGGTGTTTTGCCTCATGTTGCCCTTCTTGCAATTTTCATGAGGACAACATGCACTGTTGAATTCTGTAACTTTTGAAAACAGTAGTATAATGGGTAAGCACTTGCCATATCAGAGCTACTGGTGACCAGCCGGGCGTTCAAGGGTAAACTCGTTAATGAAGAGATATTTTGAAGTACTCACAGGCCGGTTTCAAGCTCAGAAAACGTCTTTGACCTCGAGAAAATTCTTGAACCAGTGTTGGCACCAGATACAGGCACAGCCTGTGTGGCCAGAGGTATGTCCACATCTTTTTGAAATCTCGGAGAAGTACGTCCAGTCCTTCTCAATTCTGTCTCCTTCCCGAATCCAAAGCAAGGCTTGAAAGGCGCTGTCACTCACCCAATTCTTCCGATGCAAGACGCGCGTGAGAATATCAAGTCCATGAGGTGCATCAACGATCGCTTTGTGTGTAGACGGGGTGACGCACATGTTAACAAGTGTGGCTGCCGCCCTACTACCACAGCCATAAGGATCACCCTTGTCGATGCAGAGCAGGAGGATCGGAACACCACCAGATCTCACAATAGCATGCCGTGTTTGCATGTGGTTGCTCATGGTGTACATGATTCGAATCGCCATGTCGAAGCGCGGGCTGAAGGGAGGCTCAGTCTTCGCCAAGGTCACAACGCCAACCAAGCCAAACGACAAACGTCTCTGCTCCTTGTTGCTGGGGTCATACAGAGATGTGGTATCCACAAGCATACCTCGCCTGTGCGACCAGTATGGCCCGTCGAGATTATCTGCCGTCGCATCTACTTCGGAATCTTGAGCAGTGCCGTCAAAGGGTCTTGGCAAGGCTTTTAGATTGGGCGGAAGATCGTCCCAAATCACTTTAGTGTTGTAAACGTTGAAAGTTTCCAGGCTGCCCTCTGTCACCAACTTGTCTAGCTCGTTCGGTACAAACTTCAGATCCCCGGCATTGACGAACCACAAGCAGACAAGCTTTTTCAGCTTCACAAACTCTGCAGGGATCTCTGAAAAACCACCAGATGCACCGAAAGACAGATAATTCAAGTTGCTCAAATCACCCAGAGCCTTTGGGATCTCTTGTATCTGCAGCACTTCACACTCCAGCTTCTCCAAGCTGCTCAGCTTTCCCATCGCTGCAGGAAGAGAGTGAAGCCGGTTGCAGTCGTTCAGGCACAGATACGTCAGCTTCTCCAGCTCTCCAATCTCATCGGGCAGGGTCTGCATCCCGCAGCTTTGCATGTTCAACTCCAGCAACTTCTTCAGATTCCCAATCTCGGCCGGAATTTCAGTCAGGGAGCAGCACCCGGCCAAGCTCAGCTTCTCCAGGCTCTGCAGCTGCCCTATCTCTTTGGGCAACTGCTCCAGGCCTAAACACCAACTCAGATCCAGCTTCTCCAAACTTGTCATGTGCTTGATTGCTGAAGGGAGTGACACCAGACTCAGGTTTGACGTCAAAAACAGCATGCGCAAACGTGACAGATATGTGAAAAGGATGGCGTCACTGGAATGAATTTGCTTCAGCTCGCTCCGGGCTATCACCATCTTCTCCGTTTCAAAAAGCTCATCCGATCTCGCCTCTTGAGAGACTTCCCAGGGTAGCCTGCTGTTGCTCAACCCCCATGCGAACAGCCTCTTTCTCTTCTTCAGGGGCTGCTCTTCAATGATGTTCACCGCGAGGGTTCTGAAAATGTCGTGCACGTAGCACCAGTAACCAACGATCTTCACCAAACACCTTTGCTCCAGTTCTTCGAGTATCCTGTACGCCCCATCTTCAGTCAACCCTGGCTTAGTCCAAAGGTCCATGAGCACGGCAATTTCAATCTCCTCTCGCTTGGGAAATGCTGCGAAGTCTAGAAAGTAATCCTTCAAGTTGATTCCTTCGCCAGATTCCTGGTCCCTCACAGGAAGGTCGTCATAACTGATCCTCACTTGCTTGATCAGGTCATTGTAACTGCGGTGCTCCTCATCACTCTTGTTTTCGGCCGTGATGTTTTCGGTGGAGATGTTTTTCAGCCGATCCCGAACATTTTCCCACGACTTAATAGACCTTTTACCCCAGCGATCAGCACCGATGGTCGCAAGCAGGATGGGCATGTGGCCACAAGCATCAATGACTTCTTTCACAACAACACTCAACTTGTCATCCTTCGGCATTTTACCAGTTAAGAACGCCTTAGAACAGAACAACCTTCTGGCGTCCTCATCGTTCAGAATATCCAGTTTTTCAATTTGCTCAGCAGTGTCCAGTTTTGCCAGCTCCGAAGGTTTCCTACTAGTGATGATGCACTTGCTTTGCGGAGGGAACCTCTTCATGAAGGAGTCTCCCAGCAGTCTGTCCACGTGGTCCTTCTGCCAGACATCGTCTAGAAAAAGCAACACCCTCTTCAGTTTTGATAACTTTCGCTTAAGCTCCTCTTGCAGAAGCTCCTCGCTGTCTAATTCCACTGATGGTATCTCTTTGCAAATCTCTAAGAGTAAGCGTCTTTGACAGTCGATAATGTTAGGATCTTGTTTAAGGGCAATCCAATAGACTCGATGGTCGTAGTAGCTTTTGATGACTTCATCGTTCAGCAGTGACTTTGCCAGCGTGGTCTTCCCGATCCCACCCATTCCAGCAACGCCGAACGTCTCACCCCCTGTTATCCCGGCAATAGATGCGGCCCTTATCTCTCTTGTCAACAACCAGCTTTTGAGTTTCTTACGTTGTATATCCTGTCCAACAATGATGTCTGTCCGATCTGCAAGAAATTAGATACGCGGAGAGATTAATAATAGCCACTTACAATATCAATAAGGTTCTCTACTATGAATTAGCTGCAGCAAAACGAGAAACACATATTTCGTCTGGGTTCTGTGGTTACTGCACCACTTCAAATTCGTTGAAAGCTTTATAAACCAATCTTCGATGTACATGTTCTAGTACAGGTCTATGTATACAATTCTGGTTACTCGTACCAACCATAAAACATTAGGAGCTGCAAATAAGATGTTTCGTTTGATCTAGACTCCAGGATTAGTTAGTCAGCCAATGTGAAGTAAGGACACGCCTAGTGAAAAAAAAATTCAGTGAAGCCCACAAACGCAGGTATCTGAAAAATATGGATATCGCATATGCTTGTATGAATTTGTGCAAACCATATATAAGACTCAGTACAAGAGAAGGTGTTTGATAATCCCGGTAAATATATCACAGCTTCATGTCGCATTGTGAACTTCTAAAAAAAAAAATCTTCATTCAGAAACGAAGGAACGTACCACAATTGTGAAGTTGCTTCCTGATGAATCTCAAAAGCCCAGTAAATATATCAGTGTTGTCCTTGCGAGTTTTTGGTCTACATACGTCAAAATGATTGCACGTTGAGCAGCTCTGTTCAATCGTGTTCACCTCTGTTGCATACTTTTGTGCTGCCACCAAATTTATTTTCTGCAAAAAACGTGACAATAATGAGCTCAGTAAATACCATAACTCTTTAGGTAATAAGAACTAGGTAAGAAAACATGAAAACGATGTCCAAGGAATCCAGCACGCCAGCCATACCCCAGAAATTGAGAGGCAACTAAGAAACAAGAAACCACGCTAATCTCAAAATATCCAGCACTGGAATCGCAAGCCAAGCAAGCGGTAGCGAGGAACTTACAGCACCACATGTTTCTTTTCCTTCCTCAAAAGACAGGGTGATGTGTTTGTACTTTTTGCAGAAATTGTTGCGTGCTTCAAGCATTGCTCCTGCAGAATTCATAGCCTCTTCAATCTCTGATTTCCTCACAACAGATAGATACCCATTCTCCTGCTTCAAAGCCTTCTCTAAGGCAAGGAGTGAAAACTTCTTGGCCGCTGCAGCTAAATCGTATGGCACTCCGTAGAATACAATCCCTCTCAACCTTTTCTTAAGATGTTGAACGGACTCGTCCTCGATGTGCAAAACTTCTTGGACGAGTAGACCCCCCAATCCGTGCGCAATGAATATTAATGGCTCCGTAGCCAGGGTGAGATCTTCTCGAACCTGCTCTGCCAGCTCGTTCAATTTGCGCTCACTTGAGCACTGCTCGGGGTTGTCAATAGACTCGGAATATTTGATGCAAAACACACGCATTGGAATGCCACCCAGTTCACTCGGGAGCCACTCCACAGGCCAACAAACCGGTTTCTCAGATGCTGTAAACCAGGAGGATAGAGCTGCTGCAGGATACAGTCCTCTGCCACCAAACTCATAGCCATGGAACAGGACCACGTCCAGCTCTGGATCTTGATCTGGTGTTCTGTATATTAGCAGCAGCCGCTTGCCAACAGGTTCAAGTGGCAATATTATCCCTGCACAGCATCATGCTCATCAACTTCCACCCCAAAAACTCTCTGCAAAGAAGTCTAATTTGTAATTTTTATTAGAACAGACAAGCATAGTCACATCTAGGGTTCCGTTTAGTTGATAGAAAAAGAAGGATTTCGTAACCACTCTGTGGATTCTTCAGGAAAGATAAGGCTGGAAAAAACGTAATCCAGAGAGAGATCACTTGTAGCTGAAAAATTGCACGTATATGTCACTTTGGTGACGAGAACACATCCATCTGAAAACAATAACACAGAAAGAGAAGGAAAAATCTCACGCACCAGGCCTCCGTTTTTTCCAGAAAAGCTTGCCCTCCAAAGAGCTTTGGACGGATGCCCCCTGAAGATGGTTGGCCTCGGTTACAATTTCCCCAACATCTTTGTCGTTGTGGTTCTGATTAAGTAAAGCAACAAGAGCCGGAATAAAACGAGTTTCAGAATCTGGCTCATCAAGGTTTTCGTTCTCTGTCGAAAAGACCGTCAGTAGGTCTTTAGATGGCTTTCGACTTCTCCTGTTCGGTTTTCGGGAGATGGTGGATGGCTCTCCTTCTACTGAGTCGGTAGTAGGGGTAGTGCAGGAGTTGATGAAAAATACTTTGGGCTTCTCATCCAACGATGTACATGTCTTAAATGGTTCAATGATATCCTCCTCAACGTATACGTAATTTTCCTCATTATCTAGAATGAAATGACGACCATCATCGCTAGTGTTACCGTTTGCGCTTACAAAGCACACAAAGCAGTTAGAAACCTTATCAATGATGTTGCTGGAAATGTCCTTCAACCTAGCTTTCAAATCAGCAGCACTCTTATCCACCAACACCGTGACTTGAAAACCGAGCATTTCAAAAAGCTCTTCCATCTTCTCTCTATCAGCTACCGCCCGTTGGTGACTTCTGCCTCGACATTTCTCGATGCTCACAATAACCGCCTCGATTTGAAACTCTCCTCGACGTGCTCCATCCCTATTTTGATCGTCTGAGATGAAATATTCTCCTCTTTCCTTTAATTTCCGTAGCTGTTGGGCAGTCGGCATCGTTGCTTCAGAGATGCAGTTACCCAGGTGTGACGTTGTTCTCGATCCACTTTCGAACCCCACGAGACTTTACATCTCCATTTGTGAAAAGCTCAAACACTAAAACACATCTATAGATGGACAAGTCTGGAGAGGAATCACTACATACCAGGAAACATAATAACTAAATATCTGTACGAAGTTCACAATCACCTCACAAGAAACATTGTTGAACAATTACTTTCACCCTGAGCTCGTAGAACATCGAAAAAGACGAGAGAAAGTGATGTGAAGGCTACCGACAGTCACCAAAACTCCGCTCAAACTCCACCGTTCTTCGCCGCTTACGCTGACACAATCAATTCCACGCGCATCACTACAACAAGACAAGTGAAAGAGCTGACTCACAATTCGGACGAACCAAACAAGCCCAAAACCAGGTTACAAGAGATTTTTTGACAACGTTCACAGTTGCTCTCTACATCGTGAAGCTGGAAATATAAAAAGCTAGAAAAGTGTCGGCATCTCAGAAAATTTGGAGGAACGGGAAAAAGGGAGTGCAATCCAACAACACCAAGAAAATTACTATACCGGGGAAATACAGTACACTGAATACAGTGGTGCCTCCATAAGATTAACCTACGTAACAAAAATGCTTGCCTAACATGACTGTCCCTGTCCCAATCAGACTAGGAACACGTGTTCTCTGCCTGGGTATAAAAAAATGTTTCCTTAAGATAAAAGCACCTCTTGCATTAATGTCTAGAGATAAAAGCACCTCTTGCATTAATGTCCAGAGATAAAAGCACTTCTTGCATTAATGTCCAGGGGCTGCTTTATGTACAAAATGTGTACATAAGAGAAATTTTTCTTTATCACCCCACATGCAGGGAGGAAGTCTAGAAGCATGGCTTTCTGGTGAGTTCTGCTACGGTGAATGCTTCCATAAGATGAAAAGAAGTTTTGTCTGGATGCCTTCATGTTAACCAGGCACTACTATATTGCGTTTAGGTTGCCTCACACTAATTTCTCAACATTTCACACTATATAAATATTTATTGATGCTACAGTATCTTTCATCAAAAATCACTGTAGCAAACCATTTTTAGATAGTCTATCAACAATAATGAAGCAACAAAAAGACAAACTAGTGACTTCCAAATCACAAACCATGTGAAATCTAAATATTTAGTGAGTTGCATGTGCCTCCAAGTGGCCAAGTGATGAGTCATGAGATAACTTACTAGGGTACAATGTACAGGGAGTACCAACATTTAGGTGCAAGCTAGCCGGTTGATATTGAGAATTGCCGAATTGAATTCAAAAATTTAGGAAAAAAACCGACCATTTAAGAGGAAAAGTAGAAAATATTCTTTATTTTCTATAGGCTTAGCCCGGAGTATGCTCTAGACAACCGGTTGGCCTCGGACATTGGCCGGTTGAGCTCAAAAACTTCCCGGACTGTGCTAGGGTAAGGCAACCTAATTGCCGAGGCAACCTAAAGCATAGTCCAGCAAAGAGACGGTGCACCTTGTGGAAAATTAGCGCAAGCAGAATCTGTCTCCTAGACCACTTGAGCGACCGAGGAGTAGGAAATGGTCCCCACCACTACGCCACGTCGTTTACCGACACAAATACGTCTCCGTAGGACACACAAATTCCGACGGAATGAGTTGAATCCAGAGCCCAAGTGCACTGTTCCTGGAAACGCGTCAAAAGGTGGGTGCCACCAATGGGACAGATCTGCCTATAAAGAAGATTTGGACAGATTCCTTCATCCTTCTAAACTGTAGCAAACAACCTAACCCTGCTTGGAAGGTTATGACTCCAACTTCCTGGTACGTGCAACGTGGCAGGGAAAGGCAGAAGTATCCAAACATAACAGCCTACCCAAAAGCGATCCCTTCAACTTTGGTTTTGCAATTCATGTAGTATTATTTATTGGATGAAAATTGTACTGTTTTCAAGAAATTCACACCAAGAGGATTCCAAGCTACATGCATATAACTAAATCTCGTCAAAGTCGAGGGTGTTGCTTTTGAATTACCTTGCTAAGTTGTACTCATTTGTCTGTCTAAGTTCACTTGTCTCGGCATCCTGTTGCAAGCTTTGGGAATGGACAACAAAGGTGCACTCTCATCAGATGATATAGTTGCAAAGTAAACATTCCTTCCTACATCGCTCAGTGAAAAAATCTATCTTCAACGACCATCTTCCTCGAGATACCTCTCGCAGCCCACCTTCCCATGCAGCATTTTTGTCACGAACAGCGAAATCATACTCATGCAGTTCTGTGCTGACTGCAATCCTTAAGAAGGCAGCCCAACACGACATACAGAATTCTCTTCAAAAAATCATATATTGTTTACTGAATTGAAATCATTTGTACAAAAGCTACGTAAAAGGATTTAGAAACGGACTTCACTCAAAGCGTGAACTGACACGTGAGGTACTTTACAAATACCAGCCTAGAGATGCACCATGTGCTCCGATTCTGAGATGTTGATTGCCATTCGGAAAATCCGCGTTTCCCAGCACATCTTCAAAAGTGTAAACACTTACAACATGATGCAGTGTCAAGCCAGGCCACTTCAATCAAACTTCTTTCAGAATTCCTGCAGAAATTGGATCAACTTGCTCTGATCTCGCCATTTCAAGAAGTAAACTGGAAAATCCGAAGGCAGACATTTAAAGAGTACTTTGTATATCTCAGACTAAATTTCGCCTCCGTAACCTCCAGATCCAAAGTAGTCACGTCTGGTTCCAGCGATTGCTTGGCTCTTCTGGTGCTCCAGCTTCGGGCACTCGCTAATCCGATGACCCAACCCTCCACAATACGCACAACCTTTGACACCGCTGGCCTTGGCAAGCTCCTCTGCCTCCTCCATGGGATCGTCGAGAGTTGCCAGCACAGGAGGTATCCTCTGCTTTGCCTCCTTCAGCAAGTGCTTCAAATCCAAAAGAATCGTCTCACTCTGGTTCTTATTGATAAAAGAGGTGGCAATACCAGTTTTCCCGCATCGTCCAGTACGCCCAATCCTGTGAACATAATTTTCAATTTCAGCAGGCATGTCGTAATTGATCACATGCTGTATGTCCGGAAAATCGAGCCCCTTGGAAGCAACATCCGTCGCTACGAGTACGTCCTTGTTCCCCGCCTTAAAGGATGCAATTGCGAATTCTCGCTCTTCCTGGTCCTTGCCTCCGTGAATTGCGACAGCCTCAACACCCTTGAGAAGCAAATACTCGTGAATGTCATCGACATCAGCTTTATTCTCACAAAAGATTAAAACGGGAGGTGGTGTCTTCTGAAGGCATTCCAGTAGATACACTATCTTCGCTTCTTGCTTCACATACTCCACTTCCTGAATGACATCCAAGTTCGCTGCACCAGCTCGGCCCACGTTCACCACTACCGGCTTCACCAACGCACTCTTCGCAAAGTTTTGAATCTTCTTTGGCATAGTCGCGGAAAAGAGCAAGGTTTGTCTCTGCCCTCGGAAATGGTCAAAAACCTCTCGAATATCCTCTTCAAACCCTAAATCCACAAGCCGATCTGCCTCATCCAACGTAAGGTACTTGCAGTTATCCAGATTCATCTTCTTCTTCGCAAGCATGTCTTTCAATCGACCTGGTGTTGCAACCACGATATGTACTCCATGTTTCACGACCTCCAATTGAGACCGCATATCAATACCGCCAATACAGAGCATGGACCGTAGCTGCGGGTATCCCTTCTCAGACAGCACAGCAGTGAACTCTTCCACCACATCAAAAGTCTGGCGTGCCAGCTCTCGAGAAGGACAAACGACTAATGCGAAAGGGCCTTCCCCTCCTATCAACGGCATCCGCACCTCCTCTTGCAATGCGAGCATAATCAAAGGCAAAGCGAAGACTAGGGTTTTCCCAGAACCTGTGAACGCAATACCGATCATATCTCTTCCAGACAATATAACCGGGAGACCTTGCACTTGAATAGGCGTTGGTCGTGTGATCCCCTTCGCCTTCAATTTCTTCAAAATTGGCTCCGGAAAGCGCATATCCTTGAAATTTTTAATAGGCGGGGGAATCTCATCACCTTCTACTAAAATATGCCACTGCCGTCGAATCTCATCACGCTCTTTCTCGCTCAAACTTCGAATTGATAAAGGAGGCTTCCACCCGGTTTGAATAGGCTCTGTGTACGAGATACCCTTGGCGAGCTCATGGACGGGGACCAACTGCTTCTTCTCCGATAGTCGCTCGATCATCTCCCGTTCCTGCATAACCAACGCTTCGGTCTCCGTGATTTCGGGCGCGTCTTTCTTCAGTTGCGACGATTTCACAAGCAAACTCGGCTTCAGCTCCGACGCTCTGATCGCCTCGAGATCCTCCATGGCCGCCGCTGCATTAGCTCCAGCAGCGCCCTTCGCCGCTTTCTTGTGCAACAGTTGCTGCGCTGCTATGAGACGCCGCTTCTTCACGGGGACGTATTCTTCGATTTCCTCATCTTCCTCCTCTACTCGATTTCCCTCGTGATCCGGTACTTCCTCCTGCACGGCCATCGTAACTGAAAATCCTCTCGAATGCACCACAACTCCTCAAATAAAGTGCCGAAAACGACACAAAAGCAATCAAAATGATCGCGTCGATTCCTTGTTCCACTTCAATAGCGATTGCAGCGAAGACACTCCGGATGAAGAGTGCTCCACAAGCAAGCTTACGATCCTTCTGGTTCTCTCAACAACAATCACGCTGCTACGGAAACAACAGACCAAACACGAAAACCCTAATTGAGATCGCTCTCGGTGTCCTTCCGCTCCAGCCTCATCACCTTTTCTTTTACTTTAACTTTTTGCGATACTTTTCATCCATGGCTTCCTGTTTAGAGCATCATCAATGCGTATACTCGGAAAGAGACGCAAAAGATTATCAAGATACAAGATACCCAAAAAGTACCATAGTTTGGCCTTTAACCCCTGAGCGCCCGGAGAATTTTCGCAGTCAAGGAGTGCAGTTTGGGTATTATTTTTTTTAACTCCGCGTTTTTAGAACACAATCAGATCCAGCAACGTTGACCGCTGAAATCTGCAGGTCACAGGGACCTTGACCCACTCTTCTAATTTTTAGAGGATTTGACCGGCTGGTTCTTCATAGTATTACAGTCAAATGTACGTTGACTGTGAGTCGTGGGGTGCAATTTTTGATTGTTTTGGGTTCGGTCTAGGCGTAGGATATGCAGGATTAGGGTTATAGGGCTATTTTTTTTTTGTGGTTCAGAGTCACTAGGTGAGGGTACGCAAGCCAAATTTGGACTTCATCCAGTTACCAGATTATTTTCCAGAATTCACAGTCCTCGAGGTTCCCTGGGGGGTCGCTGCAGCGGTAACCGGACCTGGGCTCGGACGACTGACAGCGTGTCAGATCTTCCTCCCGTGTGCTGGAGCTGTTTCTGCCACGCGTGGTGGGAATCCTAAACTGCTAGTCTGAAACCTGCGATCAGCAGTCGCCTGGTCGATACCCACGAAAATGGCCCCAGAATATGAACACCACCTCCCAATCAAGCTAGAAAATCCACCAACCCTAAACAGCCCTCCCTGTTACCCCCATTCCATCTCATGCTCAGCCCTACCCCCTACCCCAGGTACACTCCCCAGCAAGGTACGACTCAATCCAACGTACTGAGGCCTATTTCCCTGATTCTTAGCGCCAGGATCCTGCTCCTTGGGCGCCCAGGGGTTAAGTAGTCTACATTCCACGGGTCACTAAGGTAGAGACAAATAATATGGTTTAATCTCCTAAAGTAAAAGTTGACTAAAGTAGAAGTTACTTCAAAGGTAAATGTTACTTTAAAGATAAAAGTAATTTTATCATTCCTTAAACCTAACAATCCTTGGAACCAACACAAATGTAGTCAGGTGCTTAATTTTCAATAGAAGATAGCCCACATCAAGACAACGGCATATTGTCTCATTTTCCTATGCCCCTGCTTGTTTTCTCAATGCGCACTTTGCTAACAAAGTGACACGTTACTTGTTATAGCTTGCAGTTTCCCAGCAACAACTTTCAAGTACTTACATTCTTCGACTATCATGGTTGAATCTACAATGGCAATTGAGCCAACAATGGAAAGATCCGACCGGTGAAAGGAATTGCATACTTAAGTGGCGAGGAGCAACGAAGAACCGGCTACTTCCAAGTCCCATTTGCAATGTTCACACTAATGATGCTCTTAGATTGCATCTCTAGATCACATTACCTTGCTCTCCACGGACAAGACCCCAAATAGTCCCGTATTTCATATTTTGGATGAAAAATGATTTCAAAATTGTTCCTTGCTTGTACAGCTTGTTTTTTTTGTTTGTTCAAAGTTTGTGGGCAACGATTTTTTTTAAATATCTTTTTTGAAAATATTTTACAATTCAAAGAGAACACATATGTTTTACCCCCAAATTTGACTTTCTGATTTAAGACTTACGATTGAAGAAATTACTATGTTTTTTTTAAATAAATGTAAACCGGCCATGACTACAGTACCTTCTAAATTATTCACTAATGCAATATACACACTTTACGTACAGCATGTGCGTGAAATAATGTGGCAAAGCAATTGTGCAGTATTTGGAAAGTATGTTGTTAAGGAACATTTATACGGGAGGGCCAAATGTCTAAACTTTATTAAAAAATGTAATAACAAAGGTATTGAATGAATTTGAGAAATTCAAAAACTACAAGTATGAATACAAATTCCAATTTTAAAATCTGATGGAAAAAAAATATAGCAATGTGCTCGTTTAATAAGAAGTGCATCATAGAGCGGTTTGCTAAGCTTATCTCAAACGCCAAGCATTGAAGTGTTCAATGTTGTAAAAAAAATTGATGCAAAATGGATTAGTGGAAGAAAGTAATCTAAGGATTGTTACTTGCAAATTAAAGAGTTCTTCATGGCTAACAAACTTATCTATGGACTCAATGAGGCAAAATCATGAGTTTACTACAATACAAATTAACCCCTAAATGCCCAAGGCACCAAATTTTGGTGTCCAAAAAATTTCAGAAAACTTTGAAATCTTGTTGAAGTTACAAATTTTATTGTTTTGAGGTTTTCTTGTGTGGAAAAGTTGCAGGTTGAAGTTAGCTTTGCCGTTCAAATTCAACTTCCTTCATATCTTATTCCATTTGTTTTTGGTGAAAGGTTAACTACAAGCATACATTTTCTATTGTAAATAGTGTCATGAATAGTGCTGTGAATAGTGTCACAAAGCCTATGAGAAGTTGCCACATGGAAAAAACGGGCATCAAGTTGAGCAAAAGGTGAAGATTTCCCTTGGGCACTCCTTTGGGCAATAAGGGCCTTTTTATTGAAATTTGGACATTTAACAAAACCTAAAAGTGCTTTTGGTCTAATTTCACTTGGAATGTCTTTGTTGTAGAAATTAGGATCCTTTCACCGTTGAATTTTCTTTCATTCATAATGAGTTTTGGTCAATAATTGCAGTTGAAAATTTCTTTGTATTAGACGGTTGCGTTTTAACAATTGCATTGCAGGCTCATTTGTGAAATTGTGGTTGTGGATTTGGAAGAGGGGCCATTGGTTTTGAAGTAACAACAATAAACACTAAAGCATCCTAAGTGGTTGTCTCCCAATTTGTATCTAAAAGTTGCCAATTTGCATTAGAAGTTTCAGGCACCTCAAAAAAAAGCAAAAAATTCCATACTCATCATCATTCAATCACAAATATCTTAAAATCTGCACGACCATTTTGGATTTTTTTGGGTAGTGCCATCTAGAAACCTTGAAGTTCAAGATTCAACAATTACAATTTTGTTTTAATGTTTAATAATGATCTTACAAGGACAATTCAAAAACTTCAAAACTACCTTCCAAAAACAAGAAAAACACCCTTGGGCATTTAGGGGTTAATCATCAAGCTAAAATAGTACTTTTCATATGACAAGGAAGGTGCATGTAAAAAATGCAAAAGGCATAAACTGAAAAATTAAGTGCAATTTTGACTTGTGTTGATTTTATGAGTGAAATATCCAAAGCAAAAAACTTTGATGAAGAGCAAAAGTCAACTTTCTGTAGAGGTTTTTATTTGCCCATTAAGGTCATTTAGGCATCATAAAGTTTTGAAGAATACAAACCACAACTATAAAAGCATTCCCAAAAGCATTTCACTTTGTGGTGAAATAGAAAATTATTACTCTAAATTTTTATTTTAAATTTCAAAGTGTTTGCTTTTATGATGAAAACTAAATTAAACATATTCCAATTTTACAAATGAGCAAGCAAAGAGAATCATTGTTTAGCAAAATTATAAATTACTGACATGATATTTCATACCCTCAAAAGTAAAAAGAAAAATAACTGAAGTTTGTAAACTTGAGAAAAATAATAGCAATAAAAAACACAAAGTGATTCAAAAGTAAGTTCTGATTGCAACCATTATAACTAGTAGAATAAAGACGAGTTAGAAAAAACTGTATACACTTGGATAAAATTTAAAATTAGCAAAAAACGCACAACAAAACTTAAATTTTAATGGGAAAATATCATGGATACTCCTTAAGTTTGCAATATTTTCATAGATATTTCTACTTTTCTAGAAATATCACAAATATCCTTGGACCAAAAAATTGAGCTTTTGTTTTGTTATGTATATCAATTCTTTCTCCATTTAAGGTAGTCACATCCATAACCATCATTATACCCATAACCATCACCTCTAAAATTTTGGAAAATATTTGGAAGTGAATAGATGTAATTACAAGGATGTACAACATGTGAACATGAAACCTTAATGTTGGTATTAGGTGTGATTGCAGTCGACTCTTTAAAATTTCATAACTTATTCTCAAAGTAACCAAATTAATACATTCAAAAGTGCAAACATATCATTTTTCTCTTGCTAATGTGATCCTATAATTTACTAGATGTTCATTACTAATCATCATGTTCAAAACACTTAGTTTGACAGTTATGGGTGTTGCTACCTTATGCGCACACCATTTCTTTCTTGTTAAGCGTGTGCATAAAGGAAAAAGAAAAGTGGCAAGCACGACAAGAGAGAACGCCTAAAAATTTGGGTCCAAGGCTATTTGTGATATTTCTAAAAAAACAAGGATCTCTATGAAGATATTGCAAACTTTAGGGATATCCATGAATTTTTTTTTTATAGGGGAAATATCAAAAATACCCCTCAATTCTTTCAAATGTAAAATATACCCCTATATTATATGAAATATCAAATATACCCCTGACTTTGTAGAATAATATCCAATGCACTCTTGCTAGCTTTAAAAAATTCATAAACATCCCTTGTTTACTGTGCCTCTCCATTGCACTTTTTTGTCTTGCTGCCATCATTTAAATGTCCCTATAATTTCAAAATTTCAGCTCCCATGGATTTTTTGAGATATCAAAAATATTCAAGTGACCAATATGCTCTTTGCTCAGAGCCAAACGATCAAATTTTCATAAAAATTCAGGTAATCAATATGTCCGTTGCTTATAGAGTCAAACGATCAACTTTCTAAAAGAATTCAAGTGACCAATGCGCCTGTTGCCCATGGAGCCAAACAATGGAAACACCAAAAATACTCATGTGACCAATACTCTCATTGCTCACAAAGCCAAACAATCTCATGTGGTTTGAACTCACTACAACAAAACCTCACAATCTTTGTCAACATTTTTTGTAGATTCAACCATGGTTTCTTTGTAGTGAGTTCAAACCACATGAGACTGTTCAGCTTTGTGAGCAACAAGAGTATTGGTCACATGAGTATTTTTGGTGTTTCCATTGTTTGGCTCCATGGGCAACATGCGCATCGGTCACTTGAGTTCTTTTAGAAAGTTGATCGTTTGGCTATGTAAGCAACGGACATATTGATCACTTGGATTTTTACAAAAATTTGATCGTTCGGCTCTGAGCAACAAGCATATTGGTCACTTTAATATTTTTGGTATCTCAAACAATCTATGGAAGCTGAAATTTTGAAATTTGAAATTATAGGGACATTTAAATGATGGCAGCAAGACAAAAAAAATTGCAATGGAGAGGCACGGTAAACAAGGGATGTTTATGAATTTTTTAGAGCTAGCAAGAGTGCATTGGATATTCTTCTACAAAGTTACGAGTATATTTGATATTTCATATAATATAGGGGTATTTTTTATATTTGAAAGAAATGAGGGGTATTTTTGATATTTTCCCTTTTTTATATAGTGGCACTTACATATTTTTGTTTTGCTCATTGACAGAAGAACAGCGTTTATTAAAATAAATGGTTGCTATCTGGAGTAATAGATCATTTGTTTTACATACAATGGACCAAAACAAAAAAACCTAAACATGTTATTTAAGTTTAAATTTTTACTTGAGTTTTTTTAAGGAATAAATTGATTCTTCAAAAAATTATGGTTGCACCTCAAATTATTCTTTAAACTCTAAGTATTAAAAGAAAAGAAAAAAATGACTTTAAAAGTCAAGTTACTACTAATCTCACTTTTCAATAATAGCCATAGTCTTGAGGAGGGGTCACTATGTTAAAAATAAGGGGATAGGTGCAAACACCACATATTTTATGGAGGGGTTTTTATTTTTATTTTTAAAGCATGCTATGATTATATAATTTCCTACTTTGGGTTATTTTAGGGAGGGCTTGCACTACTTATAATGTTGAGTTTATATGAATAAAAGGTATGGTTATAGTAGTTATAAGAAAAAACCTACAACATTATTTGTCCTATATAAAAGTCGTGTAGAATAACATGTACGGATTTTTTTTGCACAATCATGGAGGTTTGAAATGGTTTAGGGTTTAGAAACAAGTCTAAAGTGTAGTAGTACAAAATAGAAGGTTGTCATTGAGTTTAGGAACACAATGTCTACACAAAAAAAATTACATATCATGCATTGCAATGAATACACAATAAAAAAGGACGTTTGTACAACTAAATTGAAAGAAGTGATGTTGTAACGGAGGGGGGGGGGTATCTACAATGAGGTGTAGCCTACAACAAGGAGGAATTAGCTAGCAAAAATGCATTCCTACAATTGAAAATGTCCGCTACACTTCTACACCTGCAATGCACAAGAGAATCAGACTTAGACTAATGGAAAAGCCAAGAAAAATATGAATATTGAATGAAACATGAAATTGCATGAAGACAACACTTGATGGTTCAAGGTGCCTTACCTTAGAACGCTGCAATGAAATGCCTCCGCGTTCCACCCTTACTAACTCCGCCTCAAAACTCCTTCTAGCTTGCCTGTCCACAATAATAGCCGCCAAAACATAGTTCATCCTTTAGGAAATTATTGTTTCCTAACAAACAACATGTGAGGCACAAAGGCAGGCAACATCAACGTGCATGAACTCAAGGAGGTTGAAGGTGCCGTGATTTACCTTGTAGTGTTGTGACAAACTCTAGCACCACACTACAATGACTCCAAACTTGTCAGCGCCTCCAAATTCCTCTGCTGTTTCTCCTTCCAATCCTCGCAGCTAAACACATCGCAGCCTGCCTTTCCACAATTGGAACCGCCAAACCAACATCTTTAAACACTCACCTTTCTGCAAATCAGCAGTTTCTAGCAAAGCAAGTAGAAAACGCATGAAGACACATTGCCAAAAAGGTATTGTGTTGAAAAATTCTTACTTGTGGTTTAATTGTAACTTGAGCATCAACTTGCTTTGACTTCCTCAAACCATGTCGGCATAAGTTCATAATAATAGAACTCCCACATTTGAAGCTCAAGCGGTTTTTGACACAAACTTGTCTAGCACTTGCCGATCATTCTCTTCTAGAGTGTAGATGTTGTTAGTTGCATTGAAAGACAATGCAAGGATACAAATCACACTCTCAATGTCAATCCATTGGCTGTCCGTTACAATATACTTGTATTTGTTTCTTCTTGGAGTTGACTTGAACCAATTTAGCATTATTTGAATAGAGGGTGAAGAACTCACTTTCTTACTTGGTGATGTGTGAGCCATGAGGTCAATGGGATGCCTGCACAATTTCCAAGTTTTACCAACTCTTTGTTGCATCTTATGTACTCTTCCAAGCCACCAAGTGCCAATGTCCACCCCATCTGTCACGGCTGCCAATTGTTTGACATGTGCACTACAACAATTCCTCTTCTGCGTTGTTTTCACGCCAAAACTTTGCCCCAAATTTTGAGACTGCATAAATAGCACACCGCAATCACTTCCAAGGCCAAAGAGAGCAATTGTTGTTGAGTTGGCGGCAGATAGATAATCTTCTTCGTTGTTGAAGTGTACAGAATTCTTGATGCGAGTCAAGCGGTCCTTTGACAAAAATGGATTACCGTTTAGCTCAGCCACCAAAGTGGACTTGTAAATGGCTTTCCCCATGTACATTACCACCGGCTTGATTTTCTGCCTGGAATCAAGGGAAATCAAAGACGCTAGTTGACACGGCTCAACCAAATCAAGTATTTGGGAGATTGCATCCCTATATTCATCTTTGGCTAGTCTCATAACTTCTTCCTTGTCAATGGAAGATGCATTGGCAGCACTAGTGTCTGCGTCAATGTTGGTGATGCCATTGCCAGCACTCTTTGTATCCACCTACACATTCTTTGAGTCCCTGATGGCCTCACCATTGCCGTCTTCACCGTGAACAACCTTCTCAGGAGCCACATATGCATAGTGCTTTGGATCTACCTTCTCCATTTTCCACGGCTGCAAGCACTAGACTTTTTGTTTGGCGTAAATGGATGGAGCCATATTCAACCCATGCAGCATTGCTTGAGCATTCTTCAGACCTTCTTTCAATGCTGCTATGAAGTCTTCATCATTGGCAATGGTGCTATAATCTTCTAAATTTGTAGGTAACTGCCCTGGTTCTAGCGGGTGCAAATCAACCCAGATATTTTGTTGTTTATTATGAACTCTACCAAACTACAAGCCATTGGGCTTGTACTCAATTGCTGCAAGCTGGTTCACAGTGTTAGCACAACCAACAAGCTCTTGAAAATCATAAGCTCTCTTCATACCTTGCATTCCTCCAACCGTACTAAAAAAATATTTACAGGAATCAAATCCTATAAGATGTAGAGGAACAAGCAAGTGAGGGAATGCATCTCGGACATATCTAATGAGCAAAACCACAAAATGACAAGAGAATTGCACATCAAGGTAGCATTGATTGCTCACAAAACATTTTTGCAAGGTAAGATTCTTTGTGTTTCCTGCTATTCCTTGGTCACCATGTGCAAACCACAACTTCTAAATCTTGAAAAAAAAATGAGACTTTGTTTGCAAGATTAATCCTCTCCCTCAAACTCAAAAACACAGAAAAGAAAATGCTAATGTAATCAACACATATGGACAAATATAATTTAGTTCCTAAAATTCTCTCTTGGTGAGCACCCCTGCTGCTTCTAAGTTCATGCAAGCATTTCCTTGATTTCTCAACACAAATCCGTTCTGCACTAGCCCAATTCTGTCTGTCAGTCTGCTCCACATCTTCCTTTTTTAAACTATGCTAATCAACACTGAACTTTTGATAAACTTGACCACAGTGATCTAGATGATAAACATCAGCCCCTAATAAAAGGTTTTTAACAGCACTATCAAGTGGGTTGATTGATTTCTTCCCATTATGAATGAAATCTTGATCATGCAAGCACTTAATTTTATTTTTCCCAAGCCATTGACAAGATAAAGACCACCTTTCCCATGGGATTTCATACCTAAATCCCACTTTACTCTAGTAGTCTTCAACCATTAGTTGTCTTCTCCTAGAGTCCCCATCTAATGAGTGTCCTACAATAGATCCAACAACTAGCCCACAACTCTCTTACCATAAAGCATCAATAGTGTCCCATTGAAAATGCACTCAATTATAATTAAAAGGGTTACAAGTGCAGGACACAACAAGGACCAATTTTGGCAACTTATTATACAGAGGATTAACCATGATAGCCCGAGCAAAGCTCCCTTTCTCATTCAGCCGGAAAAAATCAGCTATGGATGAGTATCCACCCTCACCATTCTCCACATGAAGCTGAAAGTAGAAACACAAAGATGATCTTCTTTTTGGCTACAAAAACCCACAAATCCATCAGACCAAGCGTTCCAAGAAATGCAGGACTTAAACTTCGTCTCATCTTCAGCCAAGAAGACCGAGACATGTCCTTCAACTCCGTGGGTAGCTTTGGCCTTCATGTAGATCTCAGCAACAGCAGCAAATACCGACAAGTGTTCTTTAGTAATGAATTGAACCTCATTCTTGTTTTCCCTTTTAGTACAATCATATGATGGACCTCTAAAATTCAAGGCAAACAAATCACACAGTTGCCTCCCTCCATAGATCCTCATAGCTTGTGTGAAAGATTTCGTGTTTTTAAAAAATTTGTAGCTTTGCTCACACGATTCAAGTTTGTAATAACGTCCCTGAGGAAGTCCCATAGAGCTGGCTTTCCCCCAAATGCATTTGTTATGTGAGCCGTCAAGTTGTTGTTACAAAAAGACAAAACATCTTTCATGTTGAAGCTTTCCACAACACTAGGTTTTAAACCACAGTGACTAATTTTCAGTTGTGCAACCATGGACTTTAGGAGCCAATGTTTAGCTTTTTTTTCACAATATTTTTTGGATAATGCCCTAGAGTGAGAAGTCAACTCAAATGTAGACAAATAATCCAGCCTTCTCCCACATTTAGTATCCCTGAAACCGCACTTAACAAGAGCAAGTCCTTCCTTTACAACCCTAAATTTAAAATCAGTGCATTATTCAATTTCTATGCACTTACAACAAGTGAAACTATTGAATGGTTCCTCTTTCCCACAGACATGATTACATTGCACAAGGCAGAAGCAACCTTTCACAACAATAACGTTGTCATTGAATACAAAGCTGGCAGCAGTGTTGGGCTCAACTGTCCAGAGAGAACATAGCTTTGGATTATTCAGCAGTGAATCTACCCTATACCATTTTCCGCCATACTCAAGAATATCCTTTCTGAAACCCCAACATAAGATTGAGAATATGGAGTCAGAAAGTGCATCTGGTTGAAGATCCACTGATGCCTCCAAATGTGAACAGTGAACTACGCATGTAGATAACGTTGATTTTCAATGGTGCATCTCAATTGAACTATAGGTCTCCCTCATTTCCCAAAGCTCAGAGCAGTAGACCACTTGTAAAAGCTATTTGCTCCAGCTAGTTCTTCATAGCGTTTGTTGTGCAAAAGTCCGTGCACATGATTCTCCAAATTAGATCGCAAGTTACCCTTCTGTGGACATAAGTAGAGCAATTCTTCATTCACTTTGCAGCGCACTTTAAACCAAAACAACTTCAGCTAAGAAATCCCTACATCCCCTACTAAGACAAAAGAAGAATCAGCCAAGGAGATGAAATCATTCACACTTTGCAAAATGTTGACGCTTTTGTTGACAAAGCACTTATAGTCTGCAGGTGCGTAAATGATGGGTTTACTTGGGTTGCCTTTTTTCTTGGAGTAATCGTTGTAGGAGAAGTTCTTTCTCTTGCACTATTGCTTGATGTGAATAGGTGAATGTAAGTGAAACTTTTTGAAATTTGTGACGAAGTTTTGTATGCCATATCAAGTGTAGTCACCATTTGTCCCCCCACATTCTCTATTGCACTCCCCACACAAAATCTTCACAACCGCCACACCATGCTGATTATAGATATTGAGGTTTCACATGTGGTCAGCAAAGTCTAGGTTCTACAGATCCCTTCTAAGCTTGGTAGCAGCGCTCTTATAGTTTTCAAAAGTCTTAGTAGGTAGGATTGTGGACTATAGCAAATTCACCGAAAGCTCATCCGGCTCTTTTAGAGTACCTTGTAACCCTAAACCGCCCTCTTGTAATGTTGAACTAGCAGCGTTGGGAAACTCCTACAAGTTGAGGAAGTCTAAATCGGGGGTTGCAGGTAAGTCGCTGCTCCCAATTTTGCGACTAATGTCTTGGCAACAGTGTTTGCGAGGTCCTCTTACATCCTCTTTAGCCGCAAGTATTACGTAGACACGCTTGGTGACGAGGTTCATCCGCTCAAACATCGTCTGGATTTGGCAGTGGTTTTCAAAGTCCCAGAATACAAACTTCCAATCCACAAACCCTCCACTAGACACAGCCGCAGATCCGCATAAATGTCTTCAGTTTTATAGAATAATAGGCTCAGTAGCTCCGGATGCGCATTCTCGTAAGCAAAAGTAAACAGCTTTATCTTCAAACTCGAGGCCATCTTCTTCAACCCTCACAGCACACAAAGCAAAGCCTGCACTCTCTGGACATGAACTAGCATTGACAATACAAAGGCAACAAAGAACCTCGTGGTTCAAAAATAGAAAAAAACCTGAATTCTCTAAAAATCCCGAAGTAAGAGGCACCAAACTAAATCCTAAAGCAGAAGCTGTGAGCGAACGCCAAAATCCTAGGCAAGAAAAATGACGAAGCAAGATTATTTGCACAGTAAAAAACTTGGTGATTCAAAAATAGAAGAAAGCATGAACAACTTGATAGTACCAAAGCAAGAGGCGCCAAACTAAACCGTAAAATAGAAGCTCCAAAAATCCTAGACAAGCAAAATGACAAAGCAAGATCGTTGACAGTTTGCGCAACAAAGAATTTGGTGGTTCGAAAATAGAAGAGAACCCTAATGCAGAAGCTTTGAGCTAACGTCAAAACTTTAGGCAGGCGACTCCCTTTCACACAATCAAACCTTTCAAAAACCTTACCTACATACAAGCGTCTCAATAGCTTATCACAGCATGATAAAATCTGCGGAAGTAAAGAGGAACAACCAGCAGCACTGATCTTAAAGAAGCCAATCAAACAAGAAAGAGGAAGAAAAATACAAAACGCAACCCCAAAGACAATGATCGACCAGCAGCAATCAGAAAGACGCACAGATCTGAGATAAAAATCTGATCTGTAAGTACGCAAGAATGACAAACAGCACCGGCGACGCAGAGGAGCGACATAAGAATGGTAAGCAACATCGACAATGCAGCGGCATAAGAACGGCAAGCAGCACCAGACATAGTTGTTTTCCTCGACACGCCGACAACTTGACAAACTCGATGTCATAGACAAACATGAGCCCTTTTGTACGTCTAATAGAGTCAACTTTAAGGTTGACTTTTAAATGAAGCACTTTTTTATTCCGATCTTGATATATTAATGTTTCATATTATTAAAATATCTCACTTCAATATTTATTTATTAGATTTAACATTTTGAGTCAAATTTAAAATAGATATTCAAATTATCTCAATTATTAAATAGAGCTTTATTGGATAAAGATGTTACTCATACTTGACATTTGTCATGCGCGACATTAAACGTCAGACAAACAACACGACAATCAAATTCTAAAGTCTGTCTGACAAGACAACCATGGCACCAGAGGAGCTGCACAAGATGATGACCAAGCTTGAAGAAGACCACAAGACCCAAAAACAACACAAGTAGATGGAAAAAAGAAGACAGAAACTACGCCGGACAAGAAAATGAGACCAAGCTGCAACACACCAAGCCGCAGTCACTAACGCAGTTGCATCGACAAAGAACACAAGAGCGACACCAATTAAAAAGCGGTGTCTTGATGGAGATGTTTCCATCATATAGATATATAATATTTACCTATTTTTATATTGATTTTAATAAATCAACAGTCGAAGCAAAATGGGTAGTTGTGGTGAAAACCATGGTTGGCTGGCAGCGTAGCGACTATGAATTTCAAAGTGCTGCGCCGTCTTATCACATGCACAGTTTAGAGAAATAGGAAACATGTTGGCTGGGCCAATTTCCTATTTTACTAACTGCCAAGCTATATGCCGCCATCACTGCTTGACGAGTCCGATTGAGTTTGAACTTGAACCGGCGAGCAATCAAAGACGACCGCTTTTTCAGCCAACCAAGTCCACGACTTGGCGACTAAAAACAAGTGTTTGATGCTATTTTATGTCCGTAAAGGTACGTGGCCACTTGACTGTAGTGTTTATTTTGTGATTATTCATTTTTATATATTTATCTAGGTATTTTAGAAAATTCATATATTTTGCCTTTGTTTGAATAAAAATACTAAGGATTTATAAGTGAATGAAAAAAATGTGAAAATAAAGAGGTTTGGCATTTATGGTGGAGTAAAAATAGAGAAGGATATGGATTGATATGCCCTTCCTTTTTACCTTAGATATGATCAAAATGGAGGAGGAAAAATTACTTACTATGTTGGAAGTTAGTATATGAGTATTGGTTGGAAAAGGAAAGTAACTTTGAAATTTTGATGTGAGAGAACTTTTTGTGTATACATGATTTTGTATTGAAATTTAAAAATGTTGTTTTTTGTGTGATTACCTATTCAAAATGAGTTTGTAAGTTTGATTTGGAGTTGTGACGCAAAAGTTATGATAGTTTGAATTTTGGAATTAAAAAGCCAAATTATGAAGTAAAGTTAAAACTTCAATAAGCTATAATTTATGATTTGTATATCATTTTGCAACAAAATTCAAAAAAACTGTTCATTTTAGTCTTGTCTTTCTAGAAAATCTTTAAACTTGTAATTTGGTGCTTAAAAGAGAAAGTAATGGAGGTGAAAAGTATTGGAAGTGACTGTTTTTTTGTGGGGAGAAGATTAAAATTTTGATGAGCTACAAGTTTTGGACAGTGTAAATTTTTTTTTTCCAAATTTCTAGGAGTGGTAGTTTGTTATCATAGCTTTTTGAATTGTCATCAATCATTCAATTTAGAGATTTATTGAAGGAGTTATAGTATGTAAAATTTAGAAAGTTGAGTGTTCTCTAAAACTTTGAGATTCAAATTTTGAGACTCAAACTTTGATTAACTAGAACTTTTGGATAGAGTTTTAATTTATAGTGAAATTTTTAGAAATTGTAATCAATGATATTATTGTTTTAAATTAATATTGTGCTTATATGAAAGATATGTGAAATAAAAGTTATAGAGGTTGAAAGAGGCAGTGTTTAGTTTGCAAAGAAGAAGAAGAGCATCTACTTTGAACCCACATAACTTTTGGATAATAATTTAAATTGAGTTGAAATTTAGAAAAATGTTAAAGCGTAAAAAGAGCTTTTGAAATGCTATCACATTTAGCATTTGGATCTTTGATCCATCCGTGGCACTAGATAGAAGGTCGCAGCCTTTCTAAGACTCGTTATTTGTGATTTTTTCAATTGTTTTTAATAAAACATGAAAACTTGAAGACATGAAGATTTGAAGATCTGAAAATATGAAGACTTCAAGAGGAATGTTTTGGGTTTAGTTTTTATGTATATGTAAAATGTGACCTTATTACTTCTAACCGGATTTGGAGGCTCGTTTGTCAATTCATTTTTATTTTGTTTTATAAACTTTATTGCGGGCAGTTTGAGTTAAACTAGACTTAACTCCATTTATTTTTATGGTGACAAAGTGGGACTGATCACCCACATAGTCAAGGCTTGCTTTGTTTTCATGATTTGGAGTTCTGACCAGCAGATTGTGAATTTGATTTTATGATCTCGTCATACGGACAGCAGCTCGTGTCTGCTCTCCCGATCTATTTGTCCCATATCCAGTAGGCTTATATCCCTACTTTGACACTTATAACCCTAGAGTTAGCCACATGATAAACCAATAGAAGATTAAAGATTAAAGAATTGAAGAGTGAAGATCAAGATCAATAACGATTCTTAGTCAGCAACTCACAATCACAGCGAGACACCTTGCGTGGTCTCAAGACGCGTTCCTCTGAATACAACAGCGACAAAAATTTGGAGAGAAGCCACGTCGTGCAAGGCAATCCAAAGCAATCTAGCACACCACAAAACGCGCTAACGACTCTAAATGATGACACTCTGGCAAGTGTTTTGAAGAAATCAACGTAGCAAGATTGTGGCAGTTCAACAAGGCAGGAACTCTGAGCCACGAGGCTCTACAAAGAAGAGCGCGGAAGTAAACTATCAAATTTCAATCTCAGCCTGAACTGTAATAGCATCCAATGTCTATTACTTAGGAAACGTTTGCTATATTGATAAAGGCACCTACAATTATTAAGCACTTATAATATGCCGCTTACAAAGTAGGAATAAAAAAGACTTTTAACCCAAAAATTTAATAAAAAGAAAGATATCATAGGTATGAATAATTTCTAATTCCTCCTATTTCTCTATATCCTATATTACTTTGACAACATATAAAGGCATTTTGAAATTCTACAGTATAAATAATCAAATTATAATTATTATCACAAATATTTTTTGGGCACCCTATCATTTGTTTGCACGTACTTTTTTACTCTTTCTGTACACTATCCTCCCTCATCTGAGGCTACAGTATTTAATTTTAACAAGAGTCATACCTAATATTAGAATGTTTATTCAGATGTTTGAACGTTTGTTTAGATGTTTGAATATTTGTTTGGATGTTTGGATGTTTGTTTGTCACATTGAGATCTCCTAGACTGTGTTTCCATTGTCGCGTGTTTGATACTATCAAAAAACTCTCGGCAAAGAGGAATGCACGAGCTTGGTTTTGTAGCATTTGGACGTAAGGTAGGAAAATTATTGAACTTCAAAGTTTTGGATGGATTAAAAATTTAGAAAATTACTTTTACTTTTATTTTGGTGGCATTTTTGATATTATTGGAAAGCTCTTACCTTAATTTAGATTGTTTATTTCAATGTTTGTATGTTTGTTTAGATGCTTGTTTGTCACATTGAGATCTCTTGGACCATGTATCGACGAGTATAAAACTTTGTCCTGAATAAGAGAAAATCAACCATTTATTGTTGTTTTGGGCACTTGCACACATTATTTGACTAATTTAATTAAAAACTATGTCCGTTTTGTTGTTTTATACAAGATTAATCAAATGAACAAAACGCATTAATCACAATACTTTCTATCAAGGTTTTGTTGTTTTTGTGTTAAATTAGTTGATTATTTCTATTGATTAGGTTAATTCCAAGGAGAAAAATATATAAATAAGTATATCTATAAATACTCCAAGCATCAGGAAAAATATCCTACATTATCCAAAGTATTATAAATATGTTGTAAAGGTTGTCGAGCATTTGCGAGATTTGAATCCAAGACTTTGGGCTTAGCAAGCCAAGGCTCTAACCAACATACTACTCTTCTATTTACATGTTATACATAAAAGTTTATATCTTTACTTTTCTATTTAGAATTCAATGTTTTTTTAACTCAACAGACTTTGGCAGCCATTTAGGCATTGGAAAACAACTATTTTTGAAAAAATTGAGCTAAGAAAAGTTGGTGGATCAAGTTTGGTTTCATTTTCAAAATTTTGTTTAAACCCCTAAAGGCCCAGCCCTTTTTTCTGTGAATGTCACTCAAAATTGCCACTTTTGGAGGAATGAGTAGAATGGTAGGAAAAAAAGCTTTTTTCAAAAATCCTACCATAAGAACTTGCCCTAGACTATGGGAAGTATTTGTGGGAAAAAAAACATTTCATTCTAGACGCAAAAGAGTGAGATTTTGACATTTGAAGTAAAAGAAAAAGGTTTTTCCTACCGCTGCCCAAAAACTTCAATAGCCTTTGACCACTCCTATGTCAAAAAATTTGCTCTACACAAAACTGAGGATTTTTTTTTCCCATGTAGAAGACCAAGTTAGGTATGTGTGGGAGAATTTTCAAATGAATTGGAGGTGTGAATCATACTTTGCAAAAGCTTTTATCCAAATGGTGAAAACCAAGGAATCTTAGTCTACTACAACTTGAGAAAAACAATAGTGAAAAAAAACACACAAATCATTCAAAAATGTAAAGCACCAAATTTTACAAGGAGCACAAAAAATGGAGGTTTGGGAGTCCTTACCTATTTGCAAACTAAAACCTCTCGTAACTTTCATCTCATCAATCAAAATGAATGATTAAAAGCTTCCCATATATATAAAAATCTAAAAAACCAATTTCAAAATTTTATTTTAAAAAAGGCAACTTTTTTTTTGGGCTGCCGATTTTTCTCTTGTATTTCAATTATTCATGCGTAACTTCTTTAATAAATGTTGGAATGAAGAAAGAATTAGATGTTCATGTAAATCTTTGAATTTCCTATATTCCATAAAAGTTTCAGAAAATCACATAAAATAGTTTAGCTGTAGGTACATGCCCGAAACCCCACTTGGCCTTCGAAGGACCACTTAGGCAAGGGGTTAAGATTTGAAAACTCCAATCAAAAGTTATGGACAAGTTTCAACTAGGTCTTTCAACTCATTTTTGAAACTTGTCCACAACTTCTTTATTGGACTCTCTAAAGCTCAAACAAATTTTTGAAGATGAAACTAAACTTGATGCAGCAAATTTTCTAAATTCAATTTTCTTTGAAAGAAATTGTTTTCCTTTGCCTAAATGGCTACCAAAGTCTGCTTTGTTAAAAAAACTTGAATTTCAAATAGATAAGTAAGATTAAAATAGTGATCTATAACATATAATAAAAAGAGTGGTGTGTTGATTCAAACCTTGGCTTGTTAAGCCCGAGATCTTTGGTTTAAATTCTGTGGGCGCACGATAGTTGCTACAATATATATAGAAATTTTCAAGCAATATAGGAAAAAAAATATTGTTTCTCTTTGGAGTTAACTTAACCAATAGAAATAAACAATACAAAAACAACAAAATCTTCATAGAAAGTATTCTGATCAATGCGACCAAATCAACAGAAGAAAAAAACAACAATCTATAGTTGAGGTTTTGTTGATTTCATGCTAAATTTTCAACTTGTGATCCTTCCATGACGTTTTTGGTATTGCTGAAAAGCTTTCACCAAAGAAGGATGCATAGGCTTGGTTTTGTGGCATTTGTGTCTAAAATGAGAGAGTTATTGAATTTCAAAAAAATATGGATTAAAATTTTAGAAAATTACAATTACTTTTATTAAATCAAGATGAAAATTTGACCAACGACAAAGAGTCATACTAGTGAATATATGATATAACAATCAATGCACCACCTATAAAACTCAATTATTTATTAAATTATACTACGGCAATGCATTTGTTAAATAAATAGAAGTTATATCAAATTAAAAGATTAAATAACAAAACAAATTGATGAATATAACAAATTCATTATAAAATTAATCTAATTTAAATGTTGATGGTACAATGATCTAACAATGCGCAAAATACAATTAGTTAGTAGCCAAATTTGCAAAAGTATAATGTGATTAGACAAAGAGTTAGCAAAATATGAATGAGTTAAAATACTATAGTTGTTGAATTAAATTGTAATTGAATAAAAACAAATCTTACAAAAATAAAATAAATTTTAAACATAATACATCAAAGTTTTTTACTAAAATTAATTTGAGTGATAAATAGATTTTTTGCAAGTGCAAATTGTCCCATTAATTCAAAAAGTAGTGATTAGATTTGCTTTTAGATTGTAAAGCAAAATCAAGAAATTGCAAAATTAAATTAAAATTTGTAAATAGATTTATGGCAGCACAAAACAAAATCTTGTGGCAGCATAAGACAAAATCTTATGCAAGGTGCTACTAATTTTACCCTTATAAATTGTAATACTATGTTTATTTATTAATAATACTTCTAAATTTTTTAAACAAGTTGAATGACATCATTTCAACGTATATGTGGAATCAATCAATGTATTTGTAATTAGGTTAAGATTAATTGTTAATTTTGAAATTGATTTTAAAATATATTAATATACCTAAAATAATAAAGAAATATAATAAACAAAAAAATAAAAAGACTATTAAAATAAAATAAAATAAAAAATAGCTGTAATAAAATATAAATTCATAAAATAATAATTACAATTATAATGGATCTAAATTTTATTTATGTTTTAAATTGTAAAAGTCTATATTGTGAATTAGTAGACATGATTAAAATGCAACATTTTGAGTTTACGTAAGTTTTTTCTCAATTCAACAAATAATGTGTTCTTGACCTCTTTATTGTTGTTTGTTTTTTGCTTCAAAAAAACAAATTGGTAGGACGTTTAACACGTAAAGAAAAACAAATTGAGAAAAATTAAATAGCCACATACTGCAGAAGGTAATGTATCAAATATATATGTAAATATATATCTAATTTTTGATACATTTTAGTTCTATCAAATTTTTCAAGAATTTAGTCTTGATGTAATTACATTACTACAGTTTATCAAAATATTATCAATAAGCCTTAATTTAAATATTAATTTAAAAAATTATGCAATGCACTTAAAGTCATGATTATAGAATCATCTAAAAGATAATAAAATCAAGGTCTTGTATTAGGTTCCAAATTCTTAATTGAATGGAGTAAAAATTAGGTATTTAAGTTTCAATAAGATTTTAGGGATGATTCCACTTAAATTTAAAATTATCTTATTATCACTTTCTAATCACTTTTATAGAAATTTCTATTGTCATTGTGAGCTCCAAGGTTAGCACCTTGGTTGAAAAACTCATTTTTAATTTTAATTTTTCATTTTGATAAGAAAAAGTGTTAAAAACACCTAAAAAGTAGTTTAAGCTAAATTTAAAAATAGTTAGATGTACATAGATATTCCCTGTACTTTTTATTACATGTTTCCTATTTTTTGTAAATTAAAAGTAGTTAGAAGGGTAAATCTATAAATAGCATAATAGAAATAGAGCCAACTTTAAACCGACTACAATTTAAGGAAATTGGACTAAAAATAGCAATTTGCTTAAATGTTATAGACCCCATGGGAAGTTCCACAAAATATCCGGAAAGTTTCAACAATCAGATCTCTCTCACTGGACGGTCAAGTGCTGGAATTAACGACAAAATATTCCTAGAAAATTTTCAATTAGCAATAAAATCCCACAAAAAATTAGAATAGGTTATTTTGTGTTAGTAAAACTCTCCAAGAAATTTAGAAGCGTTTTGAATGCAGGAACTACCTCAACGGGCAACAACGAACTACTTAAGCAGCTCCGCGGAAGGAAATTGCGTTGACCGCGATTCCAAGAGACTCCAAAGTCCAAATTTGACAAAAGAATAGTGTTTTCTTACTTTTTCAAACCTTTTGAAAAAGTAGGTGAAGTTAAATTATTTTTTTTTAAATAAATTCCAAAATTTGAAGTTTTACCTTCCATATTTTGACCAATTTTAGACTTTTTAAGTTCTAACTATTGAAATTAAGAGTTTTTGGTGTCTAAACCAACTAATTTTGACATTCTAAGGCCAATGGCACCATTTGTTTGTAATTTGGAGCTTTTTTCCAAAAGTTAGCTTATAACTCTAGATTACTATTTTAAAAAGTTCAAAAATTGGAAAAAAAAAGAGTAGGAAGTTAAATACCGCTCCACGGATGGATGAAAAATCTTTGGATGGATTAATTTATAGTACCTCCCTTTTTTTTCTTTCTCACCTCCTTGTTTTCATTTTTAAATTTGCAATGTTTTTTTTTATACTTTTGTATCCATGTAGTGTTTTTAGAAGTTTTTTTGGTGAGTTTTGCTGCTAGAAAGACTTGGGGGTCCCTTCTAGATTAGTAACCTTGTGTTTTGAGATAAATTGCTTGCTTTCTTGTTATATTTATGCTTTGTGGATGCAATAAAGGCCCATAAGTGTTAATTAAGGTCTTGAAATATCAATATTAACCACTAGGAAACTCTTGGCCAAGACCTGACAATGCCGCTGGCTAAGAACTCTTAGAATCCTTGTATATATCTTTGCTTACCTATTACTAACATTGAGGTCCTCCTACTAATCTTGTTTGCAAATTAATACTAATCATCCATTTTGAGTGTGTTTGGTTTTGGATTTCTACTAATTTAAAAGAACATCTAGCAAATATTTGCTAGAATTAGAGCTAGAGTTTGAAAGTCATAAAATTTAAGGGGAACATCCGACAAAATTTTATTAGAATTAACAAGTTTGATGTACAAAATCTATTAGTGGTATCATTAGTTATTAATTAAAAGAAATTAAGTTAGTTGAAAGCAAGTTTATAGAAAGCATTATCTCTTCTGAGTTTATAGAAAGCATTATCTCTTCTACGTTTATAGAAAGCATCTTCTTTTAGGTTTATAGCAAGCATTCTCTCTTTGAAAACACTCTTTTATTAGAAGCACTATCTCTTTAAAAGCATTCTTTCTTTGAAAACATTCTCGCTTTAAAAGTACTATCTCTTTAGAAGCATTCATTTTTTAGAAATACTCTCTTTTTAAAGAAATCCTCTTCTTTAGCCCGTGAATAATAGTAGCTAACGCAGTAACTCGCACAATACGTAAAAATCATGAACCCACAATTAACTCCAATTTCTTGTAGATAAAAGAAAATTAGAATTTCAAAAAACTAGTGGCCATGAGACTTGAATCCACAATTGGCCGAAACCCACCCTTTGCACCCTTTGCATCTATTGGGCTGGTAGCCTCGACAACACACTGTTGTGAAAAGAATAGAATTTAATGTGTATTTAAACACAATTGAATCAGCACAACGACGGAGGACAAACAAACGCCGCCGACGGACGAAGGAGCACAATGCGCAACAGAGCAGGTAACGGCGACCATGATCGACAGCACAGCAAAAGAAAATGGAGAGGGTTTGAACTTAAGACTTGCCAACCCCCGCCGCGAAGCCCCAGCGTATTACTAGACTGGCGGCCCAACGGCCACAGCTCATGTAAAAAGCATTGAAAAATAGTATATTTCTATATTAAATTGCTGTGCATTTTTTCCCTTGGACAGAGCCACGGCAGCAGGGCGCGGTGCGGCAGCAGAACGCAACGTGGCGACGGGACGACGGCGAGTTTAAAAAACTAGAGTTGTTTATAAGGCAAAGTTATTTATCAGCTTCAAAGTCTCAAGCTCGCGAGCTTTAAAGCATAAGACTTTCATTGGTCACTAATTTTTTGAGCCTAATCTTGTTCAACAACCTTTAATCAAATGATTAATTAGTTGGTAAATAAAATAAATTAAAATAATATAAATAAATAAATAAAAACAAAAGAAAAGAGATTGATTTTTTTTGAATTTGATTTGGGATTACATCCATGGACCCCAAGAATGAGGCATGGTTTGTGGAGGAGATAGAGATGGAGGTATGGCCCTCTATCTTTGACTTTGTTTTATATTTTTTGCGTTTTGAGTTTTTTTTCTTTTGAAATTTGATTTGCAAATAGTTTAAAAATATTTTAATTTATTATAAAAATAATAATAAAATTTAGACATAAAAAATCTAAGTTTTGTTCATTGCTTGGAAGGCATTAGTTGAACCAAACGTAATTCATCCAACTTTTAAGTTTTTTCTTTTATTTTTCTTTGCAATTCGGTTGTGTTTACTTTTTCCTTATGGATGGAGGAAAAACTGCTCACAATCATACATAATTATATTTTATCAATTTCATCTTAAAATATCTTATTTCGTACATATGTGGTTAGTTTATATATGCTTTTAATTAAGTTAACAAATTTTAGTTGTCTTTTATTACTTGCAATTAGCATTGTTGTATATCTAAGTTGTTATTGCAACAAATTGTATTTCTAACTGAGATTTTACTGTCATATTTTTAAGAAAATTTTGTCACATGGAACAAAATTTACAGGACTAGTAAATAATTATAAGACCTCTTATATAATCAATGTAAATCTGAAATTAGAACTAAATTCTTGAAAATATGAATTTTTGAAGATGAAAAACTAATAATAAACTCAAGATGATATTATGATCAATTTTATGCACTTGTTTATGTTTTTATTTACTTTTTTTATTTTTTTATTTTAGTTATTTTTTAGATTTAATGTTGTATTAATGACTAACTTGAGAAACCTATAATCATTTCTACAATTCTATAAATGATAAAAAAACGCAAAATCTTGCATTTTGCTGATGGTGCATATGCATGCCTAAATTTCTTACGTGATACTTACACTAGCGCGTAAGTGAAGATAGTGGTGATATTGGACATAAAGAGCAATGAAGTGGTTCTTATGGTGAAGTTTTACCTTTTAATAACATGAATGTTGATAAGTTTTGAATATATTAGGAGGTTACTACATTTTTATAATTATTTAAACTAGAACCAGTTGGATTTTAATCAATGATTTATTTATATCATGAGAAAATTATGCAACAAAATGACGTACACATATATTATTATTGTATACTAAAAGTATTAATTTTTTTTGTTTATATTTAATTTAAATTAATTGTTTCAAAAAATATTCTACAAAACACTAATTAAATTGCATGTTATTTTTTCTGATGTGACATTTGATAATAGCTATAGATTTGGACGTTGTTGTCCAAAGTTTGTTTTGCAGAGGGCTTCTACCAGTCTAAAAATCTGGACGAGCAGCATACAATCATATTGTTGCATTTTTTTTCCATGTATGAAAAACAATTTAGCTTATTGGCCCTTCATCTATCCAGACAGATCATAACAACTTTTTTATTTGATGTTGTGTCATTTTTAACATAGATAAAATTTAACATCATGTTAGGTGAAAAACCAGAAGTATTGTCTACCAATGATTTTGCTTTTTTTAGTAATATTTTGTACACCATTAACAATTTTAGCAACAATTTTTACAAGAACCGAGACAACAGCGCCTATACGTTTGGTATATGAGCTATAATTTATTAGAAAGATGACACGTTAATTTGACAATTGAATGGTTTTGACATTTTCAATAGGTTTTTTATTGTGAAATCATACTGAGTGTATGTTCATTTTGAGACATGCGATGGAGTGTTGCAGACGATTTGAAGAGTAAAAATGATCTTTCACTGTACCATGCAGTCACAAATACATGCAAATTGAATTCATATTGGTTCATTGTTACAGGTCAACAAAATTCGAATTAGAGGGATGAAGAAGTTGGCCACGGAGCATTTGGTTAGAGTAAACACAGGTACAAATGCATACATCCGTGATTTAAGAGCGATTTGCAATTAATACAAGCTAAAAAAATTTAATATGTGAAGCAAAAATTTGGGTATGTCATTGAATTTTTACATCTTAAAATTTTTCCATAATATCTTATTGTTTAAAATTGGATATTCATTTATTTTATTGTATTCGTTTTTTCAAAATTAGATTTTATTAGTTATTTTTTAATTTTAAAGTTTCATTTTTTTGTCATTTTTATTTTGATAATATTTTAGTAGTAATGGTTTATGAATAATACTTGCATTATACATTCTCAATATATTATTGTCTTTACGAAGTGGCAGTAAAATAGAAGATGGTCAATCTTTAAAAAAAGATGAAAAGTCAAGTGTGCGTTACAATAATTGTGCATTTTTTGGTGCAGCAAGTAATTAATTTCATTACGTGCTCAAGTCTCTATTTTTTAATAGTCAGGTTCTATACAAAAAACATTATTCAAAATTCTTTAACTTGAAGTTCTTTTATTTCAATTTCTAAAGTTTTTTTATGCTCATCTCTTTCACTTCAAATGCTAAAAGACAACCACCACACCCTCATGCCATTATTTTGTAAATTTAGATAATCACACTTAAGTGGATTATAAGAGGCATGAAATGTCAAATTAATAATTCAAGAGCAAATAAATTTTTTTACAAGATTTAGAAAATAATCAGTTGAATAAATGTCATACATTAGATGTTGCTAATTGAAAGATGATGAAACTCCATATGAAAAAAATTCAAAAAAATTAATATTAGGAATAGATTTTATTAAAAGTAAAAAAAATTCACAAAAAGCATATAATATAAGAAATTTTGACTATTTTGAAGGTTAAAAGAGTAAGCATTTGTAAATGCTTTGGGTCTAAGAGGATTTAGGAAAAAGATACAAAGATCAGTGAAAACATTTATATTAAATTGTTGGAGTAATTTTCTTTTTTTATTCACAGTTAAAATTGTGGCGACTTTAAATGTGATAAAACGTGTTCATGCAAATCAATATGATATTTAAAACTTGAAACAAAACCTTGTTCAATTTCACATCCATTACAATTGACTATAGAAAGATTATGAGCAATTTGGAACAAATGCATTTTTGGCACAAGTGCATGCATGTTTAGCAAAAATAAATATTTTTATGAGGACCCCATTACAATTATCCATGACCAATTGGCATGATTTGCGTACGTGATAAGTTTTATAACTTGTCTTAACTATGGTTTTTCTATTGTATCATATTTCATATTATTGTTCAGTTTTAAAATTAATTTTTGGTATTTATAATTGAGTTTGACTATGGAAAGAGGTGGTAACATAAAACATTCAGAGCTCAAATTTCATAAAGTATGTATGAAATGTTGTAATTTCTTTGTATTGGATAAATATGATTTAATGAAAAGAATAAAAGTGATATATGAGGCTAAAATATTAGTGACGATGTATATGACATACTAGAAATGGATTTGAGATCTTCATCTTTTTCAAACAAATAAAATTTTGAAAAGTGAAGTGATTTCTTTTCTCCGTGCTTCAAACAAATGAGTTTTGTAGTTTTCTAACTGCTACTATTTTTAGAAGGTATTACTCATATTTGCATTATTACTGATGAAAGTTTGTGTCTTACAATCTTTATATATGATTGGTTTCATTAATCTACTACTCATTACAAATCATTGCTTCCCTCAAATGTTGTGTCACATTGTTCTTTAGTCATTTCAATCATTTATTGTTTTAATTGGTATTAATTTTTACTTCAAGTTCTAGATATATTGACTATAGACATGAGACTTGACAAAAAATAATTTACTATGTATTTTATTATTTGTTAGACTTTACTATTTCCAGTAAAGAATTGTAAACGTAGGAATGTCGTTTGTTGGGTGTAACATTTGGAGCTTAATATAGTGATTGGTTTAACCTAGGTTTGACATTATTTAGATGGTGTTGACAAATATTACAAGATAAATATATTTGCGTATATTGGCATGGTGTGCAATTTGTTGATGAATTCTATGCCAAAAGCAACAAGCTTTTGGAACATTTTGCCAATGTGAAAGTAGATATGATTTTTTGCTTATTTAAACAAATTGTCAAAGTGCTGAAATAAAATTTGCTATATATAGATGATTATTTAATTAATCATTGTATCTTGCTTCTAACAAATGTTTTCTTTTTCTTTTTCAGAAGTTGATAGAGATATGTTTTTTTGTAATAGATTAATATTGAAGACATGTAGAACCTCTTTAAAGTAGTTGTTACATTGTGAAATATTAGAGTTGTGTTAACATTTCTATACTACTGGACTAAACAATGATTACATTTGTAAACAAGAACATGCATATAATAGAAGATGCAACTATATTAAAATGTCGTTTTTGAAATATAAGAATGTACTTAGCAATTTATTGTACATGTATCTATTTGCAAATCTTGTTTGTCTTGAATGCATTCAGGTGTAAAGGATGTGTTACATAAATATTTATTGCATTTTTAATAATAAAATAAATGACTTATGACAATAGTAAAGAAGTTAAAAATTTAAAGTAGAGGAATATTGTCTTGATATTGCTATATAACTGTTTTTATATTAATTTTTTATAGAAAATTTATATATATAACATTTTATAATAATATTACAATATTATTGTAATGCTTTTAAATAATAATAAAAACAAATTCTATTTACAAATACAATAAAATAGTTGTTTATCATTATAATAATCTTAAACTTTTAGTATAATAAACTTGTATGTTTTCAATCCTATTTTAATACAAATTATATATCGTTTCTTTATATATTTATAATAAAACTATGTAATTGTATGAATATTATATTTTTGTAATAATAATGTAATGCAAAATAATATTTATTGTATTATAAAATTACTAGAATATGGGAGCAACTAGGCAAAAACCCTCCAGTTGCTAGGTGGACACCCAAGATTATTATTGCGCTAAAAACATGAAATAAAATCAAAGCAATACTTTAGCGTACATCCGCATCTACAAGCATTGCAATCATATAACAAATATGCTTCATTTGTGACATGATCACAAGCTAAACTAGTCACTCACTTCATTTATTGGTTTACTCTTAACCGTGTCACAAACAAGACATATTTGTTGTATGTTTGCAATGTTTGTAGATGCATATGTACATTAAATTATTGCTTTGATTTTATTTTGTATTTTAGCATAATTATAATCTTAAATTTAATAGGTTGGACTATGGGGGTGTTCACCTGGCAATTGAGGGGTGTCCGCCTAGTCGCTCCCTAAAATATAGACCACAATGCAATACAACATTAGTATTAGCAAAGTATTCTCATAATATAGTATTGCAAAAGCATTATTTAGGTTCTCTATTCTTAAGCCACTTCAGCAATATTTTTGCAATATTACAAAAATATTGAAAATTTTGCAACAATCTTGTAATGATGTGATCTACGTTGCAAGAAAAGATGTTTGAATTGGCTTACAAAAATGACAAGGTAAAAACTATTTTTTTGAAAAACTAATCTAAAAGTGCGTGATAAAGTAAAATTCTATAAATTTGAATTTAGCAAAATGTACAATCATAAACGTGGTAGCCAAAGCCCTCTCTTTTTAATCTTAATTTAACAATATTAATTTAATTAAAAATATGTTTAAATTATATTAATTAAGAATCAAATTTAAATGGAAAAGATAAATACAAAGGATTAAAAAAAATTGTTGATATTCGTATAAAATTTTAAAAAATTAGTTTAAAGTACGTCTTTTAAGATTTTAAAGTAAAATAAATAAATTCATAATAATTAGATATTTTGAATTAGATTTCCAAAATGAGTTAACTGAAAAATATATGTATGCAAGCATTATTTTCCACTGATTATCGAATCAAATCTCAAATAAATTAAAATAAAGTGCTTTAACTGTAACAAATTAAATCGTTTGTCCTTTTTTTTTGAACTAACAACATTGAACAAGCATAGAAATGGAAACAAAGGGTTTCTTTTATGTAACTAAAATTATCATTAACAATACATTTCTAAAATCTAATTTAAAATAATATAGATAAAAATGTTCCATCTAATCCAAAAGTCATCTCATAGAAGTTACAAGCACAATGATTTAACATTTGAATATCTAATGAATGTCTTTAATATAATGAGCAATTACGTTGTTTGTATTTTGCTACTTTTAACAAACAAAACTAGCATTTTGGCATGAGATAATTACCATCTTTTATGTTTAAACACCCAATCACATCGAAAATCAATAATTTGCAAAATATCTTTTAAACGGAAAATTCAAGTATTACAATTAAGAATCTAATTTTTAGACTAATTCACTTGTAAAAGTTATAACTCTAAAATTTGATAAATTAATTTCAAATCTAAAATCGAATCTAAAATTTGATTTAAAATTTCTAAACAAAAATGATTAAATTTTATACTTTAGTAGCCATCATTGTACTTATGATATTATCAAAACACCAAATAACATTTTGTTTATCAAATTTGTGATTTGCACCATGGTGAGAATTTTCAAATTAGATGTTGTTACAAAATCAAAGTTTTAAACTTCTCCATGCAATGACTTGCTAGATTTATTTCTTAAACTTTTGCCAATTTAGTTTTGTAGAAGTTGCATATTTCTTTATCAAACTTTGCATTATATGATTATTATTTGATGAAGTGGCCAAATTGTTTACAATTGCCGCAAATGTCTATTTTTAAGTTGAAATGCATTAATATAAATAAAAAAAGATCACATATACGTTGACCCCTTAGCCCCCAGGCCATAAAAGAGGTAAAGCTCAACCAAGCAACTTTGCTTGCCAATGAAAGTGCCCATAAGCACTCAAAAGTATGATCCATGGGATTGGACCATACTACCATGTGGGATCACTCCTTACAAACCCTCATACAACTAATTGCCATGCAATATAGTCCTAACATAACTAGCCTTTTCCCGATTCCCAATGATAGTATATTGTCGCTAGAGCGCTCACGGATTAAGCATATTCTCATTAAAAATTTGAAACAAAAGATTTGTTGCACAAATTCAAACACCTATTATGTTTACATTATTTGGTAAAAACAAATTTTATGTTTGTTGTTGTCCACAACAATATTTTTGAAAAAGTAACCCAACTTGAACAATTATTTTACACAATTAGCAAATCACTTTTAGTTGCTTTTGTATTTGTGAGACTTGTGTAAAAATTTATTCATGTCTTCTAGCAAAATACAAATATCATTAATATTTTATTTATTTTTGTACAATTATCTTTGTTATAATCCTAGATGTCAATGTAAGAAATTGTGATTAATGATAAATTATTGCATAGAAAGAAAGTGCAGTATTGATATGGCAAATTTGAATAAAATTTGTAATCATTTTATAACAATGATTTGATTATAGAAGCTTACGTATCAAATGCAGTTTTTCCCAAATGTTGATCAAATCTTGATTAACAATGTTTTTGTATTGCTACGCACACAATATCAATCTAGTACAATATTTATGTTTAACAAGTCATTTTTAAACTAATGAAATCAATGTAAATAATTAACTCATTTATTAAAAAAAGAAACATTTCATTTAAAGGCTTATTGCTCCAGTCATTGCTTAAGCATGTAATTTAACAAGAAAAATAAAATAATTTAAATATGAGGTTTTCATAAAATATTTGATTCAATGCGTACGGAATTGTGAAAGCATGCTTCAAACAAGATCCTTATTTTAATTTTGCCAATTTAATTTTGGTTAAATATAATTATGCACCAACTTTAAAAAGCATTAAAATGCCATCAATTGGCTAAGAAACTACAGGTCGGATTTCATAAGATTTTCAAATAGGATTAGAATACTACAAAAAGATTGACTAAAGCCAAGTTGAATGTTGAATTAATTGTCAACTCAATTTCAATTTTAAGTTTGGCAATTCAATATTCAAACCACGAAAACTTATATCTCCATTTAAAAACGGACTCATCTCAAAAAAAAAAGCTACTTGACTTGGTTGATTTCAAATATTTTGAAAAAAATGGCAATTTGAGAAGAAATTAAAAAATAAACAATATTATGCACACTTAATCCCTAAAGGACATCGCGTGCCGGTGCGTCCAATAGAATATAAGGTGGTTTTCTTGTATTTGGACTAGGTTTACACCTTTATTGTAATTGAAATCAACAAAGAAGTTGGAGAATATATCAAAACCGTTCTAGCCAGCTACTTGAGATCCCAAATTAAAACTTCTTTTTGGTAGCAAATTCCAATTATACGGTCGCGTATATACTATGCCCTATGGTCCTTTAAGGGTTAATACAACTAATTTGTACCAAAATTGCTATATTAGTGCAAAACTTTATTGTATATATGTTTGTGTGCCAAATTAACAATTGCAAATATGTGATCTTCGTACATCTTAATTAATTTTATTACTTCAAAAGAAAACGTTTGTTCAAAATTAATAGATTGTTTAAAAAAATTAAATAATTGTCGGTTATATGGTTGTATAATAGGCTTGCTAAATTTGTTGTTTATGTTTACTTTAAATATTTCTCAAAGTTGTTGAAATGACTACAAAAACGTATTGTTGTGGTTTTATTGTTTTGCCAAATTCTTGTTTGTCAAAATTAAAATATTTTATTAGTCCAAATCTATGCCTTTTGAGATTTGGAATTTACATGTTTACAACCTTTCTTGATTATAATTTGCTTGGCCACAATGAAATTAAGTGTTTCAAATGAAACACCAACTTTTGGTTTTGGATGAGGCTTTTAAATTTTAGCACACAAAGGCTTAACAAGAAGTCAGAAAAGCAATCATCTCAAATAGAATAAGAATTTAAAAACCAAAATACAAGTACTGGATTGGCTAGATTGGAAGTGTAAAAAAATCAAGTGTAAACAAGAGTGTACCAAACTGCGGAAAAAAATTAGATACATCAAATAAATACATAAAGAACCAATTTCAAATGAAAAGCTCAAAATTGAAAGAGATGTAAAAACCAACATAATCAAAGTTTATTTAGAGTGTAACGGAACCAAGGTAAAAAAAAAAGACTAATGAAAAAGAATGTAACAAAAGAAAATTTGAAAAAAGGCCACTTAAATTAAACCTAATGGAGATTAATCATTTAAAAAAAAATCAAAAACCTCTAATTCAATATTCATAACAAATTGAGCAAGCGGATTTAACAATGCTTTGACACTATTGTAATAGTTGAAGATTTCTCTTTCACATTTTTGCCATACATATTTGATATGGAAAAAATCTTTTAGTAAAAAATAATTTTCCATGTACTGTACATTGCTGAACAACAATGTTCCTACTTCAAAACATTTCTATATTCTCATTTAATCTCAAATTGACGTTCTTTCAAATGAGATTTTCAATACAAGGCCTACTCTTGTCAACTGGTTGATTGAATTTAAAGAGTTTATCAAAATGGAGTTGCTCCAACTTGGTTTCAATTTCAATCTACCCTTGAAAAGCAAGCTCCAAAAAATAGGACAAATTTTTGGTTATTAACTAGCTGCATTATACAATTTCTTCAAAATGGAACTCTATTTATAAAACATGGCCAATGAAACTCCTCTTTCTTCAAACCCATAGATTTTGAATAGAACATTGCGTTTTATTTTGTATTGCCATGTTTTTTTCTACACAAACCATCTTGCTGATTGTGATTACAATTCTTTTAATTGTTTATGTTGCAAAATAATAGCTTTTGTTTTGAGCTGTAGACACTTGAGTATCCAATTCTAATTCATCTTGTATGAGTGATCTTGACAACCACATGTGAGATTTGAAATGTTTCAAACTTTTCGAATTTGTTAGTTTATACAATTTCAAAGGTGGACAAAAAAAAAAAGGAGCCAAAGATTACAACTCATGAGTTGCACAAGCTCATTTATAAATGAAAAGAGAGATTATTGTTCATTCTCCATATCTCAATGATAGCTTATTATGTTTGTATTCAATTTTGGTGCCAGAAGCACATATATTTATGTAGAGTGGACAATATTATTCAAAATGCATTATAATTTTTTTTGAAATCAAATGCCACCAATTGGTGTGTTTGAGTTGGATGACCAACGTATGCATGAAGAAATCAAATTATTGGTTGAGTTCATGAGTTAGTGGATGCACGTTGTAAATAAACCAATAATTGTTACAAAATCATATGTACACAATATTGGCAATCGATCATAAACACTTGCAAGCTCAAAAAAATGACCAAACTATGTAATTAGATTGCAGATTTGACCTTCTATATACAACCTTCAATAGTAGGCATTGACATTATTAATCAATGCTAGTGGAATCCAATTTAGAGCCTAATTTTGTAAGCCTAAATTAACTCAAATAAAATGTGAAATGATGCTTTGAGTTAGAGTCTCTCACAACAAATTAAGTCAACAGCTTACAATATTTCAAGAATTGTGATGAAGTATAGTTGCAACAATTACGTAGACTAATATGCTCAAACCAAATATATGGTATTAATTAAATATAAAGACATAAATATCACGTACATACTACAAAAGTTTCAAATTGATAATAACAAAGACAATATCATGCATTTTTTAAAGCTGTCCCATCACCTTCTTGGGTTTTCTCAATCCTAATTTCCAAACTCTAATGTTAAAAAATAAATAAATAAATTCTAGTATAGCTATTCCAATTCAATATCAAATTAACCTTAATGCAAAACTATATATAACATTTTTGATACAAGTATTCTTGTCAACACTTAAAATGAAGGATAGGTTGAAACAAAAAATATAAACACAACGAAATATAAATACAAAAAGCTAAATGTGCAATTAGGGGTACAGGCATTTCTTTGTAAATGTGGGAAACTGACATACATTTACAAAAGGGAACTTAAACAGGTATAACCTTTTTTAGAAAATGTGTAACGTTGTAATTTTGAATGCATTGAATTTTTGTTGCTGTGGTTTATAGAATACTAGTATACATGCTTTGCGTGAGTTGGACATGTATGGGTAACACAACATTCAACTTTATAAACCATCAATATCTCACAAATCAAATGGTATAGAATCTAACCCTGATGTACTTTACAAAAAACCAAGATCTAACCTTCATGTGCCATCTTTTTGGTCCATTTTGAGATAAAAAATATCAATTTCTTTCATCATAGTACCACTTTTTAACATTTTGCTAGGGAGCACTTGGCATTTTATTGATTTTCTAGCACATGGTTGGAGGGTGTTTGGTGTTCTATATTTGGGACATGGCTTATTGTTTCAACTTCCACCAAAAAATTCTAATTTTTTTTTGAAAAGGACATGATTGGAGGGCACTTGGTGTTCTATATCTTGGGAGTCCTTTGTTGCTTCAACTTACAACAAAAAGAGTTCTAGGAGGTTCTAGAAAAGGATGCACTAAGAGAAATCCTCCCACTTAGTAGTATAGATGAATGTCTTTCTTGGTACTCTTGTGATATTTTAATAGTGTACATCAATACTTGTTCCCAAATTGTGTGCATTGTTTTTTTTTCTATAAATACTGATTTATGTATTTATCTTTGAATGTTGGTTTTTATATCATCTTATGATTGAATTTGGTTTTATTTTATTTTTAAATTGATCACTATGTGTTAAATTTTGGGAATTGATATGTGCACACTGTGGGGTTGATATTTGCTCACCCCTGGGAGGTAAATTATAGATTTCTACCATCAAAAAGTTGAATTTGAGAATTTTGAATTTAGATTTGGACTCAGAGACCATGATTTAGTCTAAAACCATAAAAAAAGTTGCAATTGAGCAACACCCAAAGAAAAAATTTATCATTTTTTACAAACAAAAGTAAAAGTAACACTTTTCCCCCTAGCTAAGCTTTTTCAGTAGGTGTTGTTCAATAGCAACCTTTTTTTATGGCTCTAAACTAAATCATTGTCTTTGAGTCCAAACCTGAATTCAAAATTCTCAAATTCAGCTTTTTGATGGTAGAAATCTATAATTTACCTCCTAGGGGGTGTGCAAATATCAACCCATGATGTGCACCTATCAATTCCCTAAATTTTTAGACTACTGGTTTATATTACACTTTTTTGATTGATGATTTCCTTTTATTATTCTTGCAAGTTATTGATGTTGGTTTCTTTGATTATTAATATTTGTATGTTATTTTTTTCATTACTTGTTCTCTACATTAGCTTTAATCAGCCAAAATATATTGAACTATTTATGTTGTGCTTTGTTACTACTAATTTATATTTAATTTTTTTTAAATTATTTTTTCTTAATTGTTTTTTCAAATTGATAAATTTCATTTGCTACTTTTTATGGTTGTCGATTCCTAATTATTTTTGACTCGAGGGCCAAACCACTTTGAAGATGATTGAAGCTTGAAAAAAAGCAAAATAAAAATGAAATTTTGAACTTTGCCACCGTAATTACAAGTTTATCTGAATATTGAAGTTAAAAGGATGCAATGCTTTTATGAATACACCTTTAAACCCTTTTACATAATTAGGGAGTTACATTGGCATAACTTGTATTTTGAGATTGCACGTGAAGTTGAATCAAATAAAAAAATGACATTGTCGTTTTGCAATTCTACTGTTTTGAAATTTTGACAATTTTTATAGTATCACCTTTATCTTGTTTTCACTTGTTCTGTGTTTTTGCCATAATTTCATGGGAAAATTATAGAAAGTACTCCCTCTATTCTTTCAATATATCAAATATACCTTAATATTATTTGAAATATTGAAAATATCCTTATAGGAATATCAATTATATCCCTAGTTATCTTTGAGAATGTCATTGATATCCCTAGTTTTTTGTGCCTCTTTATTGTAATTTTTCTTAAATATAAAAATGACAACAAAAAATACTATGTAACCTCTCCAATGGCTTTGACTACAATAGACTTACATGCAAACATCCTATATAGAGCTTAAAGAGCAAGCTTCCAAGATTTGGCTTGCATTCAACTTATATTTATTTTTGTACTTTCTATTATCATTCAAGTATTTACAAAAGTTTGCAAAAAGAAGCACAAGAGTATTAGGGATATTTTGATGTTTCAAATAATACAAGGGCATATTTGATACTTTGAAAGAATTATGGGATATTTTTTATATTTCAAATACTATAGGGGTATGTAAAAGACTATGGCCTTTTGATCCACTCATTTTAATTGGTTGAGAAAGTGTTGTGGTGCAACTTCTAGTGACATGTTGTTAACATTTGATGAAGGGGCCTCATCTAATTGGTTGGGAGAAAGTGTTGTGGTGTAACTTCCAAGAACCTGTTACACTTTATTGTTAATCACCACATGAATCATGGAGCTACTTGCTTTGATTGGCTAAAAGAGAAATCAATGTAAAATTGCAACTTCCAAAAATCTACTATTTTGAGAAAGTTTCTTGCGTTGAAATTCAATGAGAAGGAGGGCTAGTTTATTTGGGATGCAAGCCAAGCAATTGCCTTGCTACCTCTTCTAGAAACCATGTCTTTTGATAATACCCAACCGCAACAAAGAGGTGTTTGCCTACGAACAATTATATACATGTTGCGTACTTGCGTGCCACGTGGCCCAACAACGTGCACATCCTTCTAGCAAAGGACCAACATAGGAGAGATGGGTACATGGGTAATGTGGCTAAGATATTAACATTTGTGAGCTAACCAATTTGATTTTTTTAATAAACCATATTTTGTGATAAAATTGCTATTACATCATTTGTGTATTACAAAAATATTCCTATTGCCTCCATTGGTACAACAAGTACCTATACTAGTAGGGGTATATTTAATATTTTGAAAACAATTGAGGGGCATTTTTGACATTTTTCCTAAAATTTCTCCCCAAACATTGAACCTGAATAGCGCATAGCGCACCAAATATAGAGAGGAACGGTGCAGATGCCACTTCACCGATCCCCCTAAGGAAGGCCCTGCAGAAACTCCCCCCAGGCCCAGTCTTCCCCACGCCAAACGTCAACTGGCATCACTACCTGACAAGTAAGAAGAGGCGGCGCCTCATCCACATCCAAGTGTACCCATGACTACATTCATCTATCATTACTCATTGCCTCATCTACATCCAAGTGCAGCTATTGTCACATTCATTCAATATTACTCATTGCCTCGTCCACATCCAAGTGCAGCTATTGTCACACTCATTCAATATCGCTCTTTGCCTCATCCGCATCCAAGTGCAGCTATGAATACATTCATCCAAAATTCCTCTTTTTTACAACGTCGTATTGCTAGTTTGAGCGAGCTTAGCACAAGTGTCCCACTCCCAGCAAGACTGTGTGCTCCACACGACTCCACCAGGTAAAGTTCACTGTTTTCCAGTTTTCAAATACTTAGAAAATATTTTGATATATCGAAGTGCGTTTGAAGGAGCATGGCATTGAATTTTTTGTGCTGAAAGATTCTAGTGAGAGATACAAATATATATCTTAACTTATCGATCAGTCCCAGGTTGCCTAGTTACGTCGATAAGGTTCCTCTAGCAGCAGCGTCATTGATTTTGGCTTCCATCTTCACCGAGTTTTGTTGCATTTGTGACCATCTTTGCAGTAAAGTGTTGAGCTATGGCGGCTTCATATTCGGGTCTGACGCACAAGCAGCCGGCTGCAGTGGCGGGCGTCTTGGGCGTGACGGCCTTCGTGCTGCTCATCATCTGGACGCACCATTACCGAGGCGGCTATGGACTCTCGGGAGCGCCTGTGTTCAATGTAAGATCTGGTTCGCTTTTGCTTTTGGTTTAGGTTATGGTGATGGAAACGTGAGTTCCTTGTCTGTTTCTATCTAGGGTTGGACAATCTCGTGTCACCAGCTCAGTGTCATAAGCTTTGGAATTTTGGTAGACTGAAGAACTGCCTTTAGTTTAAAGGGAAAATTGCATGAATACCCCTGAAGTTTGCAATATGTGATATTTACGTAGATACCCCTGCTTGTTCAGAAATATCACAGATACCTTTGGACCAAAATTTTCAAGCGTTTGTTTTGTTGTGCATGCCACTTCCTTCTCCCTTTGTGCGCACATTACTTCTTTCTTGTTATATGTGCGCACAAAGGAAGAAGGAAGTGACATGCAAAACAAAACAAGCGCCTAAATTTTTTGGTCCAAGGGTATGTGTGATATTTCTGAAGAAGCAGGGGTATCTTTGAAATATTGCAAACTTCAGGGATATCCATGAAATTTTCCTAGTTTAAATTTGCATTGCGATGTCTGAGTTTCGAAGGAGATTCCTCTTATTCAACGTGGGAGGATATTATCGGAGTCTCAGTGTTGCTTCAGATTTCTCACTTGTGCACGTTTCCTAACCTCTGTCCACCTTTTTGTTGTGTTAACCCTTAAACGTTATTGAGGCCATTTTGTGGCTTTTGGATGACTAAATGTCGTTGTGGATAGTGGAATGACATCATTTGTTTCTTATCTGAGATTCCGTTGGGACATAGATAGTGTAGTCTAGTACATGTAGATGGATAAGTTTTACATTGATGGATAGCTTTTGCATGCACAATGTTCACATAAGGGTCCCACCTGCCAATTGAGTAGTAAAGATGCACCACCTTGTAATGTATCTTAAGTAAGTTCAAAAGCTTCACTGTGAAATTTTGGGAAATATGAAATTTATGTACAGTACCTCTTTGCTGACCGTTCTGAGTGGCGATGATATCTGCAGCTGCACCCCCTATTCATGTTCGCAGGCTTCATCTTCTTGTCAAGCCAAGGTGAGCTCTTTGTTTCCTCTTTTGTATTCTGCTTGTTTCCTCTTTTGAAATTTGCTTGTGTTTCAAGTGCTGTATTCCCAAGTATTCAGTTCATAAAGCTTCTTTTCTTCACACGGAACCTTTATTTATTTATCATGCAGCTACTCTTGCTTACAAGACTGTCAATGGAGACAAGAAGTACCAAAAGGCAGTGCACATGACTTTGCAAGGCGTCGCATTACTATTAGGCATTTTCGGTATACTCGCTGCATACAAGTTCCACCTCGATAACAACATTGCGAACTTCTACAGTTTGCATTCGTGGTTTGGAATCACCGTCATTCTATTCTACCTCGTCCAGGTAAACTCACATTCCTATCAGTCAGTGCTATCCTTTCCTTGCTTTGCTTTTTAAAGACTGAAGAACATGACTTCCATAAATGTTATGAACCTCTTGATCTTCTAGTTATTAATAACCAGTGATATTAGTGGGCTTTGGAACTTACAAAAGAATATAGCAATCTTAGGTACAGCTGGGCTCTGCTAGAGACAAGACCAAAAACCTCGGTGTCCTTACAGCTACTTCTAAACTTGTCTTTATTTTGCTTGCGGTGGTTAGTCCAGTGCAACAAAAAGAGGTTCTAAACATCCAGAAAATACTCCAAATTCAACCCTCCTGTTGGTTACCCCAGAAATTAAAGGCCTACTTTTTTTATTAAGGGAAGATTTCTTGGATACCCCTGAAGTTTGCAATATTTACATAGACACCCCTGCTTTTTCAGAAATTGCACGAAGTACCCTTGGACCATAATTTTTACGGATTTATTTGTTGTGCTTGTACTACCTTCATGACCAATGTTGAAGAAGGGAATGTAATGAAACCAAAAAGAAGCAACGTGCGCACAAAGGAAGAGGGGAAGTGGCATGCACAACAAAATAAATACCTGAAGATTTTGGTTCAAGGGTATTTCTGTTATTTCTGAAAAAGTAAAGCTATCTATGTAAATGTTGCAAACTTTAGGGGTATCCATGAAATTTTTCCTTTTATTGACAACTTCTGGCGCCTCCTATTGAATATGTAAACCGAACGTTGATATCACCAAACAATTCTTTTGCATCATCTACAATCTTCATTTTCACAAATGAGTGATAACCAAGAGCTTGATAAGCAAGAATGTGCCTCTTTTTTTTTTCCTGTTTATGAGAATTGTGACATAAGCTCAGGAGTCTAAGCGATGGTTTCCATATGGTGGCAGTGGGTGGTTGGATTCGTGGCCTTCTGGACACAAAGTGTACCGGCGCCACAGAGGGCGGAGCTGCTGTCGTGGCATGTGTTCGTGGGTTTGGCGGTGTTTGTAGCGGCCCTGGTAACGGCGGAGCTGGGATTGCTGGAGAAGCTGACGTTTCTGCAGAAGGGGTCTCCTCCTCTGGACCTCTGGGCTGGGGAGGCCGTGCTTGTGAACTGCATTGGCGTGGTGATCCTCGTGTTCGGAGCTGCGGTGGTGTTGACTGCAGTCATGCCCAACCCTCGTCGCCAGGAAGGGTACAGTCCCCTGGAGTGAAGTTCTACTGCAGTTTTTTTATAAGTTCTCGTTTCTGTCAACCTGAATGTAACGTTTTATTATTAGTGTAATATATCTGCTTTTGTACTCTTATCTCTTGCTGTGTCAAGGTCTCCACTTCTGCTACTGTACTGTATATTATTGGGAGAATTTTATGGATACCCCTGAAGTTTGCCATATTTGTATAGATACCCCTGGTTTTTCAGAAATTGCACAAATATTCTTTGACCATAATTTTCAGGCGTTTGTTTTGTTGTGCATGTCACTTCCTTTCTTTCTTTGTGCGCACGATGCTTCTTTTTTGTTTCATTACATTCCCTTCTTCAACATTGGTCATGAAGGAAGTACAAACACAACATATACATGCCTACAAATTAAGGACTAGGGATATTTGTGCAATTTGTGAAACACTAGGGGTATCTAAACAAATATGGCAAACTTCAAGGGTATCCATAAAATTCTTCCTGTATTGTTTTGATTACTGGTTACTTTCTTACTTGAAGTTATGGAGTGGTGTTAACAAAAGGGTAGTGTTAGCGAAGGTCTTGGAAATGTATTTAATTATACCTTTGGATAGGATTTACTTTGTTAACACTACTCCTTATGCGAAGGTTGAAGAAAATACAAAGGTTAAGAGTGGAGTTAACAAAGTGAATCAAGTCGAAAGGCGTATTTGCATTCATTCCTAAGGCCCTTGCTAACACCGTTCTTCACCTTTGTGTCAAGAATGGTGATACCAAAGCAAAGCACACCTAGTTCAAAAGTGAATCTTAATTCATTCCTATATCTAATCCAACTGTGAAGATAAGTTCTTTCCTAAAACCCTTGGTTACACCACTCTTAACACATCAAGTGCAAATGTGCTGTTACATTGGTCAATTTTAGGATGTTTTTTATGGTAAATGCAACAAAGAATGTTTTATATGGATAATGTTTGCAAAGGCTATGAAAAAAGTATGAGGAATGTTCAGAATTTTATTGGTAAATGATCTGAGATGGCTTCTTTGACAATAGGTACATATTGAACAAGGGGATGTATACCAATTGAACATTGGATCAAGTGGCGCTTTTTGGTCCCTTGCAACATTGGGTATTTCTGCTTTATGTGCTCTCCATTGCATCATTTATTGTATTGTGCATATTCTATGCTTTATTAATTATATCCTTTGATGTTGGTAATACTATTTGCACTTAAATTTTATAATGTTCATTGTCCTATTCATGTTACCAATACTAAATGCATGTTTGGATTGATACTTGGTTGGGTATTTGTAATTAGTTTGGCATATGGATATTTTTCCATGAGGGTGAATAATTCTATTTGGTGATTAATAATAAATATCATTATTAGCATAGTTATATTGGGGGTACTGCCTTGGGTTGGTCTAACTTGGCTTTTATCTTTAAGTTAGGGCTTGTGAATTGTGAAGAATGATGATTTTGGGTGTTTCATGTCATTGATAAAGACAAATTTTGTTTTCATTAAAGGATATGGTGTTGTATAATTTCCAAAATTGGAAATTACACTTTCTTATTATGTGAGGGTTAAAGATAAATGTTTTTGAGATTCTAGTTTGGGAAATTCAATTGAAGCTATAACCCTTAAATAGACATGTGCATGCTTTCATTCATGTGCCATGTGGACACAACAAGGATGCTTCAATGATTGTGTGGATTTTTTTAGGTGTAGTTATTTGTACATACTTACTATTGGTTAGATGGTGAGTGGATTATCAACTCAATCTCCACTTTAAATTTGCATAAGAAAATATATACATGATGATATGTATCTGATCTCAATAGATTTGAAACCAAATATCCTTCAACAACTATGCAGATATCCCAAGAAATCACTCATACAAATACGAAACAACACTAAATGTGTTTCAACATATCTTCATGCTCTAAAAAATGTGTGGATGCATATAGCATAATATTAAAATCCCTAGTTAGAAATCTACGAATCTATCAACTTTAGTATACAAGATGTTTCAATTACTAAGCTTTTTATTAATAATAGTAATTTGCAATAAATTAAGAAGTAAATTTGTGAGGTGTACTAATAAAATGACTTGTTGTAATTTAGATGAATTATTGTACAATGTAATGCAAAACTATGTCAAAGATTGTGACTTAAGTGGCCAATTTGAAAGAGGTTTTGTGAACATGCACCTAAATTAGAAAGTGTGTGAAAAATGCTACACCATATAGTCTTTAGCTCTATTTAGACACTTCAATCCCTTATTTGATCATGTAAAGAATATTGCTTCACATTTAGAGTCAAGTAATGATATTGCTCGAGTTAGGGCTCTTTGAAGAATCTTACTAGTACCATTGAAGTACTCAACAAGGTCAACAAAGATCTATAGCTTCATACAAAGCCAAATCTCCATGAGGTCCTTGAGTCCTTCTCAAACTGTTGCATTATTGCACCCTTGATGCATATGGTACTAAAACTAAACACAACTCTATTGTTCATTATGACATGTGACATTTACGATATCCAAAACAAACTACAATTATTATATATCCAACATTACATTGCTTGCAAAATAGTCTTGTTATAATAAGATAAAATAAAAAGTCATTATAATATCTTCAATTACCCTACACACTACTCAAGTTCATAACATTGTTAAGCAGAGAGAAGAGCTTCCCTCCCTAGGTGGAGGTATATACCTCCCCCGATACCTAAGGAGGGATTTAGTTATAATATACTTGCTTTGCCCCAATCAAAGCAAGTATATTATAACTAAATCCCTCCCCAAGTATCAAGAGAGGTATATACCTCCACCTGAGGAGGGAAGCTCTTCTCTCTGCTTAACAATGTTATGTTGCTTCAATTGGGTGTACTCAAGTAGGTATAACCAAAGGTGGCCAACATGTTATGACCAAAACCCTACTCGGAGAACAAGTGTTCACCATAATTAAACCTAATTAGTTTGAAATTCACCCATATCAATGTGAAAGTGTTTCATACTCATCAAATTCTTGCGATAATTTCATGTAAGCTTATACTAACTTGTATACTGTTGCAAATAATCTTGAAATGCCAATCTTGAATTTCAGCAACATTACGAAGGAATTTGAGCAAGTGTGATACAAAAAATCAAACTTGTTTACAATCATGGCTCAGAAAAACTCCTCAATAACCAATGACCAATCCTTACTTGAAAACATAATACTAGAAGAAAAGAAAACTTGCATGTGAGCTTAACAAGCATTAACTAAGCAACAAAGTCAGGGTTATCTTCTTTCTCCAACCTCAGGACACGATAAGGTACTACCCAATTATAACACTGACCTGTTTGTGACACACAGACAAACCATGACAACATCAGGACGTTAAACACTCCAGTGAATAAAGCACTTGCATGTGTTGAAATCATATCACCAAACCTTCAAAGTTTCCATCAAATAAGGTGCAGTTACTTCGCAACAAATTCAAAGCAGAATTCAAGTAAGATGTTCAAGTGTGGACAGCTCCCATCTAGACAGAGAAAGAACGACATAGTCACAACAACACAAGAGTAGGTATCAAGCATTGTGCCGAAACCTATCCCATCACACCCCAAGTGCATAAAAGACTCTGCAACACCCGAAAGAGACAAACACACGTAAATTTGAATTTTTCCTTGAAAAACATCGAATGGAATAATATCAAAATATCAAAGATGGTTCCTCGCACCCGAATTCCTCGGTGAGTCGGTGATAAGAAGGCTACCAAACGCCATCCTTCTCTTCTTCTCCGAGCACAGAATCACGACAGCCAAAAATGAAAGAGAGGTCAGACATTGTCTTGAAATCCTGTCACTTGGAAAGGACCTTCTGTGCCTGGTGCTGCAGAAACTCAATACAGCTTTTTTTGTACGTAAAAAAAAACTCACCTTTCAAGGAGGCCACAGCCAAGTCCAGCTCTAATCTACATGAGGCTCCTTGTAAAATATATGAATTTTGAATGACTACTGTGGCATGCCACCTAAAGCTCCCCCAGGCACCGGTCTTGCCAGTCCTGGCATCCCCGGAGGAGCATCCGACGACATCATCGGCCTCCCCATCATGATTGGCGGGGGAGGAGCAAGTTCCTGAGGTCGCCCAAGCATGTGAGGCCCAGCATTTCCTGCCATCATGATCTGTCTTTGGAAATGGCCCTGTTGCATCGTCATGGCTCCAGCGTTCATGGAGTTCGCCAGCCCTTGGTACATTTGCTGTTGCACAAACGCTGCGTGGTTAGGCATGTGGTGATTGGGAGCACCCACACCTGCTTGGAATCCATGTCCATACATTTGCCCTTGAAAAGGTGCAGGTGCTTGCGTAAGAACAAGTGCCTGCTGCTGCTGTTGTTGTTGTTGTTGTTGTTGCAGCTGTTGCTGCTGCCGGGGTGGCGAGGGTGGCGGATTAGAATTTGAAGGTCCGCCTAAATGCTGGGCTGCTATCCGCGCATGATCCGCAAAAAAATTTAATCGGTCACGGTCCACTGTTTCACATTCCTTTCCTACAGCGTCCTCTAACTCGTTCAGGAACTTTAACTTGAGCTCCAGCTTTTTTACCTGTTTGCAAAAAACCAGAAAGAAAAGAAAAAAATCTCGGTGTCAACAGTTGTGTAGCCAAAGTATCCAGGGCATTATGAGAGCACCATCCAAGCTGTGCAAAGAAAAACCATTGTAGAACAGAAATAAGCACTCTCCAGAGGTGCTCTAATGAATCTAGCTGCGTTTACACCTTCACAACTGCAACGCAGCTTAGGTGTTATTAAACAGCTTTAGGAGGTAGGTTCTCAAACAACAGAAACAAGCCAATAGCATGAGAGTGGAAATCTAGCTTGCTGAAAATGCTTAAACCCAGCATATATTATCGAATTGCAGTATGAAGACTGTCAAAATGGTGACTAATGCAAAATTAGTGCCCCTTGCACAGACGTTGCCATGGAAAGTTACCTGGTGATCAATGACAACTGCAAGTAACCGCTGCATCTCGCGCTCTTCCTGATCCGCCAGGAGCTTGGCTTTCACCGATGCAGCGGCTATGGCACTCGCTGCCGCTCGCTTCACGCGTCCTGCCACTCTCGCTTCCTCCAAGGCATTCAAACTTTCTGGAACATCTGATTTTTGAACGATTTCCTTACCTGCAGGCAACATTCATTTTGTCTCAATAATTAGCGCATAAACACAATGTCGTCCAACATTACAACCAAAAAAATATTAGAAATTATATTATGGAAACTAGTAATCAATTATAGTAGCGTTCAGAACATGTTCCGTTTGTTTGAAGGTCTTATTTCTATTGGTACAGTTAGTTACCTTTCTTGAGGCTTCTGAAATGATTCGTTCCAGTTACTATAAATATAGAGACGGCGAGTATTTGCCATTTAGGTTAGAGTTTAAGAAAAAGAGGAGACTGACTTGTCAGACTTACAATACCACTATTCTTGAACTTTTTCGAAATTTTGTCAAAGGTAGAGACAACAATAACATCACACGGATACATGAGAAAGCGAAAGAAAGTCTTAAATCTCTAACCTAAATTGGAGTCTTGTCGAGGTTCTTGCTGAGTGGGTGCACCATCTTCAGTTTGAGCTGGAGCAGGACTGTCATGCACGGGTAGTTTGTCTCCAGTGGCAGGACTTGGACCAGCATCAACTGTTGCTGCAGTCTCGTCTCCACTTTGCATTTCCTCATCAGCTTGACCTGACCTGCACATTTCAAATACAAAAAATGAAATTGTGATGTCGTAAACAACTTACAACAATTTAACTGTGAAGATCTTATCTACACCACAAAATAATTCCGCTCTCTAATTCCTTCGTTCTAGAACTGCTCTAAAAATATCTAAATCTAAAACTGGATACCAATACATGCAAGAAGAGTTCCTCGTAACTTACAACACAACCTACTACAAAGACAACAACGAAACAACAGAAACAGCAGAGAACTTGGGAAATTAGGGGTAAACCTGTCTGGATGCTCCAAAGTACTTGGTTCACCATCAGCAGTAGGACCTTCAAGTATCATAGCAGTACCTCCAGCAAGGTGAACCCCAGGGTCCTTCGTTGACAGTGCTGCTAAAGCAGCCAAAGCAGCCTCTCCACCCAGTTTTGACCCAATCATAGTCGCAAGAAACGCCATCTACAAATCAGCAAAAACTATATCAGAACAAAAATCACTACAAGTAATGTAATAATATCTCAGAACAAAATTCAAGCCAGAATTCTCATGTTTGTTTGAGTGAGTCATTCGGGACATAGTTTTGGTTCGAATTTATGAAGTATTACTGACCAACATTCTTCACTAGATCGGGTGATATAATGTGTCCTTGTTTGAACTATTGATATTTCAAGTTGTGTTGGAGCTGAACTGGTCATCTTCAAGCCAGAAATCTTTGGCTTCTTCGGAATTAGACTCACTGCAAATGGAGATCAAGGAAAACACAACGTACCTGCGCCATGACAGGATTGCCAGCTTCTGCAAAGGCAGCAAGGTTCTGAGGCATCAAGAGCTCTTCACTCCGGGACTCAACAGAGTTGTCCGTGCTTGTGACATTCGCAGTGTCATCTTCAGGTTCTTTTCCAGCTGTTTCCTTGTCCTCTTGTTTTGCAGCTATTTCCTTGTCCTCTTGTATTGCAGATATTTCCTTGTCCTCTTGTTCACCAACCTCAAGCGAACTATCCGTTTGAGGAGTTGTAACAGGAGCTCCATTACTGTTCGAAGCAGATTTGTCGGCGTTTTCAGAAAACTGGTCTTCAACAGGAAGCCGAACGAAATGCAATATGCATTGCGACTTCGACTTGGTGGCAACATGCTCAGCTATTTCGTTCCAGTTATCTCCGTATAATTCTAAAGCCTCCAGCAGCAGCAGCGTTTCCTGATCCGTCCAACCTCCCCCGTTTGCATTTGACGCTTCTGTGACATCCATTTTTATGAAATCTGCAGACACCATGTCCGGCCCGAATAGGCCTTCGTTGTAACAATCACTGCACAAATCAAAATCAGCCTGCCACCACACAACAGTCTTGAGTCAATCGCTGCAGAACGCTTATTCCAAACACACAAGACCCAACTTCTTCGGGTTTTTCTTCGTAAGAATGAAAGCTGATGTGGTGTATGGTAAACATGCCATTGACTGCACATCTCCTCTTTTACAAGCACTAACCACACACCAAGTGCATGGAAATGAATAAAAAAATACTTCGTCTATACTGTGAGAAAGTTCATGACACCTTATCCACAGTTGAGATTTGCAAGAAGTTATGTAGCGTGACTAACCTTTACTCTTCACATAAATGAAAGTAACTATGTGCAGTGGAAGTGCAGTAAAGGGGTGAGCACTTGTTGGTATAAGACTTTGAATGGTCGTGAACAAATAATTCACGTGTTTTCCAAGATAAACGTGATCTTTAAAACATTTTTTTCTTAAGGAAAGTTTGAGATTCAAGCATATATAGTTGTGATATATTTCAGATCATTTAACGTAGATTCGACCTTTACTAAGTTGATTAAAACTCGGGGTGAGCAGTCAGTCAATGGAATGTTTCGACAGAGCATGGATTGAAAGGACTCACCTGCTTCTGACAATGATACCGTTGTTTACTGCAATCAGCAGCACAAGAATTGCAATGATAATCCACTTCGGCTCCCTCCCCAAAAGCAAGCATCTCCGCAATGACTGAGTCCATTGTTTTTGGTTTCATAGAAATCTGTTGGAGGACAGGAGCACCAGCTGAATCAAAATGATACAAACTTGAACCTTTCCGTGGCAAGGCTTGCATCATAAGCGCTGCATCAGACTCCACAACAGGAGAGCAGTGCTTCCAAGAAGGCAGAAACTCAGCCGAAGCATGATAGTTAATCAGACCCCAATGATCCAGAAACTCCATAATTCGATAGATGGCTTTCTCATCCACACCACTGAGATGCTCTTGCACATCAGCCACGGTGATCACCGTCCCCAAATGCTCCCGGTATTTCTTCATAATTGTATTCCTGTGTTCCATGTACAACTCCGGGGAAGTCCCCGGCACTTTGCCACTGAAAAACTCCGGCAAACCCCTCTTCTCCAGTGTGTGTATTTCCGTCCATGAATACCAACCTGTGAAAACAACACAACACAAAACCTAAGCACGATAAAAATCTCCTCTTTACCAGCATGACCAAAAAAGCTTCTAAAACATCACCAACGGTACACAGAGAACAGTGAGAAAAGCTGAGAAAGACGCTGGTATCCTACCAGCATGACCAAAAAAGCTTCTAAAACATCACCAAAAGACAGAAAACAACGAGAAAAGCTGAGAAAGAAGCTGTTTCTTATCCTACCAGCATGACTGGGAACGGTATGGTGCTTCTCGTTCTCCGCTTGCGTTGTGACACTTGATGTAGCCAAAGACGATGACACCTGCACTCCAGGAGCCACCGATTGATCACCGGAGGCATTCACATCTGCTTTCGGAGCAGCGCTTGCCACTCCTGCTGCTGCTGCTGCTGGTGCCCCGGTGCTCACTTGCAAATCGCCCTGTAAGTTTGAACAAGCTTTAATTCCAGAGTCCAGCTTTCTCTCCGTCCCTGGCTCCAGCAATTCATCAGGTTTTGTAACGTCCTGCTTGTTGTTGACAGCATTGAGATCGGTGATGTTGGACGCGAGCTTCTTCGGCACTGGCTCGGCTGGCTCGCCGTTGGCGGTCGTCGTGTGTGGAGACTCGCCTCGGGGTGGTCTCTTGCTGACAGCCGGCGACCCCGGCGGGGTTAACCGCTTGCGCTTCAGCATTCTCGCGTTGCTGTTCGTGACGACGCCGTGGTCCGCCGGCTCAGCAGCCTCGCCACTCTCTTGTGGAGGCCCTTCCTTGCTGCTCGCCTTCACTCCTGCCTTCACTTTGATCTTCAACCCTACACGACAAGATCCCGTAAACACCATTGCCGTTGGAAAAAAAGACGAAGAATCTGCCCGTCACTTTTCATAACCTAGTTTATAGTGTTTTCTACACAATTTCGACGACGATTATTTCTGACAACCGAGGCATCAGCTGCGAACAACAAGGAGTGTTTCAATTACCACCACCGACTCACCATCGACAAGATTCCGGCATTCGCTTGTGCTTCCATATCTGAGCTACAAAAAGTGCCATCGACTTGAAGATGATGAAGCTTCCGATCCTAATTCATCAGGGCGATGGTAAGTGATCTCGTGGCTCAATGCGCTAAACCTACTCTCCCTAATTTTCTCGAACGTGAAGGATTCATCGCGGCGTGTTAAATTGTCCTACTCTCAAAAAACGTGCAAAACAGCCACACCGTCCAACTCGCACCCTAAACTCTCATTCGCAACAGTTCGCAATAGAGCTCTTCTTTATAAAAACCAACTCCTCAATAACGATCCTCAAAATAACAACCACTACCACTACAAAACCAAACCCCTTTCAAAACCTGAAAAAAAAAAAAAACCTCCGCAGTACAATTCATGCCACGAACGATTCGAATCCCTACCTAACTCGAAAAAACCTGAAACCTGAAAAAATCCACCAGCACGAAGAGAAGGAAAACACGACACTCACCAGCAGGAGACGCCGCAGCAGCTCGCCGCGCGGCCATGAGCAGAGCAACGCGACGAACTCACTCACTCGCTCGCTCGCTCACTCAAACCCTGAAAACGGCACCACTACCTCCACCAACACATCAAACCCTGGCTGAGCACCATTTGAGCACCACGGGTCACAACCCCGGGTCTTCATTACCACGCATCTCTCCCAAGCCCCCACGCCATAGCCAGGGTTGCTCTGCTCTGTCTCTCTCGCTCTCTCTCGCCCGCGCGCGCGCACACTCGGTCGGGGAGTAAGCTTAACGCAAGGTGGTTGGCCAAATGATTGCTGGCTCGCTCGCTGCTTAGGATTCCATTGTTCTGTTTGATGGTGTTGTTGTGGTGTGGCCTTGGCTTCGTTGAAAGCTTCTTAACGGGACTTGCTCATCGTGATGTCGGGCTTGCAGTTGAGCTGCTGCTGCTATTGCTGCTGCTGCAGTAGGTGATTGGTATTGCAAAATTTGTGTAGAAATGTATGGCTCCGGTGTGTGTGTTGTGTTGGTGCTGATCATGCTTGCGACTTGCGAGTGAAGGACGGGGGAGTTGGTGGTAACTGGTAAGTTGAGAGGGGGAGTCGAGCTGTGGAGTAGGGTGGGTGGACTTGGGAGTCTGCTTTACTTCCAATCGTCACTCTTGCGAGATTCCTCCCGCTTTATTTTCTCTACTCTTTTTGTTCTTTTATTTATTTTTATATATATATATATATATATATATGTTTATGTCTATATTACCACACATCTGTATCACACCCTTTCAACTATTTTACCACACCTAATATATGTCTAATATTTATGACAGGAAAAAATTTCATGGATATCCTTGAAGTTTGTAATATTTTCATAGGCTCCCCCGCTCTTTCAAAAATATCACAAATATTCTTGGACCAAAAATTTATGTCTTTTGTTTTGTTATGCATGTCACTTCCTTCTCCTTTTGTGCATACAACTACTTCTTTCTTATTGTGCATGCGCACAAAGGAAGAATGGAAGTGGCATGCACAACAAAACAAACGCCTAAATTTTTTGGTCAAAGGGTATTTATGATATTTTGAAAAAGTAGGGGTATTTACGATATTTTGAAAAAGCAGGGGTATTTATGAGAATATTTCAAACTTCAGGGGTATTCATAAAATTTTCCCTTTTTTAATGTGGAATTGATATGTCTACCACATCCTTTGACTACTCTACTACATCTACACCAAATAGTGCATTTAGGTTGCACCATACTAATTTCTTGACATTTCACACTATTTAAGTAGTTACTGCTCCTACTATAACTTTCATCAATACTTATTGCAAGAAATATAATTTAAAGGGCTTGGCAACCTAGCTATGGAAAAACAAAATAGCGGCTTCCAAGTTGTAAAACATGTGAAATCCAAGTGTTTAGAGAGTTGCATGCACCTCCAAGCGGTCAAGTGATGAGTTACCAAGTAACTTTCTAGGGTAAAGCAACCTAATTGTTAAGGTAACCTCAAAGCTCTTTTTAGTGTACACCAAATAATGCATTTAGGTTGCCCCATACTAATTTCTTGACATTTCACACTATTTGAATATTTACCAAGACTACAACCCCTAAAGGACTATTGTCCCTTCGAGGGACAATGGGGATTTTGGGCATGTACCTATGGCTAAACTACTTTGTGTAATTTTCTAAAACTTTTATGGAAGATGGGGAATTCAAAGATCTATGTGGGCATCTAACTTTTTCCTCATTATGACATTCAACAAAGAAGTTATGCAAGAATTTTTGCTGCCCGACGGTGGGAGGGCAATTTGGGCAACCCAAAAACTTCTTTAAAATTTCCATTTCTTTGAAATTAAAATTCAAAATTGGTTCTTTAGATTTTTTTACATGTGGGAAGCTTTGAATCATTCCATTCAATCAATGAGATGAAAGTTATGAGATGTTTTAGTTTGTAGGCAGTTACAAATCCTCTACTCCAAAATAAACTTTGAAGTCTTGTATTTTCCACAATTTTCAATATTTTGGAAAAAAAGCTAAACCAAAAGAAATAGATTGTTTATTACAACATTATAACCATTGGGATTTGCATTTTTCATTTCAATAACTAAATTCTTAACAATTTAGTGATTTGACTCATTCTCTACTTCTTCTTACTTACTATTTTTTTCCCCATGTGTTGTATAGTTCCAATTGATTTGAAAATTCTCCCACACATGCCTAACTTGGTCTTCTACATGGAAAAAATAAACCTCAACTTTGTGTAGAGTAATTTTTTTTCATGTAAGAGTAGTCAAAGGCTTTTAAATTTTTTGAACAGCAGGGAAAAAAAACCTTAATTTTCACTTTAGATGTAAATATCTCCCTCATCTCTATCTAGAATGATCTGATTTTTTTTCCCACAAGTAACTCTTCTAGTCTAAGGCAAGATCCTATAGTTGGATTTCCCAAAAAAGAAAAAAAGAACCTACCTTCTTACACATCCTCTAGAAGTGGTAGTTTTCAATGGTTTTGACAAAAAAAAAGGCTCAGTCCTTTAGGGGTTAATTTTTGTCAATAATTATTAATGTCAATAATTATTGTGATAAATAATGGAGGAGGCAAGCACAAGTTGAGCATAGCAACAAGCACCAAAGTCAAGGAGCAAAAAGGCTGGAACTTTACACAAAACCAAGCATTACTGTAGCATAAATAGAGTTGCGTGGCCCTCTAGGTAGCCAAGGTTAGTTATGAGATAATTTTGCCATGGTAAAGTAACCTAATTGTTAACCCCTAAAGGACTAATTGTTCCCTTGGGGAACAAATGGATTTTGGGCATGTACCTATAGCTAATCTACTTTTTGTGATTTTCTGAAACTTTTATTAAAAGTGTGGAATTCAAATATCTATGTGGGCATCTAATTTTTTCTTCATTTTGACATTTATTGAAAGAAATTCAGAATGAATTTCCAAAAACAAGCAAGATCGGGCAGCCAAAAAACTTCTTTAAAATTTGCATTTAAAAAATATAAAAATATGAAATAGGCTCTTTAGACTTATACATACATAAGGAGCTTTGAATCATTCAATTTTGATTGATGAGATGAAAGTTATGATAAATTTTTGTTGCGGGTAGGTGTGGTCTTGAGAGAAACCACACCTACCCGCAAACAAAAATTTATCATAACTTTCATCTCATCAATCAAAATTGAATGATTCAAAGCTCCCTATGTATGTATAAGTCTAAAGAACCTACTTCATATATATATATTTTTTTTTTAAAGCAATTTTTAAAGAAGTTTTTCAGCTGCCCAATCTAGCCTGATTTCTAAAATTTCATTTTTAACTTCTTCAATAAACATCAGAATGAAGAAAAAATTAGATGCCCACATAAATCTTTGAATTCCCCATCATCTATAAATATTTCAAAAAATCACGCAAAGTAGTTTAGCCATAGGTACATGCCCAAAATCCCATTTGTCCCTAAAATGAGGGCTTGGTCCTTTAGGGGTTAAGGCAACCTAGATGCACTATTTGGTGTATTGTACATGGCCAATACCTATGATATTATAGTAGATGTGGACCATGAATAAAACATTCTTAAATTGAAGATATAACTTCACATAAAATTTGTAACTTCAGCTTTGCTTCAACTCTATATAATGCTTGTAGCTTTTATTCAAAAGTCTAAATTGAACTCAGCATACTTTAGATCTTTTAATTAGGGAATTGATATGTGCACACCGGGGGGTTGATATTTGCACACCCCCCTGGGAGGTAGATTATATATTTCTACCATCTAAAAGCTGAAGTTGAGAATTTTGAATTCAGATTTGCACTTAGAGACCCATGATTTAGTCTAGAACTATAAAAAAATGTTGCAATTGAACAACACCCAATGAAAAAGCTTGGCCAAGGGAAAAAGTGTTACTTTTACTTTTGTTTGTAAAAAAAGATAAGATTTTTCGTTGGGTGTTGTTCAATTGCAACCTTTTTCATGGTTCTAGACTAAAGCATGGTCTCTAAGTCCAAATCTGAATTCAAAACTCTCAACTTCAGCTTTTAGATGGTAGAAATCTATAATTTACCCCCGAGGAGGGTGTGCAAATATCAACCCCCCAGTGTGCACAGATCATTTCCCTTTAGTTATTACTATGAGTGGGATTTGGAGTGGAAAAAAAAAATTGAAGTTGCAACTTCTATGTCAAGTTATATTTTCAAGTTACTAATGTTCTACCAATGGTTCACTCCTACTATAATATAATAAATATTATCCATATATAATAGGTATGGTAAAATAGTCAAAAAAGTGTGGTACAGATATTAGTTCTTTTTCTATATATGTCATTTTATCTTAATAATACTACAAATATTTATGAGTGAATTTTGGATGAAAAGTGTGCAAATAATACTTGGATTCACTTTCAAATGGTTTTTATAAATGAGCAAGAGTCAAGAGCAATCTTTGGTGGGGAGAGGCATTATAACCCCTAAAGCTGTGGGGCCTTTATTTTGTCAAAAGACACTCAAAACTACCATTTCTATTGCAAAGAGTAAAAAAGTTTGAAAATTGGTCTTTTTGCATATCTAACTGTAGGATCTTGTACCAGACTAGTATAAGAATGTGCAAAAAAAAATTCAAAACTATGATTGCACAGATTGCAAGATATTAATGTTTAAAGTATAGGAAACAAACTGTTTTGCACCTTGCATGATTAGATTATTTGACTTTAAACTTTTTTTACTTAAAATTTTAGCACCTTGTAGTTTTGATATTTATTTTCTTATGGTGGGAATTTGAGTTGAGAACCTTTGGAAAAAACTAAAATAAAGAGTACTTAATTTTCATTCTTAAAAAAAACATCAGGTGGAAGAAGGTATGAGATTGAACAAAAAACTAAATTGTTGATAACCTCGCAATGGAATTGCAACGCAATAATCCCAATGGCAAGATTGTTCTAGAAAGCAAACTTCACCCTTTCCAACAATTAAAAAAGCGTTAAAATTGCATTCACAAATGAAGTTTATAAGTTATTTTTTCAAGAAGATGCTTGAATTGCCCAAAAAACAAGATTGTTTATAAATTTCTCATAAGTAGTTGAAATGGAATGAATCAAAGCTTCAGATGTAAAAAAACTATAATATATGAGAAAAACTAATTGATTTCTTTTTTCAAAGTTTTTGTATAAAAAAATGTATTGCCTAATCTCCATATTTTTTTGCTTATTTTGGCATAACTTTTGTTCCTAGGCATAGATTGAAATAAAATTTATATTCTTGAAAGCTAATGCGTTTTTCTACCTTCAAAAAAAAGTTTCAAAAAATCAAAACAAAATTGAGGCTGTAGGTACCTGTCCACAATCTCATTTGTCCCTTGAGGAGACAACAGGGCTTTAGAGGTTAGCTGCATTTGGCATTTCCTAGTTCCATCTATTTTTCCATGGGCATGCATTGGATATTTCCTATGTTATTACTACAGATTTTATTTGTTTACTTTATTTTTGAAATCTAGCTGGTTTTTTTTGGTAGAATGAATTTTCAAAGTGCTTTTTTGCAATTTCAATTGGGTAACAGTACAATAATTGTTGGCTCTCCTCAAACCTTGATAGGAGTTCTTTTAATTACTATTTTAACTTTCAGGAGGAACAACTTCTTTTTATGAATGATGGCTTAGTTTTTTGCTTTTTGTATGTTTCGAGCCTTCAAATTGGTTGGAACCAAGTGCAGTGTTTTACAAGTAGAATAGAAAAGTGACGTATCCTTTAAATCCATCACCAAAATATTTAGTACTGATGAAGATGCTCTTGGATTTTATAGAAAGTTCTTTGGTTTTTTTTATTCTGTATATGATTTGATACTAATGTATGCTCCTAGGAGAAAATAATTGCAAGATAGGTGCATAGATTTGTAGGAATTTTGATAGTAGTTAATTTAATGGGTGGGAATTGATTTGTAATAGTTGAAAGCTCCAAGTTTTCACAAGTTAGTATCAAACAACCATGAGAGAAACCGTTTGGGTGAAGTAATCATTAAAATTGTTGATGACAAAATCCTTTGCTTTGTAGTTTTAAAAAGCAAATTGTTGCACATTTGAACCTTATGGCTATGGCGGTAGAATACGAGATATGATAATAGTCTTGGAGGATTTTTGAGCTCAAGAGAAGGCCTCCCAATCTTGACACATTACCGTATTTATTTAGGTAGAGAAGCATAGGTAAGGTATCTCCAAAAGGGTCTTTACTTTGTGTGTAGTACTCAAATGTACCATGCTACATAACAAACAGATTTGATGATGGAAACAATATTATAACATGACGATGACAAATGCAAGGACCTCTAGTGTGTACTATTTTGGTCATTGCTAATTAAAGAAGTCATTGCTTATTTTTAATAAACTTAAATGATACAATTGGTAAGCTCATTTGGGTACAATATGGCTAATTTACTCATGCATGATTGGAACCCACCTACTCTCACCTCTCCCTTTTATTGTCCTTTCAAACTACAAATTGCAGCAAGTATGGGGGATTGGACTTGTATGATATGAAAGAGGACACTAAATTTTAAAGCTTTTGACTCTTGCAACCACTTTTTATAGGGGTCTTCTCTTGAGCTCAAATATCCTCTAATATTGATTTTCATTGCTAACACTTCAACTATTTGGCCTCAAGCACTAGTAGAAAACCCTGTAAAAAAACGCTTCAAATTCCCGTCTGGAAACATTTCAAAATTGTTGAACGTAAACTCTACACTACGCCGAATGGGTTTGCGTTTGTGTTTGTTCCGTACGGATCACATTTCTAGAAAACAGTTCGTCCAAAACGTGTGTCTGTTCTTTCTTGTTTTTTTTTTGCGTTTGGTTCACCAACAAAGGTCCTATGCTATTCAAGTGTACACAATAGCTCCACGTCAGGTCTGCCATTTTAAGTGGTTGATTGCGGGCACCCTTTTCTTAACAATCACCCCTTAGGAAACATAGTAGGGCTATAATGCATGTTAGTGATATAATTAGAATTATAGATAACAAGGTAGACCAAGATTCAATGCCCTCTTCGGGAGTGACACGTGTAGGGAATTATATCGCGGCAGTTTTCGAAGCTATTTCTCCTAGTGCTTTGTTTTTTTTCCCTTTTTCCATCCGTTACCTCGGTGGACATTCATTAATTCACCATTGACGAGGGCAGAGAAAGGTAAGAATCCTATGCACGAGAAAGAGTTGCCCATGCAGATCGACAACAACATCAACAACGAGTCTAGTGTAGAGATGGGTTAGTCGGACGAGCAGGACTTAGAGGCGGAAATGGAGGAAGATTTGAGCAGCAGTGACAACAAAGACAACACTGACGATGAAGGTGATGCGGTTGTGGAACTTGGAATGCCAAGTGAAGCAGCATCGCACAAGAAGTGCAAGATCTCAAATATGGACACTGAACCTGTTGTAACTCACACTACTTCAAGGCCTGTCCAGATTAAAGTGGTGTGTATAGAGGAAGGTGTTAAGGGAGCAGAGGCGGTGGAGAGAACATCGCCAATAAATCCTTCCAAGTCACAAAAGGGGTTGGGCATTGCGATGTCTGCAGCGGTGGCCAAACCAAGTGAGGTGAGTGACATTTAGTTCAGAAACTGAAGTGAAACATTGGTGAAAGTGTGGGTGATTACATGAATGTGATATCTTGTAATCGAGGAAGATGGCTGTATGTAATTGTATGTTCCATTGATTTGCTGAATACGGGAAATGTTATTTCATAGCAGTTTAGACATGTAGAGCATTAAAAGAAAAAGGCTTATATACAGATGCAATTAAGAAAAATGGTCATGCAATCGGGTTGCAAAGTATATTGGAATTTAAAAAAATATTAATAAACCTATTACTCAATAAGCATTGCAGCTCTTCTAGTGTATGATCACATGTTACAATAGAGAAGTAAAAACTGACTTATCAGTAGCGGGACATAATTTTGGGTAAAGAAGAACACATAACTTGAAATTATTTTGTTGCAGAAGCCAGTGCATGTGCATTATGAAAGCCCAAAAGACAAAGAGGAGTCAGATAGGCAAAGCTAAAGGCTAAGGCGCGCTCAGAAGAACAGGAAGCTTGAGAAAGTGAAGACACACTCTACTATGGCAAAGGCAAGTATTTTTTTCCAATTTTATGCTATCACCATTTTATAGTATAACTCCCTCTAGCAGTCAATGTTCATCAGCTACTGTACATGGGTTGAAGAAGCTATACTTCAGATGGTTTTTTCTGAGTGAATGTAGCCAAGGACATTGCTTCAATGATTGCAATGAGTAGTGCATTAGTGCACCACCTCACTTAAGTAACGGAAAAAGATTGACAATGCCATAATAAATGATTCCCTAATTTTTGTGAATATACAAACAAAGAACGGCCATTCTTGATTTGCTTAATTTACGCAAAGTGAGAGACAAACAATACGCACTGGGTGCATTTGACATCCTCTGACATCCTCTGACAATATGTTTGTGGTGTGACAGAGGGGGAAGTCAAGAAAGGAATAAACATAGTAACTTCTAGTTGTCCATTCGTTTTGGGTACAAAAACTATTTTGTCTGTGAGAAACGTCCAATTATTCTTCCATTCTTTTTCATGTTCGTAAGTTTGGAATTAAGTGAATCAATACAAATGTTTGTTTGATTAGTGAGATGTGTATCTCTTATGTATTATGTCCAAATTTCATGACTAGTAGCTAAAGTGACGAGAATGGTCGGATTTGTTTTTTGCAGAAAGGAATTGTTCCAAGGGACTTGATACTACTGGACAACTTGGACCAAACAAAGCATCTTGGTGTTGGCCGTATTGTGAAGTCAAAATGGGACGGCGGTAATGGGGCCGAAAGTGGACCTCATCTGACTTTACTGCAAATACAAGTGAAGAGTGTGGTCTCCCCGCATTACCCAATTGAGTATGCCTGCTTAGACGGGTAGGGAAAAGTGGAGTGCAGCACACTTGGAGAAGCATTTGCGAAAGATTGTGTCATATGGTGGCCAGCTCCACCGGAAGTGCAAGAAGGATTTTTCCCAATATAGGATTCATGTAGATCAATTATGGCCTGTTTTTTGGGTTCCAGATAAATGAACTTTTGAACTTTTTATATGATCAGTGAATTCTAAGTCTCAGTTTTTGCTATTACTCCATGCTTGTAGTAATTGGAAATGACATTATTCATGGGAGTCTGTGATAAACACTTGTGGCCATGAGCTACATATTGATGTATTCACTCTTGTCCTTGAGGATGCTATAACCTCTCTACATCTTATTTGTATGCAAGCTTCAAATGCAGATGTTTGAGAAATTCTGATTGTATGCTTCCACCCTATTTGTCTGAATCCTACATTGTAAATGTGAACCCTAAAATCTTAGTAAGAGAATGTATTGAATATGGAAGCTAGGTGTCATCCAAGACAATAGTGGATGAAAAGTAAATCCCCAAATAATCGTCACATACGGATCTTGAAGCAATAGGAGGAAGTTAATGTCGACCTCCAAGCAAAGTGTTAACCGTGCATTAATGTCGCTAATCTAAATTCCAAAACACAAGGAAGCGAATCCAATACCCTAGCAAATGTGACACCCAAATATACAAGTGCTCGACAGGACTTACGGAGTAACTAAACCAATCAGATTTTTTTTGTATTCATTTTAAATTCTTGTGGTTAGGTAAGCCTAGAAACACTGAAATGACACGTGTAGACATATGTGTCGCAACCAACGACAGCGTCACGAACTAAACACTGTCGCAAAGTTGACTACCTTTTGTAGAAACAAAATGTCAAACTTCTGTTTGGAACGCAGATGTCAACAAAAACCACCAGACATATTCTGTAACAAGAAATACATAAAAGTTAATAGGAAATTTGAGTTAGAAACTTGTGAACTCTAACGGGTTTTTCTACTAGTGAAGCCTTTAAAACATTACTAAAAATTTCCCATTGTCTTCATATTAAAATGAAAAGTTGAAACTATGTTTGAAAGCCTGGGTAATATATATTTTATTCAAACAACCTTAAGTTTTGTTGACCTCCATTATTGCACATGTTTTACAATTCCTATGTCTTCCACTAGTAATTCCAACTTGCTTCAATTCAAAAAACAAGTGAATTTGCAAGGTGCTTTAATGACATAGTTTATCTTTATTCAGATCAAAGTTAATTCAATATATACCCCAAAATATAAAATTTGAATACTATCTCAAACAATTTGACACAAGTAGGCAAAATTCTAAGGAGACTTTGCAAGCACATCTTTTGACTAAAGAGTGCAAAGAATGTTGAGTTACAAAGAATGTGTTGCCAAGTTTGTTGGGTAGAGAAAAATTGTGCCCAAGAACCTACTTGGAGAACAAGACAAGATGCATGCCACATTTTCATAATATTTCTACACAATTCACCCAAAATACCTCACAAAATACCGTGAAGATATCTTGCACTATTTAAACTCTCACTAATTGAAATAACTTGTAGTCTAAGGACAAACTTCCATGATACATTAAAAAATTGTGGAAACAACAAAGAAATTATGCAATGATGCATGAAAGTGTGTTAAAAACAAAAAAAATCAAAAAATGATGTTTAGCCAAGTTTCTAAGAAGCACAAACAAATTGGGATCTCACTTCTCCTACGGTGTGTGACGCCATAAACCAGCAAACTTTCCTACAACGGCCAAATTCTTGGGGGGTGTTTTTTTCTTTGCTTTTCACCTTGGCTTGCTCCAAAGTCCATATGGCACCTCCTTATTTGGCATGATGGACATAAATGCCTTGACTTATACTGTGATTCCTTTTGGATCTTTATATGTTTAGTGTGTTAGCTAGTTAATTTAATTCCTACTTATTAATCTTGAGGCAACTAGTGCTAGGGTGGCCAATACTTTGTATGCTTAGTGTAAAATGTCAAATAATGACCTATTTTGAATGCCGATTTTTTTTAGCAAGCAATAATTCCAAATTTTTTGTACTTCTTTTCCAACACCTTCATACTAATAGTTGCAAAGAGTTTTACTTAGTTGAGGAGTGCAATGAATAGTTAATATGATTGTTAGGTTTTTGTTGGTTTATGTTGTCTTGCAATAACTCCTCAAGGCCCAGGTAGTGTATTTTGAGTTATCTGGTGATTTTGGGCAGGTCTCAACAAATGGGGTTTGCATTTTTTATTTTTTTATTTTCACACATGAGGTACCCAAGGAGTAGCTTTAAGGCCCAACAATTTTCTTAACTTTTGACTACATGGTTCAAAAGTTATTGCATAATTTATTGTTTTCTTTGCTCGTCAGGGCAGCTTAGGCAGCTCAAAAACTTCTTTAAAAATTACTTTTCAAGTTTTTTATTTTTATTTTTTTTATAAATTGGTTCTTTAGACCTGCATATAGGTGGGAAGCTTTAAATCATTCAATTTCCATTAATGAGATGAAAGTTATGAGAAGTTTTAGTTTGCGGGTAGGTTGACTCCACACCTACCCGCAAACTAAAACTTCTCATAGCTTTCATCTCATTTATGGAAATTGAATGATTCAAAACCTCCCACCTATATGCAGGTCTAAAGAACCAATTGATATTTTAAAAAAAAGCTTGAAAAGTGATTTTTAAAGAAGTTTTTGAGCTGCCCAGGCTGCCCTGACGAGCAAAGAAAACAACAAATTATGCAATAACTTTTGAACCATGTGGTCAAAAGTTATGAAAATTGTTGGGCCTTAAAGCTACTCCTTGGGGTACTTCATGTGTGAAAATAAAATAAAAAACCAATACAAAACCTGTTTGTTGTGACCTGCCCAAAATCACTAGACAACTCAAAATACACTGCCTGGGCCTTGAGGGATTAAGGTAGTGTGCTCTAAAATGGTTCATGCTCTAAAATGGTTTACCTGCTCAAATGTCCTAAATTTGTACATGTTTTTTTCATAAGCTTCAACAATGTATAGGTAATGTACATTTGAGGAAGAGAACCATTTTAGAGACCTATGACCTTTCCACTTCAAAATTTCATAAATAATTCTTGAAAATTCCAAAAAATATGAAATAACCTAAATTAGATGTCAATTCCTCTTATCTTTCGAGGAAAATTTACTAAAAAATCTTTCAAGAAGTTACACCTCCCAAAAATTCAGTTTCAGCACTTAGATGGTCCATTTATGAGCACACTACCTTATAAGTGGGAACACGCTGATCAATTCCGAGGTCTCATCCGAGGTGTTCATTCTGACAGTCACAGTGACCCGAGGTCCCAATTACGGTACGCATACCTCTCAGCCCCCGATGCTGATTCTCTCGAGGTTCGGCGCCACCTATCTGGCCTCCAATCGCATTTGAATTCAAAGCTTTTCACATTCTCCTCCGCCGCGGCGAAACCCACAAAATCCTAGACCAGCAACCTCGTTGGATTTTCCTAATAATTCATCATTTGTGAGCTTTACATTTTTTACGTTCTTTTTTAATGCCTCAATATCGTCGGCGTCGGTGAATTGCTTGGACAGCTGCTATGGAGAAGATTGCGTAACTTAATCGAGGTATATTGCTTTTGGCAGATTGTGTTTGTGTGATTATGTTTCTACAAATTTATGTATTACAGCTCGTAGCGTGCTTTTTCACACCTGCGCATTATGATTTAAACATTTGAAATCTTGAGTTTAGAGCTGTTAGTAGATGTCGGCATCGAAGAATTCGGTTGATTGGCAACTTGCCTTGATTGAAGCCGTGCGCGCACGAGTTGTGAATCGATTTGTGGCTTCTTTTTTGTGCAGATATTTATTCTCGTGTGCCGGTTCTGTTTTCTCTGTTGCGAGAGCCAACAGTCTCGAGCTTAACTTAAATCCGGGGGTTTAACGTTAATATGTTGCGGAAGAATCTCTAAACCGGCGTGGTTTTAAGTTACAATACGTGCGCTTTGATATCGTAACGATTACTCTAATTTTTCTATATAATATCGCATTTATATTTTTCGACTCGATTGATGCAAGCTATCGGGAGATTTCTGGCATCAGGTTTTATTTTGTGGAAGATCGGTGCGGGATGGGAATCTTGACGGAGATCGAGGACGAAGTGGAATGGAATCGAGAGATACGTGAGATTTCACATCTTCAAATCGCCGGAACGCTTAACGATGACGATGACGATGACGAAGAGGCAGATGATCTGCTGGTAGGGTTAGGGTTTGTGGAGCCAGTGGAGGAGAAGTGGAAGCTCGCGAGACAGCACTTTCCAAGCAAGCTTGGCGGATGTCCGGCGTGGTTAGACCCGATCAACATCCCTTCTGGAGTCGCAACGACGTGCGGTATCTGTGAGAGTCCGCTTGAGTTTCTCCTCCAGGTTTACGCGCCAATAGACGACATGAGCGAAGCATTTCACCGGACGTTGTACGTGTTCATCTGCGTCAACGTGGCATGCCAGGAGCAGGACCGGGATCATCAGAGCAAGCCACGGCGTAGTGTGAAGATCTTTCGGAGTCAATTATCGCGAACGAACTCGTTTTACTCGTACACTCCGCCCGTAGGCGAGGACGACGTACCGACATCCGACGGCGCTGCGCTTTGTACGTGGTGCGGTACATGGAAAGGGCACAAAGCGTGTGCTGCTTGCAAACAGGCCAAGTACTGTTCCCGGAGTCACCAGGTGGAGCACTGGCGAGGGGGACATGCTGCGTATTGTCGAAAAGTGCAAGCTGCGAGAAAAGAAGGCAACGATGTGGATACCACTCCCATTCCAGGACCTGTGACCGAGAAGCTCTTCCCAGAGATGGAGCTTGTAGTTGACGAGGAAGACAACTACGAAGGCGATGAAGACGACAGCGATGGCCAAAACCAAAATCTCAAACCGACGAAGACCAAGGCGCAGTTGCTGCTTGATGATTACGAGAAGCGACGAGCATCCGGGGAAGAGTTTTCAGCTGCTGATTTGGCGGGCGTGCACGAGGCTTCGGAAGACATGCTGTTGTGGTCAACTTTTCTCGCCAGGATTGGACGAGCACCGCGTCAAGTACTCAGGTATTGCCGTTCTCCAGTAGCTAAGCCCTTGTGGAGTTCAGTGAATGGGCAACCGAAGAACGGTGACATCCCGCCTTGCACTTCATGTGGCAGTCCACGTATCTTTGAGTTTCAGGTGTTGCCTCAGTTGTTGAATCACTTGCAGTTCAAGGATGTGGCTAATTCTCCGGATTGGGGAACCATTGCTGTGTACTCTTGCGAGCGATCTTGTGGTGCAGGCGTTGGTAATAGTTATGCTGAGGAGTTTGCATGGATCCAACCTCCTGCTCAGTAATTTCTTTGGCTTTTCTTCTTTTCAGTAAAATGGCCTGTAGTACATTGGCTATCTGTATTTTTGCATGTCACAAATGAGTTTATTTCGGGTCTGTCTCCGAGTGTACGATTCTATGTTGGTATTCTCTCGTTTTTTGTGTCTTTGACCCTGAAGGATTAAAAGGCCTAATCAACAGATTGCATTCGATTAAAACGAGAACCTTCTTTTGCTCATTTTATTGATTTCTTACGGTATTCTTCACCCATTCAAGTGATAAAAATTTGCTTTATCTGAATTTTAATTTTCATAACATAATTAACCGAAGCAGTCGTCTCTAAATCATGCATCCGTGGTCCTGTAGGCAACTTTGTATTGTAAAGATGCATTTTACAATTCTTCTCTCTTGAGTTGGAGCTTAGGGTTGTCGCAGATGCATGAGTACCTTATTCAAGTAGTTTAGCACAGGAGCTTGGATGATACGTGCTGCAATTTGAGGTCTTTCCGTCATTTGGACACATGCTGGGGGTCTGTGGGAGTGGTGCTTAGCTGAAGAATAAAATGCAGGATGACTAGTGTAGGAGGTTGGGGCGTGAGTCGTTTCATTTGACTAGAGGAGTTGGTTGTAGAATCTTTAATGGATAGATTCCCTGTTACGGCTTTGTAGAAGGCTTCAGTGTGAGTAGACTTTCACTTACTCAGTCTTTGGAAGTAGTCTTTAAATCCTTAATCATCAGAAAGAACCTTAACCTCCATTATATGATTCCTAGAAGTTCTGCTTTGTCATTCCTCTGATTGTTGAGAATTCTTTGGCTGCTTGTTTGAGAACTCAAGATTAGCCACTTTCGTTGTTGGAGGTTTTCATTTTTGGATAGAACTGGTCAGTTTGCGTTCTTCAACAATTGTTTCAAAACGTCGGAAATCGTCATTCTTCTCAATGAGATGGATAATGATTTTCAATGCTGAAAACTCAACCTAACCATTTTTTTTATTGGAGACTTGTCTACATGCTTTTAATAGCAAAATATTATATTTTACTATCAGAAAATTAAAGAAGATTGGGTTTCAAGTCCCATCACTTTTGCCTCGTGCTAATGGTCCTATCATTTAGACATTAGGACTACTGAACTTTGAACCCTAGTAGGCATGACAATTTAGATGGTAGAGTAGGTCCTTGCAAGCTAGATTTGTGGAACTCTACTCTCAAGGAAAGCTAATTAAAAAGGTAACTTTAGTTTTGTAAACTCTACTGTAGGTGGACAAATTTTGAGCCATTAGAAGAAAATAGCACAGAAATAGAAAATAAACCAACTCTCCCCTCCCCTTTCTTTTGTCCTCTGACAATGGAGTTTTATTGGGCATCAAGATGTCATCTTTGGGTATTCTTTTGGAGCAAAATATGTATAACTAATAATTATTTGAAAACCCAAGTTAATATTCAATCTTGGTGTTTGTTATTTTGTCTCCAAAAACTGCCCTAATTAACATGGTTAATGTATCATGAAGATTGAACTTCATATAATCACCATAAATCACTCATTTACAACATAAAACTTACCAAAAATCCTAGAAATCTAATCCTAGAATGCCTAAAGGACTTCACTAGAGGACTTCAAATTAATTCATATGGAGTCACACCACAAACTAGTATGACCAAGTGCATATTAGATGGGATTTGGTAGTTAGATAGAAATATTTCACACCATGCAAATTTTTATCAAATAAATCCTCCTACTTATTACTTGTCAAAACACCTCTATTGCCCACTTTTTGTCACCTATGATGAGTGAAGAAAATTGTTTGCCAAAATCCTATTGACATGTTCCTTTACTCTTAACTCTTGAACGGCTCGAAAGCCCTTTGCGGCCGTATATACAAAAGTATTTGAGTTGCTCTGAGGGCTTTCCAAAAAAAATTATGCACCTACCATCAAACAACTCTTCAATATGTATGGTTGTAACACTTAATTTCTAACTGATTCAAACTTCTAAATACTAGTTGGGATCATATTTGGTACTGTATCTCTAGAGCCCAAGGGCCCTTCAGGGGTTAAACAACCATAGGGCATAGTATATATGTTGACGTATAATTGTCATTTGCTACCAATAAGAAATTTTAATTTGGGATCTCAAGTTGCTCACTAGAACCACATTGACTCTATTCTCCAACTTCGTTATTGATCTCAAATGTAGTAGAGGTGTGGATCCATTCCAAATACAAGAAAAACACCTTGTATTGTACTCGTTGCAAAGGACCTTTTGGTTGTTTAAGGGTTAATACCGTGAAATCTTACATTCACGCCAAAATTTGTTTCATCATGAATAATTGTGTACCACATCATGCACATCTTGGATGATAAATTTTTCTAACCTTGAGGATCCTTGAATGAGACCCCTAATGTTTTGAGTGAAGTACCTTTTCACCTCTCTTTTCTCACTACAATACCTTTGATATTGCTATAGGGTGTACGTGTCGTGAGAATTGGTCTGGTCTTTGCCACGTGGCATCCACGAGTCCGTAAAAATTCAGAACCAGCCCTAAGGCAGGAGCACTTTAAATGGACACTTTAAATGGACACTTTTGTTAGATCAATTCAAGAAGAAGGTGCACTAAAATTTTGAATACAATTTTTTGTTAGGAAATGAGCATAGATGGGCAGAAAATTGTCCTCATATTATTTTGCAATTTTATGAATAAAATATGAATTTTTGAAAACGAGATTGTAGATACACCTGTTGTGAACACTAGACCTGTTGTAAATCAATCATGAATCTTGGGAAAACAAACACAGAGAAAACCAAATGAGTGAACATGAGAGTTCAAGAATATATCACTTTAATGCTTAAAATGGTCACTGTGATCACTCATACCCATGGTTGGTGTCCAATTGGCCTAGCTGCTGGATCTCATACTTCTAATTTGTGTTTCATTTACCCAATGATTGGGTCTTACATGACCTGTTTTATAGGTGTCCATGAACGAATCCTGTCCATTTAAGGTGCTCCCACCTTACAATTGGATGAAGAACTACTGTCGCTCACTCAACATCCCAAGTCAACACTAACTTCTGACAATCTGATTGGTTGAGGTTGAAAAGTGAGGACAAAAATTTAAAAAAATTGCACCAAGAAAACAGGATTTTGTTCCAAATGAAAACAGAAGTTAAAATTTGGGACTTACGTTTCAGCAGTTGTTTTGCATGAATTATTTTTCTGAACAAAGTTGGACTAAAATCTATAGAGTTGGAGTGTGTTGCTGAACTAAGATGTGGAGAGTTGGAATTTGGGACATAAGGGTGCTTCTCACCATGTTCCAAGTCCCACCTCTATAGGTCTAATTCAATTCTATATTCCAACATTTGTTGTGTTGTAAAAGGGAAAACAAAATTGTTAAAAAGAATGTTTGAATTTTTCCAAACAAACAAGTTGTTGTGCCTTGTGTCCAAATTCAGGTTTCTGTTTTTTGAAACTCATTTTTTGATGTTAAGGGTATGTTCACACTTGATATTAGGAGGGGTATCAATAATATGAATGTAGTCTAAAAGTATGTCCAGATGCATCTAACTTTCCTTTGCTACTACCCTAGTTAACCCTATCTCAAAATACTCACGAAACGAGACATATTTCGTCCCCTTGGGTGATGTAGGGTTAAGACCAAGTGTGAACATACCCTAAATCTCACTATTTTATGCCTAAATTTACCCAGAAACGTTAGCAATGGAGCAATTCTAAGCGATTTGGGACAAGAAACTCAGTGTAAAGCTCTTAGTGCCAATTTCCAATCACTTGATCAATCAAATCTTGCAAATTCACGTGGAACTTAGGACTTGGAGTGCCTGTACTCGCTTCTTGGTATGCTAAGGTTTTGTGGAGCTTGCAAGGGCTTATGTAACTGAATAAATTTACAAAACGTATTAAAAGTTCTATGTGCAAGATCACAGAATATCCCACATTCCACGTTAGCAAGTCTCAATTCAATGCCACCACCCAAATTGTTGAGGCGTGAATGACAAAAAGGAATGCCAAAATTCCATTTTTCAAAATACGTTAAGAAAATGCATCACTGGGATTATGCTCCAAACTAAGTTAGGTTTTTGTTTTTTTGCTCCGCATAACTCTTGCACAATTCTCATTCTTTGGCACCCAAAACCTCCAAAAAGTGTTACCATTTAGACATTTCTAAAAAGATTTAACAAATCTCAAATTGGTCCCTTTATTTTTGCCATGTGGGGCTTGTCAAAATCAAAACTCAAGAAATAGTGTAAAACTATTAGTCCTAATTTGTTGCTCTCCATCAATCTAAATTTGAAAATTTAATGGGACTTAAAGCAAATTTCCATGCTATCCCAGAATTGAAAATATCCTAAATGACAAACAAGTTTACAATGTAACATTAGGGGTAGTCATGGCACTTTCATCTCCAAAAGTGGAGAATGAGAATGCAGACATGTCTTATCGCTGGTGGTTGCCGGAGTTTGTGTTCTGCTTCACGTGTGAAACTTCTCAGCGTCCCATTCTTCTCCTCCGAAGGTGAAGAATGGAGTGGAGAATGAGTTAGCGTGTGAACTTCTTACCATGGTGTACTTGTTTTCCCTGCTTGTGAATTGCTTTTCACCCTAATTCTTTATGCTCCTCCAATCACTAATTGTGCTACCTTTCTCTAAGTAAACCATTCTCCATTCTCCGTTCTCATTCTCCAAAACACACAAATGAGGGTGTCACATCATCTTCACAAAGAACAAGCTCCTATTGACACCTCCTTTCTCTCCACAACTTCTCAATCTCCATTCTCTTTTCATTCTTTGAAGCCGTAACTACTCCTACTGTTTATCTTTTCTTGGATTTTTAATTCCTGAATCACCATGGAAGTTCCATAACATTGTTAAGCCGGTTTGATTCCTCCCCCCAACTGTGTAGGAATATGCCTCCCCATATACCTAAGGGAGGTTTTAGTTATAGTTTCTCAAAGCTCATTGGTCTTGGGACAGAGCTGACAAATGACATTGGCTGAGAGATCCTCATTTTTGGGGAGCCAAAGGGAACCCCAGTGAAGGTTAACAATGTTGAGTCAACCTTGACGCAAACCGCCTCCCCACTTTACATGATGATTCCAGCGTCCAAAGGTAGGCCCCCAAATCAACTGAAAGTAGAGCCAGAGCCGGATCTGAAATCTTTACCGAGCTTGGGCTTGGCTGGAACGAAATGCACTTTGAATTGGAAAAGTGGGGGTTGCGGTTGCTCCACATCTGCCTCTCTTCATTGGCCACAGCCTTCCCCATATCAACAATTCCGCTTTGCGTGTGTCCCGGATTCCTAGTAAAATGCCCGGGTTGCCGCACCTCATGCCCGCCATCCCTTTCGGACCCGCTCCATTCTACCTTTTCTTTTCTTTTTCTTATTTTTCATTTTCTTTGTTCCCCAGTCTGAAATGAGTTACCCCGATTGTGAACTCCTCAAGACCTTACTGAATGTTGCTATCATTCTGTGCCGAGTTCTTGACTCGTTTTTCAAGTTGGTATTTGCACTCGAGGCTTCATATTAGGGAGTTTCAAATCTTGGGGGCAAAAAAAAAAAAATTGGTGCTCTTTTTAATTATGCAAAATGATAGTTTTCTCACTCAAAATTCAAGTCTTCTCATAAAAAAAAACCAATTTTTGTGTGTGTATTGAGCGTGGTGAAAAAAAGTGCTAGCGTGGGCTTTAAAATTTAAGAAAGTTAGGAAATCATTGTGAAAGATCAAGCGTGTTTCTTGCTAAAAATGTATAAAGAGGAAAAAGAAGAAATTGCTTGCAAAATGTTCCAAGCTTTTGAAACCCCCTAATGCTACCATTCAAAATTCATTGAAACGTTTGCAAAAGTAACCTTGACAAAACCCATGTTTTGTACAATTGGCAGTCACACATTTGGCAAGGAGAGGTGTATATATATTTTTATTTTTATTTTTATTTTTTTCATAATATGGCATTAGGGTAGCATGGTGGTGTCTTCTTATGAGTCCCTTGCTCAATTGTATTTGAACAAGGTTCAATCATTGAGGCTATGTTTGGTGATGTGAAAACACATTCTTCTTACAAAACTAAAATCATTGTCACACATGTGGCATAACATGTTTATTGTTACAGGGCTTTACTTTTACATTATCTAGTGCATCAAATTGTTTAACAAGGTAAAAGGATCCTTAAAAAATAGAGGAATTAAAATGTTCTATTGATGTAAAAGGTTGAGAATTCAACCAATGGATGTAGTAGCAGATGATGCACTAAGGGCATCTCCACCGGTGACTCTAACACACTCAAAGTGGATGAAAAGTGTTGAGATCCCTCTCAAAACTTTCTCAAGACACTTTGTTCTACCGTGTCTAGTAAGGGTCCTTCAAGACATTATTCATCTTAAGTTTAGTGAATTTTATCCTCTACTCTTTTTGATAAGTGGTCAACTGATTATTTATGGGACGTGTTGGAGTGCAAGGCCACCTTTTTGAAGAGCATGGGTGGAGATCAAGGAGCTTGAGGGCCGGCCAAAACATATGAAATTTTTTGAAAGAGCTTGGACTGGTGGAGATGCTCTAACATCATACAATCCAAAACATGTGAGAGAAGTATATGCAAAGAATGAACATGACACTTGTTCAAATGGTCTTTGTCAGAAAAAAAATTCTTCCAATATTAATGAACAAAGCATCACTACTGTATAAATACAAGGACAAATTTGTTGCTAACAATTGCTGAATAATGTTATGAAAGTCCAATCGACTTAATGCAAATTTGATTTGCTTCAAGACCATTAACCCTTGAATGTTGAATGGGTGACTGTGCTTGCCCTCTACACTGGTTTCTATGGTGGTGTGGTAGGTGCCTACCCATTAGAATTTTTTTTCTTAAAGTTGCAAAAGTCAACAGTGCATGGTACCCTCATGAAAAGTGCAAGATGGGCAGCATGAGACCTAACATTATGTTTTTGAATCTTCTCACAATTTGGTTATCAAAAAATATGAGTACATTTGCTAAGATTGTTTTTTGCCTTCCATGATGCACTATATATTTATGATCACTTCTATAAAAAAATTAGCTGAAAAACAACTTTTTTTTTTTTTAATTTTTTTTTGTAAGTGAGCTTGTTTTTTGGTGGCCGGAGGACAATTTTTATCCTTGTTGATGTTTAGGGGTTAACTAAAATGGAGAGCTTCATGGTATTTTGACACACAAGTGTAATAATGAAACAAGAATCAACAACTCCACTTTAAAGTATAAATTCAAAACTTTCAATAAAACAAAGAAAGACACATATCTTGAAGTATGATTGGTGTGTTTCCTTTTTACTTGTATTCATGTACTTTAAACCCAATTATCTTATTAGAATTGAATTGAAAGTACTGAAAGTCGACGCATCTTAGATTGCAATTGCAATCTCCAATTACTAAGATTGCCCATGGAGGTGAGTTTGACTTGCACTTAAAAGTCTCCATTTCAAGTAAAAAACTTGGAGTTTTCCAATCTCAATAGAGGGAAAAAAAACAAACCTTTTTCTCATTGAGTGACAATTCTATTTTTACTAAGAAATGAAACAATCAAAGTTCAAAATGCATCCCAATGCATGTAGAAGTCAAAATGAAATGCCTTTGCAAACAAGCTTTAAAAATATATAGTAAACTCTAAAGATAAAACATCCAAACTTCTCCAATATTACAGCCTATAATTTAAAAAATAATCAAGATGGAAAATTTCATGAGAAAGAGTCACAAAAAGTGAGATTTCCAAATAATTTTTCACATGAAAGAGTTTGTCAGAATCTGAGAGAACAAAGTCAAGTCTCAAGTGGGGTTGGGATCACAGGTTATCCCATTAACGACGAGAATGTGGTCGATTTCCCGTGTATTTTCGGAACCCAGGTCGTTAATGGGTTATCCGGAAGAGGCTCTGGAAAGAAAGAGGTAAACGAAAAGAGCGGCGACCGGCCCAACGGGTGGTCCACAAAGAGGCCACCATCTAGCAAGTAGCAACCCCGCCCAAATCGGCCCGGCCCGGCTCGCGTTCACACCCGCGCCGCACGCTTCCGCTCTGTACCCTATACCTGCGCCTGTACCCTATACCCGCTTACTGTACCCTTCGTCCTCACCACCTGCTCTCTCAAAACCAGTCGAGTCGCCGGAGCAGTGCATTTGTGGATAACTTTACCGCACTCCAATCTCCCGTTGCCATGCAGCTTGTGGTGCACCTCTGGATGCAGCTCGAAATTTGAGTGCGGCGAGGATTTTGAAAAGAAACAGGAGACGGCGCGACCTATTCTTTGAAGAGGAAGCGCACTGCTGTGGCGAACCGATTTGGAGCGATTGAGGCTTTTCATGCGACCGTGATTGAGCCTTGATCTTGCTGGCAGCGAATTCTTAAGAGGCGAGACGTTATTCGTGCCGTTGAGGAGGTCGTATTAGAGATTTTGTCGAAGCGGTTCTTTGGTGAGAAGAAGTCTATGGGAGAAAAGACGTGTCATCTGATGGTTATCACGGGAGTGAGGAGTTTGGAGAAGTTGTTCGGCGATTTCTACAGGGACATGTTAACGCTGGGTTGTTTGTAAGCGAGTTTCTTGGACGAGTTCAATCGTGAGAGAGAGAGGAGGTTAATATTATTTCGAGGCGTTATCTGGATGGTCAGAGTGGTGTGCGTAGGGTTGGCCTCTGGAAAGGCCGCGGAATTGAACGCGAGGATATTAAGGAGCTGTAAGTATGGCGATTCATACGTTGTTGCGCCCCTCGCTGCACTCGTCTCCACAGCAACAACTAAATTCCAGGCAGAAAGTGGTTGCGAAGTCTCGCTCTGGTGGAATTTCAGTCGGAAATCAAGGTTGGAGACACAAAGAGTTTCAAATTGTTCATCAGGAACGGCTGCGTGTTGACCTAAAGCCTGTTCTCAGGTGTGATATTATTCTTTAAACTTTCGTTTTTTGAATGCCAATTCGAAATTTACACTTGTGTTAAGGTTGCGGTATTGTTAGTTCAATTCTCTGAAGGGATCTATTCTGACTTTGATATAAAACTATTGCTTTTCGGTATGTTTGTTTGTGCGGCTGTTTGCTTATTATTTTGAAAATAATTAGCTTTTCAAAGTAGTTTGTTTTGGCTCAATGATTTGCGATTGAGGCTGTCAGAGTCATGCGTGATTTAGTGGGAGATATCATGTTTTGGAATCGCTGGATGTGAATAATTTCGAAAACCTAAATTGTGTGATGTTTGTGATGTTGCAGGCAAAACGTTGGCTATCCCTCGTACCGGTGCTTCTACCAAGATCATGGTGCTGAAGTGACTCATCTCGTTACTGACGAAACCGTGTTGAAGAAAGTGCTTGCGAGCGACTTGGAAGAAGCAAAGCCGGGGATCTTTCCGCTTGAAGATGAAGCAGCCGTGGAAGTTTTGTTACCTCTTATGCAGGTAGTTATGCTTGCCGTCTGATAGTTTCTTCAATGCTCGAGTTGTTCTGCAGACGTACTTATCGCATGGTGTTCTTTAGAGTGTGAGAGAAATGAGTGCGGATGGAAGAGTTTCAGTATAATCAAAAAATTGTTCTGTTTTTTTCCGATGCGTATCAACTAACAGATTCGACAATCTGGTTCTTCGTTGTTTTGAAGGAAAGGAAGTGTAATTTCATCATGTTAATTGAATTTAGTTGTTTTGCCACCAGGTTCAATCTCTGGAAGAGCAAGAGAAGTTGGCCGCCACTCCAGCACATCCTGAGGGTCTTTACGGTAAGGACCTTTCTCGTACGATTCAGCGTTTGTTTTGCTTAATTTCATTTGCATTACACTGTATTGTTGTTTTCTTTTCTCGTCATCGAAATCACGATTCCGACCGACGGTCAGTTCTATCGGGATTTCTGTTTTATCTGTTTGTTTTTATGAATTTTACTAGCGTGGATTCGTTTCACAAAGTTTTTCTTTGTTCCAATCATTTCACGTTCCCGCACTTGGTCATGTTAAACGTGGATCTCTGTAAACGTTGCGTCTGTGGTCTTACATTGTAGGGGGTGTTGTTTGACCATGTTTGGTTCTGTAGTGCATGTTGTTTTTGAGTGAAAACATCGGCATAGTTCTTGAGTATAGGCAGACGTCACTCTTAGGTGTTACTTTGGTACCTTCCCGGGATGAGCAGTATCAGAGAGTGGGCCGCTAGCTTATATGAGGGGACGGGGTTGGAATGCTGCCATGCCAGCAATGTATCCTACATTTGTCGCATCATGCCTCATGGAGCGAATCTGGCGCTTTGCACTACCCTTGCTGATAGCCCAGCTGCACAGATCTCTGCTTCCTGTGGCTGTGGTTAGCTTTGTTGCCCAGGTACCTCCTGTCTTCCTGCCTTCCTCTTACGGAGTGTTGTGTTGCTGGTTTGCTTGCGTAGTTCAGCCCTCTTTGGCAGCTATTTTGCCTCCTGCTTTGTGGAGCACACCTGGCGCTTTGCCTGGCCTGCTGTTATTGCCGTGATGCACCATACCCTCCTTCCTGTTGCTGTGGTCAGCTTCGTGAGCCAGGTAGGTTGCTCCTATCTTTCAGTTGCAGCGAGTCCCAAGAACTGCAGCTAATGATCGTGATGTCCGGCTATAACTAGCCTAGATATGCTCAGAATTCAGCTGATCGTAGACGTTATATCATTGATGATTATGTTACAAATAAAACTCTTAAGTCGACTGTCGGGGATTAGGTGCACGTTGTCCTTAAATTTTTTTTGTCTTGCAGTACAATGTGAAAGTACACTGATATCACATGTGAATTGGTGGCAGCTTGTTATATTTGCCGCTGGTCCTTGGGTAGGAGCTCTTATGGACTCGATGCCTCGAGTGGCTGCCTTTAAAGCCTTATGCGTCGTGCAGGTCGGTAGTTTTGCAAACTGCAATGTATTGTGAAGCACTTAATGTCCGCACCTACCTGGCTTTGATAATGTCTTGGATGGAATTTGTACTATTCGCATTCAAGTTTTCCTTGACTAGTGTTCTTCTTTAATCGTAGTGCGCTATTGACAGTAGATACTGTAATTCTGTATTGCAGACATTGTCTATGTTGACTTCGGCAGGAGTCACTATATATGCTCTTAGTGGAGCAGCACCAATAGCTACTACAGCCTCCGTTTTGTTTCTCCAACCATGGTTTTTGGTGCTTGTTGCTGCCTCTGCCGTGGAGCGGTTGACTGGGCTTGCTACTGGTGTGGCATTTGAAAGAGATTGGGTCGTTTTGGTGAGATTTATTTTCTGATTGCGGTGTGCAGCATGTGCAGTGCGTATAATGATAGAAATTGTCATGTTAAATCTTCATCATCAATAGCCTTTGTAGCCTTTTCTATCTCTCTTTGCGTACTCCGTCAATGCACTAGGTGATACAAGCTCGTGTTTTGTTGTGTCGTAACCATAACATCTCTTTTGTAGATTTCATAAGCTGATCGTTTGTGCTTTTTATATTGATTTTTATTGAGACTGACTTTTGATTAATTTCTGATCAGCTGGCTGGCGCTAACCGCCCTATTGCCCTAGCAGAAGCGAATGCTATTCTTCGAAGGGTTGAGCTCGTCTGCGAGGTTTTTACAAAGCCTTTTTTCTTTGGGTTTTTTTTTATAAAACAATTCTCTACTGGTGTTATGTTTTGAGCTGCCACTTATTGTAGTCGCCCTTTATGTATCTATATTTCACAGATAGCAGGACCGTTCATCTTCGGATTACTTTTGTCAAAGTACGACCCAGAGCTGTGTGTGAAATTGGCAGTGGGAGCAATGGTCGTCTCTCTTCCTATTTTGGTATGTATCTTCCAATTTTTCAGTAAACTTTTCAGGAAACCTTATGTACCGTTTATTTGGCGCAAATCTCAATGTTTCTATTGTAAGTTTTATTGTGCTTCAGTAAGGTCAGCACGATTGCACCATGTTTGTGACATACCGCTCTAATTGATTATCTTTATGTATGTATGCTTGCAGTTACACTTAGTAGACATGACCGACAAAAATTCTAAGGGAACACTTCAGCGTCCTAAGCATGCAAATTCTGGGGACAAAACGAAGGGTAGTAATACAGATGGGCAGCATGAAGAAGCAGGTATAGTCGCAAAGCCGTGTATGAGTGTTGGGCACTAGTTGGTAGTTTTGATGCTGAAAAGCTTTGTACTCATTTGCTAGTATAATTTTATGCTGGGTTCTTTGTGAAACTTTTGAATGTGCTAATTTCTGTATTTATTATGCTTGTAAGAATTCAAAATCAACATCTGTGGCCCCCAGTAATGTTTCTACTAACGTCACGGGATGTTTTAACTTGCAGCTGAGGGGGGCTTACAAGCTGTTATTCGAGGTTGGAAACAGTACCTGGCGCAACCTGTGCTACCTGCTAGTCTCGCTTACGTGCTTTTATATTTCAATGCAGTCTTAGCTCCTGGTGGTTTGATGACAACATATCTCACTCAACAAGGTACGTCTTCTATTGTGAATAAAGAATTTTTTGTATCAATAGGGGCTCTAAGTTTTTCTGTACATTGAATGTTGTGAAGGAGATGTGAACTGGGGTAGTGATGTTTTGGGTGCATGCAAATGTTTATTTATTTATTTAGCGTTTGGAGCTCCCTCGCATTATTGGAGAAAACGAAATTAACCGAATGATCTGTGCCGAAACTCATTGCTCTTCTTTGAATTTGCAGGAGTAAATCCTTCTTTAGTTGGGCTATTCAGAGGATTGTGTGCACTCATGGGATTTGCCGCAACATTCCTCTCAGCTACAATGATTAGCAAGATCGGTGTTTTGAAGGTACCGTTGCTATGTTTATTCATCATCTAGCTTCAAATCTTTTTTCATACAAAACTATTTTTGTAAACAGTTTTTTTCATGGTTTGCGGGATTGTTTCTTTTTCTGAGATGCTAATATATCTACGTGGTTGGTGTTTTGCCTATGAACAGGCAGGTGCAGCTTCTTTGATATTTCAAGCCGTGGTGCTTGCAATGGCGGTTACAGTATACTTGAGTAACCCTTTTGGGCTGCAAGGCTCACTTATATTGTTTCTCTTCTTAACTGTAAGTGTCAACGTGCTCTATGAAATTTCCTTTGTACACATAGGAGCTGAAGGTCTTCTATGCTTTATTTTTTTGAAACGTGGAGATGTAATATGGAAAACCTTAATTTAGAGAAGCACCTTAAGAGTCAGCAATTTTCAGAGTTTTAGCTTGGCTAATGTGTTATCGATTGAGAACTGCAGGTTATCTCTCGATTAGGTTATTGGGCTTATGATATGGTGGATGCTCAAATTTTCCAAACCGCAATTCCAGCATCGCAAGCAAATCTCGTGGGAACAACGGAAGTATCATTAGCAAGTTTGGCAGAACTGGTCATGTTGGGAGTGGCAATCGTGGCTAATGATGTGAAACATTTTGGAGGTTTGGCAGCCCTATCGATGGCTTCAGTGGTGGGTGCGGCCTGGATTTATTGGCATTGGCTGGCAAACCCAACTGATGATCAACGGCGTCTTTTTCCTCACGATCCACACTTCGACAACTCAGATAAAGCTAGACAATTGGGCCTTCAAACGCTTGTCCCATCGTCTTTGTTGTAAAATTACTCTCTCAAAAAGCAACAAAGTAGTTGCATTGTAGAACATTATATTCCCCGTTGGACAAGGGTCGTGGGAGATTTCGAACAATTTTGTTAGTCATGCTCACTCCTTCAGTGTAGGATGTGCACACGATTGTTGCAGTTCCGAGGTCAGATTTATGCGCAGATGACAGTGGATTACGCACTTCAGTTATGGATAAAGATCCATGAATATGGGGTCTGACTTCATCTGCTGCTAGGTAATCTCAACAGTTTACGACACCTCATGTATACAGTACAGTATATAAAGCTATAGTTCATTTTCATTGATTGCAAGGAGTTTATGATTATTTACTGGGTGTATCTTTAGCCCTTAAACGTCAGAAAGGCCCTTTGCGACCTGTACAATATGGGGTATTTTTCTTGTATTTGGAATGGATCCAAACCTCTATTACATTTGAATCAACAAAAAAGTTGAAATATAGATAAATGCAGTTCTAGTGAGCTATTTGAGATCCCAAGTTAAAATTTCTTGTTGGTAGCAAATGCTGGATATACGGCAACGTATCTACTATGCCCCCTTTAGGGGTTAACCCCTAAAATTCTTTTGTGTTTAGAGGCCCAAAACTGCTTCAAAATACTAGTCCCCAAAGCAAGGTCAAAATCTTCATTGAAACTTACTTTTTAACAAATCCAACCATAGGATCTTTTGGTTGACTTGCACAAGTTCATTGTCCCAAAATTTTAGAATGAATACCCCCACCAGTTGCAAGATCAATGTGCCTAAACTTCAAAATGTAGGCTTTTCTAGTCCTTCTAGAAGGTGAAGTTTTGTTTTTCAAACTTTTTAGAGAAAAACATGTATGTTGTGTTTCTTGTGCAATTTTGGCAATATGTTGGAAAATGGGTTGCAGGCATATATAAAAAAATTTAACCAAAAAGAAATTTGTATTCATTTTTACAAAAATTGTAAAGTGAAAAGGTCTTGATGAATGAAAGATATAACTAACATGCTAATAAGTTTTGGAAGAATTTGAAAACTATTAATCCCAACGGTGAGAATGCTCTAACAAAAAATTAGTAACTTTAATTTTCCATTTCATTTGAAAATTTTCAAAATTGAGAGTAAAAGATAACTTTATACGTTTTTTCTTCCCTCTTCCTACCTTCATTGCCCGCAAAATAAAACTCCTTTCAACTCTTACCTCATTATTTGGAATTGAATGATTCAATTTTTTGAGTAGGTATCAATCTATATAATTCTATAAAAATATAAATAAAATTAGAATATATTTTTTGCTACCTGGTTTTACATTGAAATTGAAAATTCCTTCTAAATTTTGCATTACTTATCAAAATGACATGAAATAAAGCTTCACATGTAGAGTATGATGAATAGCATCCATCTTAAAAATTTCGTGAAAAATTTCCAAATTATGAAGTCAATAAAGCCTCCCCAAGTTCTCATAAAGCCCAAAATGGGCTCCTTGGTCCTTTAGGGGTTAAAGTTATTGTACACAGCAGCCGGTTGTGGCTTCTCTTTTTAGTGTAGAATGACCCAAAAGTATGTATCCTACATTTAACTTTACAGAATTCAGGTCGGAGGTGCATATTCGTGTAAGTATACTCTAGTTATATTTTATTTATTTAGCAAACCACCTTACATGGAAGACTATTTTTAATACTAGGACATTGAATGGGCAAAATTTTAGGTGATCTATCTATAGGCGTTTTTATTTTTGGTATGGGATGCCTAAGGTCAAATTTTTATTTATTTATACATTTGTGTGTATATAAGGTAGACAAACCCAATCCCGTTTGTCTCTCCAATCTTGCTCAAATCTACACGGGTGGTTCTTTCTAGGGAATTGCTAAATCCACCACAGTTTTTGCTAGATCCACCACATGGCTCACCCAAGACACCACATGGCCTACCCAAGACACCACATTAGAGGCCCCACTTGAGCCACCACACCACATGCCCCACCCAAGACCCCACCCCACTCATTTTATCCGGCTTTTTAATCCAAGTACCAAAAAATAAAAAATAAAAAAGGTTTTTAACCAGTTGTTTTCAATTTCACTCAACTTTTTTCACATCTCATTTGGTTGACTTTTGATTGCTTTTCGGCTCTCCTAGTACATTATATCAAAGTTCTTTAAAGAAAAAGAAAAGAGAATTGATATGGGCACACCTGAGGTTTGATATATGTACAACCCTTGGGGTAAATTTTAGATTTTTACCATTGAAAAGCTAAATTTGAAATCTTTGAATTTAGATTTGGACTTAGAGACCTTGATTTTGTCTAAAGCCATAAAGGAGGTTACAATTGAATAACACCCAATGTAAAAGCTTAATTATTTTAAACAAAAAGTAATATGTTTCCTCTTAGCTAAGCTTTTTCATTGGGTGTTATTCAATTGTAACCTCCATTGTGGCTTTAGACTAAATCAAGGTCTCTAAGTTTAAATCCAAATACAAAGTTCTCAAATTTAGATTTTTGATGGTAAATATCTAAAATTTACCCCAAGGACTGTGCATGTATCAAACCTTGGGTGTGCCCATATCAATTCCCTTCTTTTATTTCTTTAAAGAACTTCTAAATAATGTACCATACTCTTGAATAAAGTTTGTCGCCCTCTATTTATTCACTCAGAGGTCATATCATGTTATGTTTTGAAATTGAGGTCAGTTGGGCTTTTTTTATCTTCAATTTTTTATATCTCATTCTTGCCCCCAATGCCAACCAAGCATACCAAAATTCAACCTCAGAAAACAAAAATTCAAATTTTGAAAACTGTTTTGTGTCACAAATCAAGATTTTACATGGTTTTACAAGAAAATTGATTGAAAAACATTGATGATGAATTTTGGAGATTTGATTGCATGGGTGTAAAGATAACATCCATACACACATCCATATGCACATCTTTTATGCTAAAAAAAACCCCTTAAGTAAAAGGAAATTGATCTTCATAAGGTTTAGTGTGACATATGATATGTCCAAATCTTGTAAAATCGATATTTTTAATTTTTAGTTAGCTTTTCACCAAATAAACACAAAAACATGTTTAGGGTTACAAACTTAGTGATAGTGTATGAGTAAAATAGCAAAATTTGATTATCACAAGAAAATATCTATTTTACAAGATTTGGACATATCACATGTCACACTAAACCTTATGAAGATCAATTTCCTTTACTTAAGGGGTTTTTTTTAGCATGGAAGATGTGCATATGGATGTGTGTATGGATGTTACCTTTACACCCATGCAATCAAATCTCCAAAATTTGTCATCAATGTTTTTCAATCAATTTTCTTGTAAACCCATGTAAAATCTTGATTTGTGACACAAAGCAATTTGTCAAATTTTGGATATTTGTTTGTTGAGGTGAATTTTAGTATGCTTGGTTGGCATTGGGGGCAAGAATGAGATATAAAAAATAGAGGATCAAAAAAGCCCAATTGACCTCAATTTCAAAACATAACATGACATGACTTGTAAGTAAAAAAACAGAGAGCAACAAACTTTATGCAAGGCCATTGTACAGGGAGAGCCAAAAAGCAATTAAAAGTCAACCAAATGAAATGTGAAAAAAGTTGAGTGAAACTAAAAACAATTGGTTAAAAACAACATAATTTTTTATTTTCTTGTGCCTGGATTAAAAAGCTAGATGAAAATGAGTGGGGTGGGGTCTAGGGTGGGGCCTGTGGTGTGATGGCTCAGGTGGGGCCTGTGGTGTGATGGCTCAGGTGGGGCCTGTGGTGTGATGGCTTAGGTGGGGCCTCTAGTGTGGTGTCTCGGGTGGGCCATGTGGTGGATCTAGCAAAATCTATGGTGGATTTAGCAATCCCTCTTTTTAGGCCTGAAATCTAGGCACCTCATAGATGCCCTATTTGTAGGTCCTACAAAATAGGGCATCTATAAGGTGCCTAGATTGCAGGCCTAAAAAGAACCACCCGTGTAGATTTGAGCAAGATTGGGGAGACAAACGGGATTGGGTTTGTCTACCTTATACATTAACATGAGTGTCTATGTAATTGAAAAAATAAAACTCATTACAAAAAATCATGGTTGCCTAAAAATCCATTTGGGTTAAAGTTAAATTACCTTGGGACTAGTGGAGCCATGTACTAGAGGCATGTTTGTAGGTCCCTAAAATCCTAGACAACATTCTGAATATCATAAAACTTTTGAGTTTTAAAAAAGAGTTTCCATACATTGGAAACCTTGTGTAAGACTCTTTTGAAGTAGAGTTAGTATAAATTATATAGAAGGTGATTGAATGCTCAATTTACTCATAAAAATTAATTGTAGAGAACATGTGGGAGCATGACAGACATACATCTAAAAAAAATCTTGTAGAGTCCAATAAGGGCATTGATATGTGTACCACACCCTTTGAACTGCTATAAAACACCCCAAAGTAAATTTTAGATTTCTACCATCAAAAAGTTGATTTCAAGAATTTGGAATTCAGATTTGGACTTAGAGACCATGATTTAGTCTAGAACCACAAAAAAAGGTGCAATTCAACTACATCCAATGAGAAAGTTTAGTTAGGGAGAATTTTTTTGCTTTAACTTTTGTTTGTAAAAAATGACAAGTTTTTTCATTGGATGTTTTTGAATTGCAACTTTCTTTATGATTCTAGACTAATTCATGGTCTCTAAGTCCAAATCTAAATTCAAAATTCTCGAAGTCAACTTTTTGATGGTAGAAATCTAAAATTTACTTTGGGGTGTTTTATAGCAGTTCAAAGGGTGTGGTACACATATCAATTTCCATCCAATAATTATGAACATTGAGAATGCTATTTACTACTTTTAACCCCTAAAGGACCATTGTCCCTTCAAGGGACAGGCTAGGCTTTGGGCATGTACCTATGGCTAAACTACTTTGTGTGATTTTTTGAAACTTTTGTGGAAGGTGGGGAATTCAAAAATTTATGCGAGTATCTAATTTTTTCTTCATTCTAAAATTTGATAAAGAAGTTGCGCATGAATTTATGAAAATTTGGGGAGGACTGCCTACCCGAGCAGCCCAAAAACTTCTTTAAATATTACGTTTTTTTAAAATTAAAATTTGAAATTGGTTCTTTAGATTTTTAAATAGGTGAGAAGCTTTGAATCATTCAATTTCAATCAATGAGATGAAAGTTATGAGGAGTTTTGTTTGCAGGAAGTTATGGATTCTCTTCTCTAAAATAAACTTTGAAGTCCTTTATTTTACTCAATTTTCATTATTTTGGAAAATAAATTAAACCAATAGAAGTAGATTGTTTATCACAACATTATAACCTTTAAGATTTGCATTTTTCTTTTCAGTAATTAAATTCTTAACAATTTAGTGATTTGACTCATTCTCTTCTTCTTTTTAATTATTGATTTTTTTTTTTCCATGTGTTGTATAGTTCCAATTGATTTGAAAATTCTCCCACACATACCTAACTTGATTTCCTACATGGAATAAAAAAGCGCAACTTTGGGTAGAGCAACTTTTTTGTTATAAGAGTGGTCAAAGGCTTCAAAGATTTTAGGGTAGTATGGGAAAAATCTTTTTTTTTTTCCCTTTAGATGTAAATATCTCACTCCTCTCCATTTGGAATGAGCTGATTTTTTCCCACAAGTACCTCTTCTAGTCTTGGGCAAGATCCTACGGTTGGATTTCCCAAAAACAAAACACAAAATCCATTTTTACTAAACCTCCTAGAAGTGGCAGTTTTTAGTGATTTTCACAGAAAAAAGGGTGTGGTCCTTTAGGGACTAAGGCCATGTTGCAATACACTGTTTATAGAAGCTATGATTAGCTTCATTTGGTTTCTTAGAGTCAACATGAGTGACTTGCACACATCTACATTATGATTGCAAGTCTAATAATATATGTGATTGTGGATGATCATTGTTTTTATTTAACGATTTGTATCAAGTCAATTTGTAAATCAAATTCAAAATTGTAAACATGAAGTTTAAATACACGTTCAATCATCTTAATTGATGGAGGAAACCATTCCTCTTGTCATAACAAGAACATTGTTTAAGAGGAATGCCAAGGCAAGGTTAATCTACTTACTCCTAGCTCTAATCTTAGTTAAAGTCAACTTCCATGCTCCATCAAAGTTGGAGAATTGTAAAATTGATACTAGAGTGACATAATCTTGCAAAGATATGTGTTAAAGAATAGCAAACTTGGAAGTTGAAAATGGTGTTCCAAAATTTTTTTTGCAATTTGAAATTGGAAAACGATTAAAGTAGCAGCACCCATAACCGTCAAATTAAGGGTTTTGAACATGATGATTATTAATAAACATTTAGCAAATTAGAGGATCCAATTAGCAAGAGAAAAATGATGAGTTTGCACTTTTGAATGTGTTGTTTGAATACTGTGAGAATAATTTGTGAATTTTTAAAAAGCCAATTGCAATTGCACCTAATACCAACACTAAGGTTTTGTGTTCACATGTTGTACATCCTTGTAATTACATTTATTCATTTCCACAAATTTTCCAAAATTTTAGAGATGATGGTTATGAGTACAATAATGGTTATGGGTGTTGCTACCTTATCACCATGGCCAGTTCAAAAGCAACATGATTCCAACGCAACATGAAAAGCAACATGATTCAGTTTGTCTTTACTTACTAGATTCTAGTTTATGATATTGATTGTATTCTAATTATTTTATATATATATAATTGATTTATTTAATGCAAGTATCTTCTTGGTTCTATATTGATCAGTCAGAAGTTTAAAATTCAATTTATCAAAACTTCAACCTTGATTGACTCAACACTACTTCAATATCAAGTCCAATACTCAATATTTTTTCATGATATGATGTGGAGCTAGTAGTCTGTTATCCATGACTTTATAGTTGTGATTTATGATACTTCAAAAAGTTCATTGACTTTTTAATTTTGAAAATTTAATAAATATTTCTTGCTTTTTTGTGTGGCAAAACTAGCATAAAGAATATGTTTTAAGTACGGTTTCAAATTTGTCAAATTTCTTAAAATTTTAAAACAAAAGAATTCTCCGTTTTGATTTGAATGTGAAACCCTACAGCCATGTTTTAAATTGTAGGATAAAAACGAAAATTTATTTACTCTATAATATTTGATACTAAAATATGCACAAAATATATCTACGATGAAAATTTTTGTTTCAACATTTGTTTATCAGTATATGAATTTCTTTCCTTGGATTAAATTTTTATGAAAGTTTTTTCTATATACAAGTATAAAGAGTTTATACTATCCAAAAGTTTATGAAAAATGACTAAACACTATAATCATTTGTAGTAGCAAATTGCAACATGTGAGGTGAAGGAAATTGAAGTAACTATTTGGTTATATGTTTTGTTATGTATTTGATTGGGTCATAGTTTAGAGATACATCTTTTCAAATACATAATCAACGAGGGCAATTTTTGTGTTGTTTGAACCTTTGTGTTGATGCCGTGAAGCTAGTGGGATTTCCCAAATAGATTATATGAATTGGAAAGGTTAGGGGATTGAAAAATTCTATATCCCAATTTGAACCTTTGAGGTTTGGAAATGTGCATTGAATTTTTTTAAGATTTGAAAGTACAAGCACAACACATTCCATCTTGATAAAAACTTACAAAACATCAAAATCGAAACTTAATCAAAACATGACACTAGAGCATAGATTTGGTTATCATAAAAGTAGCCAAGGGCACATGAAGCAAGACATGTTGAACTTCAAACAATTTGTCATCAAAATTTATAAAATATGAAAAACACAAATTGGACAATCACAACTGTAACAACAATGCAAGCCATATAGGAAGATAGAACTTTTACATAGGAGTGAACATTTCACCAAAACAAAGAAGATGTATAGCTATTAGGTTTTGCATCTTTTCTTTTATTTCTTTACAAAAAATTCAAAAGATTCACAACTTTTTTAGAAATTATATCAACATGAAAATGCTTTGCAAACACAAAACTAAATTCCTACAAGGAAATTAATTTTAGTGTTATAGGAGCTATTGTATTAATCCTTTAAGGTCTGATCAACCACTTTTTGGTCAATTTAGACACATTATCATTGGTAGTCAAAGTTTGATAATGAATTTGGTTATGGATGAAAGGGGACACGTGTGGGGAATTTGAAATGAATGTAATGGGGAAAATTTCATGAAGATCCGTGCCGGCATGTGTAGGGGTTGAAAAAACTGCAAACAATGTGGCTGAAAATATGCAAATTATTGAAGAAAGACAGCCCTAAATGCAAAAGAGAATGGCATTTATAATGGCACACAAGTTTGGGGAATGCCAGGTTGGAGTTCCATATGGTTCTTGGTAGTAAAAATGAGAAACTTGGCCATGTAAGAACAAAAAAGAATTCCTTAGCAAGAAATATGGTGGCAAAGGTAGCTTATTGTATGCATGTTCACCTCACCATATACGGATTGAGAGATCTATTATAATTTGCAACAAAGGAACCCTCAATTACCACCAAATTTATTGTGAAGGTTCAAATATCAAATACCATTCCAATGGTATGGTTGGATCTTCATCACAAATCACAATTAGGTATTTCTCATTTGTATTAAGTTTGGAACAAGAAATCCTCTTGCCCGCCCCCCAAATCAACCACAGACCTTAACCCCTAAAGCCCCAAAGTCCCCTCTAGGGACTTTTGGGATGGGTAGGCTTGTGTGACCTCAAATTTTTACATGATTTTTTCAAACTTTTTATGAGCGTGTAGGAATGTATAAGGTTTGTGGGATGCAAAAAATCATGTGATTATGTCACACGGTTCACAAGTTATGGGATTTTTTTGGCCAAAAGTAGTTCGAGGGGCAGCTTGGGCAAGGGAGAAAATGTTGACTTTGAAGGGGAGGGAGCAAGGAGGGGTTGCCACATGTTGCTTTGGTGGTCCTTGTTATTCCCCTTTCTCATTTCCAATTAGGAGGTCAAATTGGGCTTTGGGAGCTCCTAAATTTTAGAGTTTTTGATTTTTTTAACTTGTTTTTTTGACATTTGAAGTACATGTTCATCTTCAAACACACCGTTTGGATTTTCCATATCTAAAAACATGTGGTGGGAAACTTCACTCAAAAATGTCATAATGTATTTGCAAAACTTGTCATATAGTGGCATTGCAATATTTTTTAGGATGTGTTCCGTGTCTTTGATTGCCTTGAAAATTGGTGTACAAAGGTCTAACTTGATTACCTATAAGAAAAAATTACATCTTCAAAGTCCGTAGTGCAAAAAAATCACCAAATGTCAATCAAAGCCATCTGAAATTTTTGGGCACAATGGGAAAAAAAAAATTCCCTTCAAATGCTCATAACTTTCAATCCGTACGGCCAAATATCACAAATTTTTTACTACTTCTTCTACAAATGCATTACAAGATCCCATAGTTAGATTTTCAAGAACAGCATTTTGTTGAAATTTTTGATGGACACAGCAATAGAGGCAGTTTTGAGTGGTTTTTGGCAGAAAATGGCCTTGGTAGTTTAGGGGTTAAAGGTTAACTATAGTGTTTTCACTATAACAAAAATTTCAAGCCCATTACAAATTACCATTTTAAAATTTTAAAATTTATACTTTTTCAAAAATATGAAGTAGGTAGATACATGGTGGTATACCCAAGCAAAGCAGCCAGAATTGAAGTACAGCTGAAAACATCAACTATCAAAGGATGGAAATTATTGATTATTAGGTACAAGCGCTACATCCCCCAAATTCTGAATGCTGCTGCACAGACAGGTCTAAACCAATATCTGGAATTCTACATGACTCCAAGACCTGGAAAACCTTTCCTTCAAATCAGCTCTAGAAAAGTCACAGAAGTATTGACAGAGCTTATTGTATAAGCAAAAATTTGTATTTGCCGAAAAGAATGATCTACTGGCTCACAAAAACCTTATAAAACTCAGTTCACCGAAGCCACTTAATAACAACGATAAGAATAATTATAGTTACCAGCATGCCTCCATATGCAATCCATCGGTCCACTTTGTGCCGTCGCTCTATCACTCGCATCAATTTGTTTCCCAAACCCACGGTATTCAGAACATCATATGCCTTGCGTTGTGCTGATTTGAGACGGTCCCTTTGAACTGCATAAGAGCCCAACACAGCCACTCCAGTGGCATACGCCTCATCCAACATTCTTGACGAGTTCTTTGCAGATTGTAATGCCTGCATCTCATCGTCATGCACCTGCAGAAGAAAAATAGGTTATGCTATCATAATGCCAATGAAATACTTTGTACCAGAGTCAATAGTTGAAAAGAGGATTAGAACTAGCCTTGCTCAATTGTACTTATAACCAGCTGAAGAATCTGATTTAGAAAACGTGTGAATTCAAATGCACTAGCATAACCTCAAGCTTTATTTTGAAGTATAGAACCTTGACTAAAAACAGCATTCTTTGACTACTACAGCATTCTAGTGTACTTTGAGTACATTCACACCAAGGGTGAAAGAAAATGTGAAGTATAAAACATAACCTTACAGATTTGAGGGGAGTTTAAAATAGAATCCATGTGATAATAAATATACCCCCACAATTGAGAGCTCATTCACACAAATGGGAGAAAGATAACCTTTAAGAAGGTGGGGTGAGCATAGAACAAAAAGTCCCCACCCTTCTAATGAGATTTAAATTAACACGCACACAGTGCTAAAAATTTGATCTTAGACCCTAGAATCCAAAGTGAAACATTCACAGCTCTATACTGGACTTCCAGATATCACACTTCTACATATTAGTTAATTTTTTGATAGAATTCTTTGCACTAAACCAAGCACGCCTCCCAATGAAATCCAAGAACAAGCAGCTTTTGCCACATGTACTGTAACCCTAGCAGGATTTGGCAGCCGAGGAAAAAAACAAGGGCAAACTCTCTCACCTGTAAAATATGAGCGCCATCTCCTCTGGTGCGACGGAAGAGCTCGGCACGCTCTTGAGCTTCAACTTGACGCCGGTACTGACGCAACAAGTAGCGATCGAGGGCAGCCTTGAGCGACTCCACCTCCTCCGCAACTTGCTCCACACGGCGCTTCCACAGATCCCGCTGCCCCTTCGCCAACACCTGGTCACGCCACAACCTGTCCATGTCCACACTCGACGCCTGCAACTGCCCGATCTCTTGCTTCAAATGCTCCACCAGGTCAGGCGCCGCAGGCCCTTGCCCCTCCAGTCTCGGACTACTACTCCCCGCCATCTCCAATCGCTCCAATCTCTCCAAACCATCACGCGCCATCAACAACGCCCGACGCGCTTGACTGTACACTTTATCCAGAGGCAATCCACCACCACCATTACCGCCCCCTGCAAAGCCATAGCTCCTCGTTCCAGCATGCTCCAACTCCACCTTCGACATCTCGTGAAACCCTAATTATTCACAAAAGGTTCGGGCTCCTCCGCAATTGTCAAGCTTATGTCTATCAGTGATGTTGAGAATTGTCTCGAATTCCACAGCCTGTGAGCAATCTCAAAATGCGCTCTAAACCCTAACTCGTGACGTAAAGGGCTCCAAAGTTCGAAATTGCGGAGGAGTAATTAACAAGCTTATGTCTCTGAGCAATGTTAAGAATGATCTCGACCTCCACAGCCCGAGAGCAATATAATGGTCAGCTCTAAACCCTAATTCGTACCGTAAGGATCTCCAGGCTTCGAAATTGCGGAGGAGCAATTAACGAGCTTATGTATCTCTGCAATGTTAAGAGTGATCTCGAACTCCGGAGCTCGATTTGTAGACGTTGTTGTGCGGGGGGTTGCTGGAGGAAGGTTTGAGAGAACTACACTTGATGATGGCTGAGCAATTGAACGTGACGGTCACGACGAGCTGCAGCATCGAGAGAGCAGAAATCTGCAACAGTGGCGAGTGAATTTGCGAGGGAATGAAGTGTGAATGGGGGTCGTCGTAGTGGGAAAGTTTGCTTTGCAAGATGAAGTGAGTCAATCATAGGGGCTGGAGGAGTGACATCATGCACTCTTTACTTTTTCTCTTTCTTTTTTATTCTTTTTCCACCTCACTAAGGAGTAGTAACACATAGTTTTTGGATATTTATGAAAAAAAATCAAAATTAGAAATCATTGATGTTTCAACATTACATTTGGGTCAATTTGGAATTGATACTGGGATTAACATTAACCCCTCAAGGCCTAGCCAACGTTTTTTGAGCTGTGTAGTGACTTTGGGCAGGTCACTATAAATGGGTTTTGCATTTGTTTTTATTTCATTTTCACACATGAAGTACCCAAGGAGTAGTTTTAAGGTCCAACAATTTTCATAACTTTAAACTACATGGTTCAAAAGTTATTGCATGAATTGTTGTTTTCTTTGCTCATCAAGGCAATCCAAGCAACTCAAAAACTCAAATTTGGTTTTTTTTAAAATTGGTTCTTTAGATCTATATATAGGTGGGAAGCTTTGAATCATTCAATTTCCATTAGTGAGATGAAGCTTATGAGCAGTTTTAGTTTGCGGGTAGGTATGGAGTCTACCTACCCGCAAACTAAAACTTCTCATAAGTTTCATCTCACTAATGGAAATTGAATGATTCAAAGCTTCCCACCTATATATAGATCTAAAGAACCAATTTTAAAAAAAACCAAATTTGAAATGTAATTTGTAAAGAAGTTTTTGAGCTGCCTGGGCTGCCCTGACGAGCAAAGAAAACAACAATTCAAGCAATAATTTTTGAACCATGTAGTCCAAAGTTTTGAAAATTGTCGGACCTTAAAGCTACTCCTTGGGTACTTCATGAGTGAAAATAAATAAATAAACAAATGCAAAATCCATTTGTAGTGACCTGCCCAAAGTCACTACACAGCTCAAAAAACATTTCCTAAGCCTTGAGGGGTTAATCCCTAAGGGTCTTGCTAAGAAAATTCAACATACCTTTAACATGAAACCTTCAACACATTCCCCAAGTTTTTGGAAAGTTGAACAAGTAATCACATAATCCAAACTAGTCATTCTATACCCAACTATAAATCAAAATTTTTCAACCAATTTGATTTCAAATTCAAGTAAATTTGCAAAATCCCCACTGTTGAGATCATATTTTCCAATTTGCGTAATAGTTCAAAATATGGATTTTGAACTTTCATGTAATATTTTCTCAAAAAAAGATTTACCTAATGGCTGCTCCCATGAGATTGTGTCTTGCTACACTTGATGGAAAAAAATACTCCACATATGGAAAAAATTCCAAAAGATATGGTCATTCAAAGTAGCTAGATTCCACTATCTCCTTACTTTGGAGCTATAAAACCTTACCCAAATCAAGAAAAAAAAAAAGTGACACATCACCAAATTTCTCCCTTGTACAATACAAGACATGAGAGCACCCATCCCATCCGCTCCTTAAGCCGCTCCCTTTGTTTGCCCAAAGACATTCTTCTCCTAATTATCAAACAAAAAGAATATTTTCCATATTCCATGTAGAATCTAGAGCAAAGGAGGCGCTTCAAGGATCAACAAGGCGATCAAATTTGTTTTCTTGAACTAGCAACTCCATTTGGACTTGAGTGGCAGACCAATATTTGAGCTAAAAATGCCTCTTTTGCATACTTTCACACCTCCAAGCACCCCCTTTGACCATTTTGGGCTCTTTGATCCCTAAGGGGTTAAATTCCACATTTTTGTTGAGGTCAACTATAGTGACTCAAAGTTGACTTGTGACTAATCAACACAGAACCAAGATGATAGTTACATTACCTGAATCAGTGATGAATTCACAATCATTAGAATACAATTAATTTCCTAAGTTAGAATCTAGGAGCATGTATATTTAGATCTTTAAATATGAATTCTAATACCAAATTCAATAATATTCCAAGACTACATTTGGGTCAATTTGGAATCGATATTGGAATCTATACCTTAAATCAAGTTGTTTGTTTGTTTGTTTGTTTGTTTGGATGTTTGTTTGTCACATTGAGATCTCCCAGACCATGTGTCCCCTTGTTGCATGCTTGGTACCATTGGAAAGCTCTCAACAAGGAGGGGTGCATGAGCTTGGTTTCGTGGCATTTGGGCATAGAGTGAGAAAGTTATTGAATTTCAAAGTTTTTTATGGATTAAAAATTTAGAAAATTACTAGTTGACCAAAGACAAGTTCTATGTAAAAACAGGGTAGAATATAAGTTTAACTAAAGCAAAATTTGGATGTCCACTTAAAAATAAAGTAGAGAACAAGTTTAACTAAAGTAAAGTACAAGTTTAACCACAGATGGCATGAGAAGATGACATGGGGGGTGCAAAATTAGGCCAACGACACAAGGCCACACTAGTCAACATTAATTTCCACATTTTTGTTGTGGTCAACTATAGTGACTCAAAGTTGATCCTTGAGGCTTGGACTTTCATATCAATAGGGGGTTTCAAACATAAAATTTGGCCTTTGAACTTCTCACCTCACAGGATCTCCGCTCACCAATGAATTGTTTGTTTCCTCACACGAGCAAAGTCTGAGACACCTGCGAGTTTACGGAAGTTTTTGTGAAAGAAGTTTCCGAATTTGAGAACACAGGTGAATGAGCCCCACAAAGTTACAAAAATGAGTTTCTGAAGTTCAATCCTCACATGAATCACGTTAGGAGTGAATTCCAGAGGTGAGTCACCTCGCTGATCACTAGAGAATTTATAAAGGTGAATTGCGACGTGAGTCACCTGAAAAAGTTGACGCTTACAGACTCTTATCCATCCATGAATGAATGGTACTGGATGCTTGCGAAATCATTCATTCATCCATTAGGGTTTCCTCTGCTTGCGTAGGTGACCCTCCTCTTCCTTGTGAACGCTCTTCCGAATCGGGAGCCCTGGCAGATGTGCTCGTCGCGGGGCTCGCTCGCAATTCCCAGGACCTCCGAATTGCCGACCTCACTCATCCCCTTGCCATAGACATACTCCAACTACTGCAGATCGAGATTCGTGATCAATTGAGCTGCTGAGGCATCAGAGCACTCGACACAAGCAAGCTAGGGTTTTATACATTGAAAAAACAGGAAGAAAAACAAAAAGTAACAGGTTGTATTGATCATGCGGTTTGATCTCATGTTCTGTATTTCCGACACCGGAGAGCACTAAGAAACTTGATTCGAGTCGAGAAGAAAATCAAACGAGGACGTGGCTTTCTTCTGAAAATGGTGTGGCTACAATTGATGCAGGAGGTTAGTCTTTACCGCTATTCTTCTCTGAAAGATTTTGTGGCTAAGTTGATCGCTTTCTGAGCATGATCCTTGTTTGATGAATTTTTTATTTCTATTGTTGAGGATTTTTATCGCATCAAGTAACGTGTTATTTGAATCCTGGATGGTCAGAGTCTTTTTTGGTAGATAACCTAAAACCTGCGTTTGATCAGATGTTGAAGTGGCTTGTATTCGTTTGTGCATATTTGTTTAAGATTTAAGAGACTGGCGATTTTGAGTGTCTTGTGGTTTTCTTCAACTCGAGTTTTTTGGAATATTTTAATTGTGTTTTTAATTGAATCATCAGTTGTGATTTCTAAGTTCGGTGTGGTCGACGACGAGTCTGGTGAAATAGCTACGATTATCGAATCTTGTATTGTGGATTTTTGTTTTCAAAGTGAGGTTTTGGTATCTCGTTTTTCGAGGATTTTGTTTTTTCTTTGATTTGAAGAAAGGTCGATGATGTGGCAGGGTGGTCATGTTGCAAAGCAAATGGCGAAATCGAATGCTTTGGCAGGACTCGGGAGTCACTTGAAGTTGTCACTGAATCGGCTTCGTTCGCAGGCTCCGAGTTTTCAAAATGAAGGTGATTGTTGACAATTTTGGTTTAGTGAAGCTTTTCATGGCTTGGGAGTAGATTGATGTCTCGTGAGCTTTTATGTGCCGGACTTTTTTAGTTGAAAATACTGAAGCCAGGGTTTCTGGCTGGTTGCCTTTTGTCTTTCTAGGGTTTAAGGGAGTCACTTTACTGAAAAACAGCTCTTTATCTTTAGATAAAATGCCTTCGTTGTAGATCATCGCTCGTCTATGGTTATTTCACGACCTAATTTTCTCTTCCAAGGAGTACTTTTGGTCGACACCTTGGGATATCTTTGGAATTTGGACAGTTTTTAAGGTGGAGGGTAATATTTACATTGTTTGATTCATTTTAATGTAGTGTTTTGATAATGTTAGTTGTTTGAATCTATGCTTTATTTTTTGTGCAGTTGTTGATGGTATGATGCGTTTGTCTTTTGCAGGTCGAACGTTGTTGAGCGGACAAAGAAAGCACATTTCTAGTTTCACCGGCAACTTTGCTCGCAGGTTGGAACAAGCAGAAATTGGAAGTAGGTTGGATTCTGAGGATAAGCAAGTGGCTTTGTTGCGGCAATTGAACAGAGTGGACCCGGAAAGTGTGATTCGATGGTTTGAAAGTCGTCCTCTCCCACACTTCAGCTCTGCTGCTATTGCAGAGTATGTGAAAGCTTTGGTGAAGGTCGACAGGCTCGACGAGAGTGCCTTATTAAAAACCCTACAACGAGGTAATCACTGGCATTTTTTGTTTGAATTCCTGTTGTGTTCCTTATAGTTCATAACATTTTTTGTCATGGTACATGCTTGGATGTGACCGTGAGGTTGAATCTGAACCTTTTTGTTCAGCAGCGAGGCCTGTGCTGTTCAATGGCATATGGGACAGGTAAACAAGTGTAGGAAATTGTTTCTGTTTCTGGCCTTATCTGCTATTATATTGTCTCGATGTTATGACTCTCTTGTTTGTTACTTCTTATTGGCAGTGTGTGTGTGTTGTTTGATTATCCTGGTTTCTCAAAACGCTAAGGTTCTTGGCAAGCAGGAGCAGCAGCATCTGTCGGTGGAGCGTCTTCTGAGCCCAGTTTTAACATGGCATCAGCAGCAGCAGCAGCTCCCATGCTTGGAAGTGCGGGGGTGTTAACAAAGGAGGGACTGCTAGGGACTCCACAAGCTCCCATTCACATGGTCACTGCAGAAGGAGGACTTAAAGTACAGGCTTGGCGAACACTGCGCACCTTAGCCCTTGGTTTCTTGTTGATATCGGGTGTTGGAGCTTTGATTGAAGACCGTGGAATTGGGAAAGGTAGATCACTAAACATCTTGATGGTCGTCAACTCAATTCTCTGAAGTATATTGTTTGAGCATCCGCAAGGGAGTGCATTCACATAGATATTATTATTTTATGGTCGCAGGTCTGGGCTTGAATGAAGAAGTACAGCCAAGCATGGAGTCAAGTACTAAATTCAGTGATGTGAAAGGCGTGGATGAAGCAAAAGCTGAACTTGAAGAAATTGTTCACTACTTACGGGATCCTGAGGTACGTTGTAGTTGATTCATGGGCATGGTGGCATATGTGTGTGGATGTTATGCCCTTTTGTTGAGGCTGATTGAACGTGCCTGTCTGCATGCAGAGATTTACTAGGTTAGGTGGTAAGCTGCCGAAGGGGGTGCTGTTGGTTGGCCCGCCTGGTACAGGAAAGACCATGCTCGCCAGGGCTATAGCTGGGGAAGCTGGAGTTCCTTTCTTCTATTGTAGTGGAAGTGAATTTGAGGAGATGTTTGTGGGTGTTGGTGCGCGACGAGTGCGGGATTTGTTTGCTGCAGCAAAGAAACGGTATGCAATATCTTGCTCTATGATTCATTATTGTAGCCAAGAAAGTTTACTACCTGCGTTTGTGCATCTTCCTTCCATCAGCCTCTCTCGTAAATCTCTTTGGCGTCTCGTTTGTTGTCTAAGCTATCCCTTAATTTTGTTGCTTCTAAAAGCTTGGGTGGTAGTTTTTGGAGTATTTTGCTATAATTTTCCTTTACAAGTTGAGAGATTCGAGGATTTTAGACAGCGTTCTTGCTAAGTAGCACGCTTGTTGCTAATCACATCCAATCCTGACCTGTTGCAGGGCACCGTGCATTATTTTCATGGATGAGATTGATGCGATTGGAGGGAGTAGAAACCCTAAAGACCAGCAATATATGAAGATGACGTTGAATCAGATGCTTGTGGAGTTGGATGGTTTTAAACAGAACGAAGGAATTATTGTTATTGCTGCAACAAATTTTCCTGAATCCCTCGACAAAGCATTGGTGCGACCCGGTCGCTTTGATCGGCATGTTGTGGTCCCTAACCCTGATGTTGAAGGACGTCGCCAAATATTGGAAGCACACATGAGCAAGGTGCTTGATTGTTTTTCTCTCCTTTCTGTTTTTCCGCTGCATGTTCAAGTTTATCCTCTTTCTTACCTGTACCTGAATGCCCACCTATTGTTTATCTAAAGCACTGAATGAAATGGCTTTGAGAAAGAACAGCTGCTTCTCGCAAGATGAAATATCTGTAAAATCGTTAGTCGTGTTCAAACTGTAACTGGACGTCATCACTAGTATATCCTTTGCTGACAAAGTAAATTTGCAGGTACCAAAATCTGAAGATGTCGACCTGTCCATCATCGCTCGTGGAACCCCTGGATTTTCAGGCGCTGACTTGGCCAACCTTATCAATGTAGCGGCTTTGAAGGCTGCCATGGATGGACAGAAGGATGTGAGCATGGTGGATTTGGAGTTTGCCAAGGACAAAATCATGATGGGAAGCGAGCGCAAATCTGCAGTGATATCAGAGGAGTCTAGGCGGCTCACTGCTTATCATGAAGGGGGCCATGCACTTGTTGCCATTTTCACCGACGCCGCTTTACCAGTGCACAAGGCTACGATTGTACCGAGGGGTATGGCTCTCGGTATGGTCACCCAGCTGCCTGACAAGGACGAAACTAGTTTCTCACGCAAGCAGATGCTTGCACGTCTGGATGTATGCATGGGTGGGCGAGTTGCTGAGGAACTTGTGTTTGGAGAAGGAGAGGTATAAAATGTTTCCATATTTCTTCCTGTTGTTCTCTTTCAATAACACTATCTATGATTTCCATGTCTCCTATTTTTTCATATTCCCATCCCTGCGGAATATTGTGAATTTGTACACTGCAGTGGTTCCTTGTACGTAAAGCTCCAGTCATCCCTTACTACTGACATATTTGCTGCTGAGTAGAAGGACTATTATGCTAAGCATATTGATAAATTGTGTATTCTCCAGGTGACATCTGGTGCTTCTTCAGACATTATTCAAGCAACAAGGTTAGCTCGAGAAATGGTAACGAAGTATGGAATGAGCAAAGCAGTTGGCGTGGTTGCTCACAATTACGAAGACGATGGAAAATCCATGAGCACAGACACCCGGCTTCTTGTTGAAAGTGAAGTCCGTGAACTTCTGCAGACTGCTTACGAGAATGCAAAACGAATTCTTACTTCACATCAACGCGAGCTCCACACTTTGGCAGCCACTCTACTGGAACGTGAAACCATGACTGCTGTAGAAATCAAAGCTCTACTGGCGCAAGTGAAGGAGCAAACTAATAAACCTAATATTTCTCTTCCCAACCCTCAGCCACTTACCACGTCTGCTGCCCAGACAGCAGCCAACGCAGCTGCGGCTGTGGCTGCCGCTGCCTCGGCAAAAACGAAGTCTGCTGCACCTGCTGGACCTTGATTGTTGAGCTGGCGTCCCATTACAACAACTGAACTTGAAATATTTTTCCGTGTTTATTCTTTGCTGCGAGAGGCAAGGAATTCTTGAAGCTGAGGACACCGAGGAATAAAAACATGAACCTGAGTTTAATGACATCAACAACAGCAACAATCCTTGTGCTATTCAGGTATTTTGTACATTTGGAAATGCATTTAGATGATGACGACTTGCACGATGAAATTCTCCCTCTTTCTCTAGAATGAGCACAGTGGCAGCATTAAGACTTTCAGTGGATTGGCTTGTTTCAATCCACATATGGATATGTAGGAGCATGTTTAATCTAAGCAGTGATTAGCATGGTTTTTACTGCAACTACAGGAGAGATCTGAGTATCTGGTGCTGGTGAATGGCTGCTTTTTGAAGAGGGGCATTAGAGTCCGTAATTTATTTTTGAGACGTGATTGGGTCTTTTTATTGCTCATTTCAGCGTTTACGTGTGTGTTGATGAACTTTTGAAGATTGTGAAATGTGGAGACGCTTGCTAAATCACTTTGGTAGTGAACACACCCTGGCAGTTTCTTTGGGTGAAATAGAATCATGTCATGTGGGGATCCATGAGTTGTAATGTCAACTGTTTACAATGCAAGTGTAATTTTAATTTTAAACTTAAGACTTGCATAAACCTAGATATCTGATAAATGCCGTTAGAAATGATATGAAAGACTATATAAGTTAATTTAGTTAGTGCAAGACTCCTTCGCACTAATTTGGGTGAATGTTGTCAAATTAGTGTGAATACTATCTAATCAATGGGAAGGTGGAATGATGTGGCATGTCTCTTGTCCTTGTTCTCCAAGTAGAGTTGTGTTATAACCTTTTGTTGTCCCTCTAGGAGCAACTTGTTGGCATTACCTCTGTCACGTGACATTCTTCACACTTTCTTTTTTAAGGATGTATGCACACAAGATCTTTTCAAAATGTTGCCCACTTCAATCATAGTATTCGAGATGATTCTTAATATTGCAACCTATAGTGTATCAAATTTATTTAAATTATTATAAAGTACCTTATTAGGATGTGTTGCAAATTTGCTTATTTATTTAACTAGTGCAAGTTAACACTGTTAGTGTGAGGTGCAGTCATTGAAATAACTTATGCAGTAAGAAATGATTTACTTGTAGGTTGTGTCATTGTCAAAGATGTTTTAATCCCTAAATCTTTGAGTGTCCCCTCGGGGGACAAATGAGATTTCGGGCAGGTACCTATGACTAAACTACTTTGTGTGATTTTTTGAAACTTTTATGGAAGATGGGGAATTCAAAGATCCGTGTGCAAATCTTAATTTTTTTTCATTTTGACATTTTTTGAAGAAGTAAGAAATGAATTTCTGAATTTTTTTGGAGATGGGGCAGTCTAGGCAGCCCAAAAACTTTTATAAATTTACATTTTTTTGAAATAAAAATCTGAAATTGGTTCTTTGAGTTTACATATACATGGGAAGCTTTGAATCACTCGTTTCCAATAAATGAAATGAAAGTTTTGAGGACTTTTAGTTAACTGGTAGATATGGCTCCATATCTAACAGTTAACTAGAAGTCCTCATAACTTTCATTTCATTTATTGGAAACGAGTGATTCAAAGCTTCCCATGTATATGTAAACTCAAAGAACCAATTTCAGATTTTTATTTCAAAAAAATGTAAATTTATAAAAGTTTTTGGGCTGCCTAGACTGCCCCATCTCCAAAAAAATTCAGAAATTCATTTTTTACTTCTTCAAAAAATGTCAAAATGAAAAAAAATTAAGATTTGCACACGGATCTTTGAATTCCCCATCTTCCATAAAAGTTTCAAAAAATCATGCAAAGTAGTTTAGTCATAGGCACCTGCCCGAAATCTCATTTGTCCCCCACGGGGACACTCAAGGATTTAGGGGTTAACCCCTAAGTACACAAGGGTACTTATCTTGTTTTTGGAAGGTACTTTTGAAGTTTTTGAAATGTCATTGTAAGATCATTATTAACCCATAAACGCCAAGGTGGACGGTTTTCATTTGTTGTATATCAAAAAAATACTCTATAGGATAGAGTAAATTTGTTTTTCATTTAACTTTTTTGTGATCTTGGAGACATGGTTTATCATGAAAGGCAAAGAACAATCTTATAGAATGCACACATTTTATTAGGTAATCCAAATTGTGAGAAGATTCATGAGCATGGTGTTAGGTCCCTTACTATCCTTCTTACAATTTTCATGAGAATTGCACGCATTGTTGACTCTTGCAACTTTTGGAAATAGTGTTATAATGTGTGGGCACTTGCCACACCACTATAGTGCTACTATAAAGGGGAGTCATGGTGACTAGCCTAGCTTTAGGGGTTAAACATCAAAATAAAATTGTAACAGTAGGATCTAGAAATTCAAGGCTTCTAGATGGTGCTGCCAAAAAAAAAACTCCAAAAAGGTCATGTGGATTTCAAGATATTTTTTATTGAATGCAAATGAGATTGATTTTTTAAAACCTTTTTGGAGTTACCTAAAACTTCTAATGCAAAAATGATAACTTTTGTGTAAATAAATGGGAAACTACTTGTGATGATTTAGTGTTTATTGTTGTTATTCTAAAAGTAGTGACTCCTCTTCCAAATCCATTAGCTTAGTTTCACAAATGAGCTTGCAATGTAACTATCTAAAAGTTGCCATCTAATATAAAGGAATTTTTAGCTCCAATTATTGACCAAAGATCATTATGTATGAGAGAGAATCTACATTGAATGGATACTAATTTGTATAACAAAAATATCCCAAGTGAAATTAGCCCAAAAACACATTTGAATTTTATTGGATGATGGATTTTTAGTAGAAGGGCCCTCACTACCTAGAGTGCCCAAGGGAGATCTTGACTTTATTCTCAACTAATTGCCCACTTTTTCAATGTGGCAACTTGTCATAGACTCTTTAGTGACATTATTCATTGCACTTTTCAATGTGCAGCACGCATGCTTTGTTGTTTAACTTCCACAAAAATAATTGAAATATAATATGCAAAACATTCAAATTGAATGTTGAAGCTAAGTGTAGACCACAGCTTCTCCAAAAAAAAATGAAAATATTCAAATCTTTGCCTTCAGCAAGATTTCAAAGTTTTTAGAACACCCAAATCTGGTGCCTTGGGCAAGGATTAACCACTAAATGCCTGCGGCACCAAATTTTGGTGTTTGCAATATTTTGAAGTTCAATAAACCTAACTCAATTATTATATTTAGTAGTTTACATGTTGGATTTATTCTTTACAAGTGGAGTCTAATTTTAGGATCAACAGTTTGATTTTGAAAATGATCAATTATGAGTTTTTTATTTGAGCTTTTGTGCAAGGGTCTTGACTTTCTCTAGTGTTGAGAGCTCTTGGAAATGAGCCTCAAATACACTAGATCTTGGAGAAAAATTTACACAAAAAATTCATTTTAAAAAATTGTAGAAAAGATTTTGAAAAGCTATACAGTGATTGGGGTTGTGTATGTTGTTTCCTTTAACCTTATAAACTTTTATGGTCATTTTTTTAAATCCAACCTGTAAAAAGAGGATTCAAAGGCTTCAAGTCATTTGTAGTTTTAACATCCTCATGATCAAACATTATAATCTTTCAATCCATTAATGATATTGTTGTGTTTTCTTTTCTTGTGTGACCTTTAACATATCTAGTTTGAATTTGTACAGTTACAATTCAAAAGAACTTGATACATCTTATTAAAATGTTACCTTTTTGCTCAATTTGAAGCAAATTCCCAAAAGCTCAAAAAAGCCCCAGGCATTTAGGGGTTAAGGTGCAACAAACTTGTGTTTTGTAAACCATGATTAAAAAGAAAGGTTTTGAAAATCTATACCAAACAATCGCTAAAAGACTAACACAAAAATTTAATTACACGTGGATGGATGAATATTTGTGATTTTGTGTGCATGAGAACATTTTTGCATTGATCATTTCAAAATTTGCCTCTAGTTCTAAACGGAATAAGGACTAGCGTTCAAATTTCTAACATCGAATGAACGGTTTTAAACTGATATTTTAGATTGCGACCGTAAATAACATCTACATAATTGGATCCATCATGTTATCGATAGAATATGAAACAAAGAATTCCATTTTTTTTGTATTTAAGCCTGATTATAAATGTGTATCAGTGGTCTTCACAAGATCTTTTTTCTTTTTTCTTTTGGTATTTTTTCGATTTATGATCATACACACTTTCTAAAGTCGTTGTTTAATTGCTATTTTTTACTTAGAAAATTTAGTTTTTGATGTGAATCATATTTGTACCTTTTGAACTATAATAGAGTTGCAAAGGTTTTTTTTAGAAATCCATATCAAACAACCAAAAAATATAACATTAGAATCTAAACATGTGTGGATGTAAGCAAGAGAAAAAAAGCTTCTCTGTACACATTTTAGTTCTTTCATAGTTCTAATTTTTTGTGCTCTATCTTTTAACGCTTAAAGGACTGGTCCTAAACCCGTGGCTCAGATCCAGGAGAGTGTGCACTGTTCATGGGCATTGAACAACCTATGGCATGTGTTCAAGAGAAATAATATTCTCCTCAAAAGAAGGAAAAATCAATAGTGTATCCTGCCCTCACAAAAAGGGCAGCAAGGACCTTGTACATCTTTTTACAAATTGGTGTTTTAAAAAATATGGAAGCATTGAAAGTAGTTATTTTTGGCATTGAGTGATGTGGGAGATCTCTTTGACCACTTTCAAGAAAGAAAATTTGGAAAAAAAATCTTTTTCCACCCTCAGGGTGTGTTTTCGGCATTGAAAGGACAATTTTTGTACTTTGGACGGTTAGGGGTTAAGGATTAAAGAATCTTAATTAGTGTCCAAAAACTAGTCTATCGTTGATCATTATAAATAGGTGTATCTCTTGTTTTTAAAGCTTCAGCAAAATCTACTAGGTATGATTGTTAGCCTTAAGGTGCTCTAGTAAGGAAAATTGTTGGAGCCCTGGTGAAAAAAATTGAAAAAATTGGAAGTGCTCTAGTAATAAAAGTGGAGAGGTGAGTTGATCTATTTGCCTTTATTTCAATAACAATCTCTACCACTGGGTTTATATTGGAGGTTTAGTGTATCAAAGATGAACATTTTAAGTTAGAGATACTTTCCCCTTTGTATTTCAACTCCAAAAGTTCATAACTAATTTGATCAAGGCTCAAAATTTGCAAATCAAAGTGGACTAGATGAGTAGGTGGCTTCTACTGGTCATCCAAACAAAATTGACCAACAAATATGTTCCTTTGAAACTGTAATTCACTATCTAGAAATATGCTTCATAGAAATTCCAAATTAGAGTTTCAATGTGTATCTTGCTATGTTTGCGTAGGCTCCATGGTAGTGGAAACTTGTCCTTTCATAAGCTCCACACCAAATAGTGCATGTAGGTTGCCTTAACAATTAGGTTGCCTTCCCTTGGCAAAGTTACCCCATGACTCACCCTTGGCCACCTAAAGGGGCATGCAACTCACTTTATGTTATAGTAATTCCTAATTTTGTGTAAAGTTCTAGCTTCCTTGCTATTTGGCTTTGGCGCTTGTTGCTACGCTCAGTCTTTGCTTGCTTCCTTCATTGTTTATTTTAGTAATTATTGACAAAAATTACTATAGTCTTGGAAAATGTTTGACTAGTGTGAAATGTTGAGAAATTAGTATGGGGCAACATAAATATACTATTTGATGTAGATAAAAGAAAATTAGGTTTTAGATATACCTTGAGGAAGTATGAGCAGGTGTCTTACTCAAAAAGCAAGCCATTGCTATGGAGATAGTTGGGGTTAGATGGCATGCCATTTTTTGGGACCAAGCGAGAAATCTCAACTTCTTCTGACAAATAAGGGTAAAAATAATAATGTGCCCCCTAAGTTGGATCTGGTAAGCTTTTTCCTTTAGACTAAATCATGGCTACAAATATGAATTCAAAATCCCCAAAATCAATCTCCTGATAGTTAATATCGAAACTCTTACATTTATTGACCAGGGCCTCTTGCAGAGTAGGTGCAGGCTTGCCTTGTGGGTTGTTCAGGACCCCTACTTTCCAATGGCAAAACCATGAGCTCTGACACTACAAATACATCTCCAATATTTCATGTATGACGCAAAAGGATGCCTTTGTGAAAAACTGGAGTCAAAGGGTCAAAGGTCTTTTTTAAAAGGTCAAAGGTATTTTCCTAAGAAACAACATCAAGTTATGCATGGAATGCACACATTTTGGAGATAGTGCTGTTTTAAAGAGCAAGAGGTTTATTTTGCTGTTGGACTTTGCATGCATATATGCGTACATCCAACTTTGGGTTTTCTTGTCAACCTACAAAGAGTGCAATAATGCAAAGGGTATGTGAAACTCGGCAGTTGTTTGTGGTGCCAACATGTCTATCAATGCACATTGTACTCATTGTTGATGAAGTTCATCAGACTTACAAAAATACACATATACTCAACCAGCGATCCTAAATGTGATATTCACAATTACATGTGAAATCTGGTAGAAACAAAAACTCCAAAGAAAATTGGAGTAAACAAAATTCAGCTTCAAATTTATATGTATACATATGCTTTTTATATTTAGCTCCTTTTTATGTAAACATTGTCTTCTCACTTCTCTAGAGTAGCTTTACACTAGGAGTCAAGAGTCAAAGCCATGAAAATTTGGGGCCGTTTTTATTAAAATTTCAGCTTTAATGGCCTCAAGAGTAGCCCTAAGGCCCCCTTTACTCTAGATGTGAGTAGCCATGGAGAGTAAAGTTTTAGCTAATGAAAATTACATAAATTAAGAAGACCAAGCAACGTTGCTTTATATTGGAAATTTTTTTCCAAAGGACAAGAAAAAATAAAATTGAGGTGGACAACACTTTTATCCTCCATGGCAATAAAAGTGCATAATTTTGAGTCCTTTGGAATTTATGTTAAACACAACAAAAGAGGTAGGTATGAATAAAATTCCAAGGGACCATTTGACCAAAATCCTTACAACCAATCTTTATTATTTTATTTATTTTTGTTTGAAAATATGCTTAAAAAATAAAACTCAATTTTATGACCCCTTCTCACATTACAATTTGTTATCTCCAAAGGTCGGCCTTTCAAGGACAAGCCATGACCCATGAGGGGTTTTCTTCACAACTTTTCATCTCTAGTGTAGAGGGGGCTCAAGGTCAACCAAAGCTTCAAAAATCAAATTTCATTACCTATTTTCAACCCATTTCTTTGACCTCTTCACAAAGTTTGGCACCCAAACCCATGGCCTATTGAGTTGGTGGGCCATAGTGTGAAGCGGCGCTTACTATCAATCATTTGGTATATCATTTTATTTCCTAGTTCTTAGAAAAGGGTGCACCTCACCAGGACGAGTGTCATGTAAAAGCAGTTGGCAGATCTCCAATAAATCCAAAAATAGGGTCTAGAAACTGAGATTGTACAATGCAGTGGGTCAATAGTCCAAATTTGTAAGAGATCATGCATGAATTGAACAAAGCCCTGCAGAAAGCTAAGTCTGGACTCTGGAGCTTTCTGCAATTTACCAGTAAACTTAACTTAGTGGGCTTCTGTCGAGTTCAAGAAGGAACCAATATGTCAGTGGCAGCAACCAAATGGAAATATCAAGCTTAGGTGCTCAGACTGTGATCCCAAAATTGTGATGTTCATAATTAGCTCAAATGGCTAAAAACACTTGTGAATGTGCTAAATCATTCCAGTTTAACCCTTAACCACTAAAGGACTAAGCAGCCCTTTGTGAACAGTACAATATGGGGTATTTTTTTTGTATTTGGAGTGCATCCACACCTTTATTACATTTGAGATCAACAAAGAAGTTAGAATATAGATCAATGTTGTTCTAGTGAGGTAGTCAAGATCCCAAATCAAAACTTTTTGTTGGTAACAAATGCCAATTATACAGCAGCATACATAGTATGTATTATAGTAGCTCGGTCCCTTAAGGGTTAAACGTCAAAAAAGCCCTTTGCAACCAGTACAATATGGAGTATTTTTCTTTGATTTGGAATAGATCCACACTTCTACTACATTTAAGATCAACAAAGAAGTTGGAATATAGATAAGTATAGTTCTAGTGAGCTATTTGAGATCCCAAGTTAAAATTCCTTGTTGGTAGCAAATGCCAAGTATACAACAACATATCTACTATTCCCCCAGACGTTTAGGGGTAAACAATGAAAACAACAGACTCAGCTCCAAGCCCAAGGTAGAAATGCATCTATAACAATCCTTGTCATGTTATTCCAAATAGAACTACCATATTTGTAACACTCAAATTCCTAAACATTTTTATACGTTGTTTAGGACATTAATTTCAAGATTTTTATTCAAAAGCTTCAATCGATCGAATCAAACAATAAAATGCAGCAATTGAAAATTCCACAACCTATAGTTGATTTTTTTTTCTTCTAATATGATAGATAACCTCCCAAAACAACAAATAGCTTTCAACCATAAACAACTTTCATTGTTTTAATTATTTTTAATCCAAAGCAATTCGCCTTGAGTAAGCATTCAATGAGATTTTTGGAAGAAAAGTGGTAAGAAAATTTTCTCTTCAATCTAACTAATAACATCACAATGCATATGTGCTAATTTAGAGCACACGTGTTTCAAAGTACACATGTAAGACAATAAATTGCAATCTTACACCAATTTTGAGTTTCAAAATATCACAAAGTATCAACAATAACCAATTTTGTTCCAAAATTATAATGATTTTTATTTTTATTTTAATATTGTTAACGTATCCAATGGAGTTCGTTCAAATAAATCCTCCAATAGCTCAAGGAGGCCTAGAAGTTCCTACGAACTTACATTTAGAAGATATTGTGTAAACACGGGTGTATATATATACGGATAGAATCTTTTGAAGTAACCACCACTTCATCCATGTATTAACCCTTTAAGGACCACACCCATTTTCACAAAATCCACTAGAAACAAGGGCTGTAAGCTTAAATGTGCAATTAGTTCAAATATGAACCCATTTGCAGTAGTCCAACCGTATAAATGGGAAATACACCTTGTTCACTTTAAAGTACCAAAATTTTAGTTAGATTTACCATTGGAGGTGAAACATTATAATGATTGAGCTAGTTGTATGCGGAAAATCTCTAGTTTTTCATGCTTGTGTGGTTTTGAATGTTACCGCTTCATGCAGGTTTTGATTGAGAAAAGCCTTACATTTCTAAAAAGCAAGGTTTCCCACCTTTCCAACAAGACTAGTTTCACTCAAAATAAACAAAAATAATAATCTCAAGGTGTAGCTAAGTGGACAAAAAAGGTAAAAAATCCCATTTTCTTTGCTACCCTAAAACAATTCTACAAGAAGTTTGATAATTGTTATGGAAAATCTGATTTGTGAAAGCAATCAAGAATTGGCCTTAAATGTAGGATGACATATTTTAAAGCCAAAATGACAACACCATTTTAGTAGATTTTCAAATACTACAATTATACTACTACCATATAGGAAAACAATACAAGCATGTTTCTTAAGCATTTTCAATTATTTTAGAATTGTGCAATTGAAATTTGACATTCTTCTTGGATGTTTGATGTATTGTGTTGTTGCTTTGATCCATCTTTGACAAAAAATGGATATGTATTTTGAAGCCATGCCTAATAAACATCATTATTTGTCAACTCACATACCCAATTGCATTGTTATTTTTTTAGATGGATGTAAAATTCTTGTGATCACATGCGTACTTCTGACCAAATTCCAAATTATTGAGCAATTTCAACCTACAGGCCAAAAACCACTCCTAGCGACCAAAATATGGTCGCGTGGTCCTTAAAGGGTTAACCCTTAACCCCTAAAGGACTGAGCCATTTTTTCACTGAAAATCACTCAAAATTGCCACTTTTGGGGGGAAGGGGCTAGTAAGAAGGTAGTTTTTTTTGAAACTTTGGGAAATCTAGCTATAGGATCTTGCCTTAGATTGGATTAGGTACTTGTGGAAAAAAAATCAGGTCATTCCGGATGGACATGAGTGAGATATTTACATCTAAAGTGAAAAGAAAAGTTTTTTCATGCTGCCGCAAAATTTCAGAAGTCTTTGACCATTCTTACATGAAAATAATTGCTCTATGCAACTTTGCGCTTAATTTTTCCCATGTAGGAGATCAAGTTAGGTATGTGTGGGAGAATTTTCAAATCAATTGGAACTACACAACACCTGGGAAAAATCAGTAAGTAAAAAGAAGTAGAGAATGAGTCAAATCACTAAATTGTTAAGAATTTAATTATTAAAATGAAAAATGCAAATCCCAAGGGTCATAATGTTGTGATAAACAATCTACATCCTTCGCTTTTTTTTTTTTTTTCCAAAATACTAAAAATTGAGTAAAATGAAGGACTTCAAAGTTTATTTTAGAGTAGAGATTCCATAACTCCCCGCAAACAAAAACTCCTCATAACTTTCATTTCATTGATTGAAATTGAAAGATTTAAAGCTTCTCACCTATAAAAAAAATATAATGAACCAATTTCAAATTTTAATTTAAAAAAATTTAATTTTTAAAGAAATTTTTGAGCTGCCCGAGCGGGCAGTCTTCCCTTGCTTTTCAGATTTTCATGCATAACTTCTTGAATAATTGTTGGAATGAGGAAAAAATTAGATGCCCACATAGATCTTTGAATTCCCCACCTTCAATAAAAGTTTCAGAAAATCACACAAAGTAGCTTATCCAAAAGTACATGCCCAAACTCCCACCTGTTCCCCAAAAGGACAACAGCCCTTTAGAGGTTAAACGTTGAGGGTGGTCACCGTGCCTGCCCCATGTATAGTGTACATAGTGAACAGTGATATCTACAGTGGTGCCTGCACACTAAAGTATTATTCTTAACCCCTAAAGGACCAATTGTCCCCTCAAGGGACAAATGGATTTTGGGCATGTACCTACAACTAATCTACTTTTTGTGATTTTCAAAACTTTTATTGAAGGTGGGGAATTCACAAATCTACGCGGACATCTAAATTTTTCTTCATTTTGAAAATTATTGAAGAAGTTATGCATGAATTTTTGAAAAAAGGCGAGGGCGGACAGCCCAAAAAAAAATCAAAATTGCAATTATTTTTTCTTTTAAAATCTGAAATTGGTTCTCTATAATTATGCAAATTTGGGAATCTTTAAATCATTCAATTTTGATTGATGAGATGAAAGTTATGAGAAGTTTTAGTTTGTGGGTAGGTATGGGACTCCCAAACCTCCATTCTTTTTGCCTCTTGTAAAATTTGTTGCTTTCCATTTTTAAGCTCTTTGTGTTTTTTTTTTATTTTACTTTTTCTTTTCCCAAGTTGTAGTAGACTAAGATTCCTTGGTTTTTACCGTTTGGATCAAAGTAATTCAGATTTATGAATTTTACATAAATTCTCCAATTTTGCCTAGCATATATGCAAATTTCATGCCCTTACGGTATTGCAAGATTTTACAAAGTATGATCCACACCTCCAATTCATTTGAAAATTCTCCCACGCATATTTAATTTGGTCCTCTACATGGGAAAAATAAACCTCAACTTTGTGCTAAGCAATTTTTTTAATATAGGAGCCGTCAAAAGCTTCTAAAAATTTTGGGCAGCAGGGCAAATTTTTTTTTTTTCATTTCAAATGTCAATATCTTACTCTTGTAAATCTAGAATGAGCTAATTTTTTTCTCACAAGTACCTCCCATAGTCTATGGCAAGATCTTATTGTTGGATTTTCAAAAAAAACTTTTTTTGCTACCTTTTTATTAATTCCCCCAAAAGTGGCAGTTTTCAGAGATTTTCACAAAAAAAAGGGCTTGATCCTTTAGGGGTTAAAAGTTACAAAAGACAATAGTGCATGGTGCCCTCATGAAAATTACAGTAAGGGCAACTTGGGACCTAACACCCTGGCTTTGAGTTTTCTCACAATTTGCGTTACCAATAAATGTGAATGCAATTAATGAGGTGATTTTATGCCTTCAATGATTGACCATGTGTTTATGATCACTTCTAAAAAAAACAAACAAAAAAAAGTTTTTTTGTGCCCACATAGTGTTTTGCCCAGGGGACAAAAAATTGTCCTCTTTGTCGTTTAACCCCTAAAGGTCCAAGTGGTCCCTCAGGGGCCAAGTGGGGTTTTGGGCATGTACTTACAACTAAACTACTTTGTGTGATTTTTCTTTTATGGAAGATGGGGAATTTAAAGATGTGCGTGAGCATCTAATTTTTTCTCCATTCTAACATTTATTGAAGAAGGTATGCATGAATAATTGAAAAAACGGGGGGAAATCGAGGAGCTCAAAAAACTATTGAATTTTTTTAAACAAACATCTGAAATTGGTTCTTTAGATTTATGTATATGTGGGAAGCTTTGAGCATTCAATTTTGATTGATGGGATGAAAGTTATGAGAAGTTTTAATTTGCAAGTAAGTAAGGGACTCCCAAACCTCCATTCCTTTTGCCCCTTGTAAAATTTGGTGCTTTATTTTTTTGAGCGATTTGAGTATTTTTTTTAGTATTTTTTTTTCCCAAGCTGTAGTAGATTAGAAGTCCTTGGTTTCGCCATTTGGATCACAATAAATTCAAATTATTCAATTTTACATAAATCCTCCAACTTTGCCTAGTGTATTTGCAAATTTCATGACCTTTTGGTATTGCAAGATTTTACAAAGTATGTACCTCACCTCCAATTGATTTGGAAATTCTCCCACGCATACCTAACTTGGTCTTCTACATGGGAAAAATAAACCCCAGTTTTGTGTAAAGTAATTTTTTGATATAGAAGCAATCAAAGGCTTCTGAAATTTTTGGGCAGCACGGAAAAAAGCTTTTTGTTCACTTTAGATGTTAATATCTCACTCCTTTACATCTAGAATGAGCTAGTTTTTTTCACACAAGTATCTCCCATATTCTAAGGCAAGATCTTACGGTTGAATTTCCAAGGAAACAAATTTTCTTACCTTTCTACTCAGTCCCTCAAAAGTGACAATTTTGAGTGACTTTCACAGAAAAAAGGGCTTGGGCAGGGGTTAAGGGTTAAAACATAAAAGAAAATTGTTTCGTTTTTCCTTCTTTTCATTTCTTTGAGCAGTCCATTATACCCATGTACTAGCTACGGAAATGGCAAGGAAATTGTATTATTATTCTTGTTGTTTATAAGATTTGTTTAAATACCCAAATGAGTGCTTTGTCTCCAAGCAAAGCTCAAGTAGTGTAGCATCAAGCACCGAATAAAATGGTACGAGGAAGGCATCTCCGAATCCCATTCTCTGTGTAGGAAGTTCGGGAATAATGGAAAAAGTGTCCCCTAACTAAGAGCAACGGTCCATGAGAAATTTCAGCTTCACCGGCTAAAATCCGGCATTTCCCAATTTTCAACCGGATTTTCACAAGCATGGACCGGTTATTTCCGGTGAAGCTTCTAAAAATATACTATAATATTCTATAATTATATTTTTGGAAAAAACTGCTTGATTTTTTATTCGGTAGTTTCAATTGCAGCCAATTTTTTTGCAATTTCAACCAGTTGACAATACATTAACAGCAGGTTCTCCCCGATCATTGCCTAAGAGCATCTCCTATCACCAATGAAAGGAGCCCTAGAAACAAATTTGTTATGGATCGGTGGTTTGCAAATTTTGAGTTTACAACAACACTGCAATTGCAAATATGGAGGTCATAGTCCGAGAAGTTTTTTCAACTTAACCGGTCAATATCCTACATTCTCTTAGGCCAACTAGTTGTCCAAAGTATAGGGCTAAGCCTACAAAAATAAAGAATATTCTCATTTTTTCCTCTTCAATGGTCGATTTTTTTTCCTAAATTTTTGAATTCAATTTGGCAATTCTTAAGATGAACCGGCTAGCTTGTAACTAAATGCCGGTAGTTCCCGGACATTGATGCAAGTGCAGAGCCTCCAAAATTAGTCACTACCACGTCAGATTCTAGCTTTATACAAGCCTTCTTCATGGCCCCTTGCACCTAGTATTCACGCATGTGGAGGCTGCAACGTTACTCCTCATCCATGTGTACTTTTGAGGCACATGCTCATGAAGGTGCAAACCATGTACCTCCTAAGCTGCATGAGAGTTTCAAGTCATGTCCCGCCACTTCATGCAAGTTCACGCCACTGTCCTCTTTAAAACTCATTTAATAGGGTTTGACAAAGCGGATGGCAAGAGATGCTCTACCTGGAAGCTCCATTGTCCACATTCTGCAAGTCAAAGCCACTTACATCACGGTAATCCTAAATTATATATTTTAGATGGTTGTAATCACTATTAAATATGCTAAAACTCAAATCTAACAATGTGGTGCTTGCATTTTATATTACCTCTATTTTGGTAATATTTTTGATAAATTTAGCCACGTTTGTGAAAACCTACAATGAAGCAATATTAATTTAAAAGAAGCAAGGCATAAAATTGGCAAATATGTGAGTTTTTATTTGATGTCTTGCCTTTCAGTACTTACTGTTTGTTGAGGGGAAATGTTAACCCCTCAAGGACCAAGCAGCGTTTTCATCAAAAATTCTCCAAAACTATCATTTTTAAAGCATCAATCAAATTTGAAAATAAAAATATTTCTATGGGAGTGTAATTTTAGGAACTTGTAGTAGGATAGTTTTAGAAGATTTGGAAAAAAAATCAGAATTTTTCATTGTATGAATTGGAAGACAAAATGGTTTGAATATTCAAAAATGTCTTGTTAAAAACCGGGTAGCTACCCTTCAAAAGGTGAAATTCCTAAGGAAAAAGGCCATGTGGGTGGTGCTTCTCTAGATTCCATATTCCACCTAAGTAGGGCACATGTTAGCAAAGTTTCAAATCTTTTGGAATTATACAACATATGGGAAAAAATAGTAAGTAAGAAGAAGTAGAGAATGATTCAAAATACTAAATTGTTAAGAATATAATTACGGAAATGAAAAATGCCAATCCCTATGGTTGTAATTTTGTGATAAACAAATTACTTTGGATTTTTTTAAAAAAATTAATGAGAATTGAATACAATAAAGGACTTCAAAGTTTATTTTAGAGTAGAGAATCCATAATTGCTTGCAAACAAAAACTCCTCATAATTTTCATCTCATTGATAAAAATGGAATGATTCAAAGCTTTCCACATTCACGTAATTCTCCTTAACAAACTTTGAGTTTTTTTTTGTTTTTAAAGCAGCAATTTAAAATCTACCCGGGCTGCTTGCTAATGGGAAAAAAAAAACATATTAGGATCTTCTTATTCATACTTCCAAAATTCAAAGGTGATGAAATTTTGTGCATATAAAAGATAAACCTTGTTCCCATATTCAATTAAAATTTTAGTCTAAAATATGTAAATCTCCAATCACAAGTACTTGTGCAAAATTGCTATATTGCTAAAAAAGGAGGTTTGGTCCTGTAGGGGTTAAAAACTCTTAAATATCTTATGAAGAAAAAAAAGTTAGGACTTGACCCTTGTGTTGAGTTTCAATTTCTTTTCTTGCTAGAACCAACACTTGTAGCAAATTTTCACTTCCTTGAAGTCAAAGCTTCCAAACGATGTTGCAAATTTGCAATGTAGGTATTTTTACGTGATATGGGACTTGGAGCCTAATGTGAAGCTAGAAGTTCAAATTGGCAACCTCTTTATTGATAAAATTTTTGGAATGTAGAGGGACTTAGAAACTTAATGTGAAGACATAAGGATGAGCTAGTGTTTGGGGAGAAATTTTAGCTTCATAAGCAAAAATCCCGGCATTTTCTAGTTTCAATCAGATTTTCACTAACATGCACAAGTTGTTTACTATAAAATTTCTAAAACTCTACAATAATATACTATAATTAGAATTTTTGGAGAAAAATGGTCAATTTTTTATCCTGCAGTTTCATGTTTCAACCAATTTATTTGCAATTTTAACCGACTGACAATATACTAATTGCCAGTTCTCCCCAAACTTGGCAATGAGCTTCCAGGCTAGCCCAAAATTGGAAAACACAAGAATGACAAACAAGTTTCTAATGCAAAATTGTTTGTTGTTGCTTGGTTCTCCTAATCTGGTACCAGCATGGAGGTTTGCTCTAAGTCCTGATAGGCATCCTATCAACCTTTCAAATTTTGAAAACTCAATAAAGCTTGGAACTTTGTGCACACAGCCTTTGATTCCCAAGTGAACGTAAATTTGCATTGCACTGCCACAATTTTGTACATGAATAGAGGTCCTTTGTACCAAGGATATTTTTTGGATTTTCATTGGTCAAGTAACAAGCATCCTACAATACATGAAGGTAATAAAAATGGATAGAATCATTTATGTGTGCATGTTTGTCTATAATATCAATTAATGTTAATAACTTCCATCCAAAATTTATGCACCTCATAACATTCAGTAGCAATCACCTTCACTGTCCTCCTTCCAACTGAAGAGTGTGGAATACTCCACACACTTTCATCAAATCGGATGAAAGAGTGTGGAATATTCCACACCCATCAATAGCTAAGAGGACACTTGATTGAATTTGTTAGAGATTTATGAAAGAGAGGCTTGGTTTATTGCACATACGTCGATGTGGGGGCCAGCCGTGTCAGAAAAATTTAAAAAATAAAATAAAAATAAAAATAAAAAATAAAAAAATAAAAAAAATCATCATGATGAAGTTCGTGGATGATACCTAAAAAAAGGGAAAAGCAGCCTCTCTTCAGGCTACTGAATGTTATGTAGTTGTCCTATCATAGGAATTTGGCAGTTTTATCCATTTTGTTTACCCAATTTTATTTCATGGTTAAGAGACCAGTTTCAAAGCGAGGTAAGATTGTGGCAAGAAAATACCTAAGAAAAGGTAGATATTGTATTGTACAAACATGAGTAATGTTGTATGGGTTGACTGGTCAAATTTGGTTGGAAAAACGTAATTTTATTTACCCATTTATAGATGGTTTGAAAATTAGTGTCACTAAAAAAACGTGTCACCACCAATTTTTTTTTATAGAAATCAGTACAGTAAGGTAATACTTCAGTCTGTACTGATTTAAATATATTTTAGATAGTATGACCTTGGTAAATTCCTGTCATACTCACTTGTAGAATATACCAATGTAATCTTTCTGTATACATTTAATGTCCAACATGCAAAACTCTATTCAACATAGCTTTAATCACAAGAGCATTAGCATTAATTCCTTTAGATCTAGCTCCGTATCATATTGGCACATGGCGCGGCCATTATCCCCTAAGGTAGGAACACCCATAAGCGTTAGTTTAAGGGTTTTGAACATGACGACTATCAATAAACATCTAACAAATTATAAGATTGTATTAGGAATAGAAAAAAAATGAGTTTGCACATTTGCATATATTATTTGGATATGGTGAGAATAAGTTGTGAATTTTTAAAGAGCATATTGCCATTGCACTCATAACCAACACTAAGGTTTCATGTACACACGTTGTTTATTCTTGTAATTACATCTATTTACTTCCATAGATTTTCCTAGATTTTAGAGGTGACAATTATGGGGACACTAACGCTTATGGGCTTTCCTACCTTAAATGCACAAGGGCGTTTTTCTCATTTTGAGAAGGTATTTTTTCTTGCTTTGAAGGCAATTATTCTTATTTTCAAAAGGCAATTTTGAAATTTTTGAATTGTCCTTATAAGACTATTATTAGACATCAAAACAAAATTGTAACCGTTGAATCTTGAATTTCAAGGCTTCTAAATGGCACTACCCAAAAAAAATCCAAAATGATCAAGCAAGTTTTTAGATATTTGTGATTTAATAATGATGAGTATAGATTTTTTTGCTTTTTTTGGAGCTACTCAAAACTTCTAATGCAAATTGGCAACTTTTGGATACAAAATTGGAAAACAACCACTTAGGATGCTTTAGTGTTTGCTATTGTTACTTCAAAACAAATGGCCTACCTTCTAAATCCATGACCACAATTTCACAGATGAGCTTGCAAAGTAATTGTCAAAGCGCAACCATCTAATACAAAAAAAAACTTCAATTATTGACCAAAAATCATTATGAATGAGAAAATTCAACGGTGAAAGGATTCTAATTTTTATAACAAAAACATTTCAAGTGAAATTAGTCCAAAAGCACTTTTAGATTTTGTTAAATGTCAACATTTCAATAAAAGGGCCCTTACTGCCCAAAGGAGTGCCCAAGGGAAATTTTCACCTTTTTCTCAACTTGATGCCTATTTTTTCAATGTGGCTACTTGTCATAGGCTTTGTGACACTATTCATGACACAAAAAATATGCTTGTAGTTAACCTTCCACCTAAAACAATTGGAATAAGATATGGGGAAATGATATTTGAATGGTGAAGTTAACTTCAGCATGCAACTTTTCCAAAAAAACCCAAGAAACAGTAAAATCTATGCCTTCAACAAGATTTCAAAGTTTCATGAAGTTTTTTGAACACCAAAATTCAGGTGCCTTGGGCATTTAGGGGTTAAGGCTGCTGTTAGAGCATTTGCTATGTACTCGGTATGTAGACCTGGTATGCTGAATTTGATTTGTTAATGGTCAATAGATAATGATGTGGAAAACTTAATATCATTTGAAGGGCGTTGAATTTTTTATTGTGAAGATCTAGGAAAAATTCAGATTTAAATATTATTTGGTTTAAATACACCTCTTCAAATGTTAGTTAACCTCTAAAAATTTAGAGAACTCTCCAAATCAAGCTTAAAAATGAAAAACCCACCAAGGGTTACCACAGTTGCCAGCCCTTTACGTAAAATTTCCTTTTGTTAGGCTTGATTTGGAGAGCCCTTTAAAAAATTGGAGCATAGCCAACATGTGATAGGAGTGTATGTAAATACAAACAACACCTATATTTAATTTTTCTTAGATTTTCACAATACATTTTATAAAGCCCTTCAAATGATATATTTTCCATATCATTATCTTTTTTTCCTTAATAAATCAAATTTAGCACATTAGATTTGCATATTAGGTGCATAGTGGATGCTCCTAGGATTTAACCCCTAATGCCAAGTTGGTCACATTACTTGCCCTTTATTGTAGCATTACAATAGTGTAGCAAGTGCTCACTCATTATAATGTTATTTCTAAAGTTGCAACAATCAAAAGTGCATGTTGCATTCATGAAAATTGTAAGAAGGACAACATGTAATCAAATATTGTGTTTGTGAGCCTTCTCATAATTTGAGTTACCTACACATATGAGTGCATTTGGTGAGTTTGTTTTTTCCCTCCCACAATGGACCCTGTCTTTATGATCATTTCTATAAAAAAATTAAAGGAAAGAGAACTTTTTTCCATTCAATAAAGTATTTTTGTTATCTCTTGGTCAAATCCTAACCGCCTAGGCATTTAACCCCTAAAGGACCAAGTTTTTTTTTCTGTGAAAATCACCAAAAACTGCCACTTTTGGGGGAATGAAAAGGTAAAAAGTTGTTTTTTATTTAAAATCTAATTGTACTATCTTGCTCTGGACTATGGGTGGTACGTGAGAGAAAAAAATGAACTCATTCTAGATTTACAAGAGTAAGATATTGACATTTGAAGTGCAACAAAAAAGAAATCCCTACTGCCCAAAAACTTCAAAAGCCTTTGACCGCTTCTATTAGTTCTATATCAAAAAATGTGCTCTACGCAAAGTTGTGGTTTAATTTTTTCATGTAGAAGACCAATTTAGGTAAGTGTGGGAGAATTTTCAAATGAATTGGAGGTGTGAATCATACTTTGTAAAATCTTGCAATGCTGTAAGGCCATGAAATTTGCATATACACTAGGCAAAATTGGAGGATTTATGTAAAATTCATAAATCTGAATTACTTTGATCCAAAAGGTGAAAATCAAGGAATCTTAGTATACTATAATTTGAAAAAAAAAAAGTCAAAAAAAAAGGCTCAAAAAAGTAAAGCACCAAATTTTACAAGGGGGAAAAGGAATGGAGGTTAGGGAGTCCCATACCTACGAGCAAACTAAAACTTCTCACTCACCAATCAAAATTGAATGATTCACAGCTTCCCACATATATGTAAATCTAAAGAGCCAATTTCAGATTTGTACTTTAAAAAAATGCAGTTTTTAAAAAACTTTTTGGGCTCCCGCCCTCCCTTGTTTTTCAAATATTCATGCATAGCTTCTTCAATAAATGTTGGAATGAAGAAATAATAAGATGCCCATGTAGGTCTTTGAATTCCCCATCTTCTATAAAAGTTTCAAAAAATCATGCAAAGTAGTTTAGTTGTGAGTACATGCCCAAAATCCCAATTGTTCCACAAGGGGACAATTGGTCATTTAGGGGTTAAGGGTTAATGTATACTTGGAAGTTGGGAGCTCATCTATGTATTTTTTTTAGGGAAAATTTCATGGATACTCGTGAAGTTTGCAATATTTTCATAGATACCCATGCTTTTTCAGAAATTACACAAATATCCTTGGACCAAAATTTTCAGGTGTATGTTTTGTTTTGCATTCCACTTCCCTCCTTCTTTTGTTCTTCCTTTGTGCGCACATTGCTTCTTTTTGTTTCACTACATTCCCCTCTTCTACATTAGTCATGAAGGAAGTATGAGCACAACAAATAAGTGCCAAAATTTTATGGTGCAAGGGTATTTGTGTAATTTCTGAAAAAGCAGGGATATCTATGTAAAAATTGCAAACTTCAAGGGTATCCATGAAATTTTCCTTCGTCTAATTGAAAGATTTGAACATGCGAGGAAATCTTCCGTTTCATTCAAATAAAAAAGCCACTCAAATCAGATCAGGTCCACTTTGCGTGAGTCCACGTAGGACTTGCACATGCCTGGTTCTAGAAGAGAGGGACTTGTCATCAGTGACGAAGGCCTTCCCCTCGTGATTCGCTTTTTCCTAGTACGGTATGTTTCATTGACATGTGCACTTTGGTGTAGGATCTTGAACAAAAAGATTCGTCATTTATTAATTATGACTCTTTGAAAATTTAGATAAAGTAAAAAATTAAAAAAAAAAGGAAAAAAAGAAGATAAAAGAGCCTAATTTTTATTTATTTTGGAATGTACTCATCCTAAAGACATTGGCACTCACGTGGGGAATACTAAATCGTGGACATGGATCCATGGGCTATGAGCCGCGAGCCTAAGTATTTTGTCAAAATATTAAATTTCACCTATAAACATGTACATAGGGCTTTATAATTGTGTATTACAAATATTCATCTCTTGAAAAATTTGCTGATTTTAAGTTTTTTCATTGATGTTGAACTCAAATTTAATTTATGCTCACAAAACCTTGGATGGCACCGCTCATGGGCTCATTGTTATATGCCCCCAAAATAGGGTTGTCTATTTTGTGGTTTTATGTGGGATTCTTGAGCAAAATGAGAGGAGATTGTAATGTCATGCAAGCTTAGCACACATTTGCAAAGCATGTGTACTTTTGGGTAGAAACACATGATTTTAAAAGAAAGCGTATAATCGAGAGATGCACAAACATCATTCAAGTTGGAGTAATTCAAAATTGGCCATTTTTGAACTAGTTTGTTCTAAAAGCAACATGTCCTAATTTATAAAAGGATGTATCTAGCTTTTGTGTCACTCTCGTTGTAATATGAACTTTGATATGAGTCCTTGAATATGGGGTTTCTCAAAAAAACAGTGAACACATGGTAGTGAACAAGTTCTTGGTGAATGTGTTGTCAAAACCTCAAGAGGTCATCATGGTTTGTTCCTGGAGTGACTTGGCTGGGTTATTCACCAATTTCATTCACTTGGATAAAATTGGTGATGAATGGCATATTTGAAACCCCTAATAAACATACTCTCAACATCTGTTGCTCTATATAAAAGTCGGAGTGACATTTCTGTAAAGATTTTGTGGGGGTGTTGTCAGGAGGAGTAAATTCAACCCACAAAATATCACCAATTTGTAAAATAGGATCTGAGAATATCTGTAAAACAATAAAATGATCAAAATTTCGATTTATTTGTCAGAGTTTAACAAAACTTAATGTATTCCCTCTCAGTTCCAAATATGTTTTTAGTAATATATATATACAACAATTATTTCACCAAAAGAATAATTCAGAATAAGATGTGAAATTGTTGGAAAGGTACTCATTAAAAAAACGTGTTTCATTTCCCAAATGAAAACAATATTTTAGACGACATTCAAAAGAGTAAATTCAATGTTTATTGAAAATTATTTATTGTTTGTCATGAATTTGGTAAAGCTACTGTTCACGTACAATAGATGAGCCTAAATTGCCATTTGTAATTTATATGTAAAACATATCATTGAATTTGTGAAGCTCAATGCACAAAAAAGTCCCAAAAACTAGTTTGAATGATGACTTTTAAGAACAGTTTGTAAAATTTGTATTTGAATACATTTAAAAGTACAAAATCTACTAGCTTTTTTATTACAAACGAAAAATCTGGGGTTTTTAATTCAAGAATTTTACGTTTGTAAGAATGAGATGTTTCATTATTTATTTTCCTATCATTTCTATAAACAAGTACAAAATTTGAGGCATACTAGAATCATAGTAGAGACAAGTAGATAGTGTGATATATGTCACGTGTATAAAAAATGTAGCTAAGAACAATCTATAAAAACAACACACATTTTGAAGAGCCTTAGCCATTTCAAGAGTGCTTAAAAACACGCGTGTTACGCAAAACAAACTAATCAGTGTATTTAATAAAAAAACATAATATATGTCTTGTTAAAAGAGTAAAAAGGGAATGCGTATAACTTGAAGCACATTAGAATAAAGTAAACCTAAATCTACACAAGGCATTCATTCATTAACAGATATGTAAATCAACCTATTATTGATGAAAAAGAGAAATCATACATCAAACCAAAAGCAAGGCCTTGACAACTCTTACTCAGACTTTGGACACTACATAGATACAAAAAAAACTGTTACAGGATGTTAACATAATTCAAAATTTACAGCGTAGTACATTAGGTAACAAATGTGATACATACAACCCTTGGATCCAAAGCCATCACATCTTCTATTTCTTCAAGATTTAAAATAACTTAGAACCTAACCTTCTATAGTTTTTATACAATATCATAATCAGATTTTATTCCATTGGAATTGTATTCAACCAGTAGTTATATCGTTATATATTTTCACCTAATTTTGTATATTCAACTTCTTATACTCTTTATATTGAGCCATTGTAAGTAATTTGATTCTTTTTTAAATGTATTAACTGTTGCCAAATTTGATATTGTCAAATTATGCCAAAATGGTCGAGCCAGAAGTCGATTAATATGCATAACCACTTAATACCACTCTTTTTAAATGGTAACATTTAGAAGAAAATTTGAAAATCAAAAACCATAAAAAAGAAATCTCTTGCCATATCCCTACAATAAGAAATTCCAAAATCAAGTTTTAACAATTCAAATGCCAAAAAAATCCCTACAAAATTATGCAAACACAACAACATACATGTAGAAAAGTTCCAAGTCATGTTGTACTGCAAGAAAATTACAACAATTTAGAAATTTTTGGAGGGGGGCAAAATAGTGTAGTACTGCACCAATTTGAACCCTTTAAAGACCACACACATTTTCATAAAATTCATTAGAAACTGGGGTAGTAAACTTGGATGTGCAATTGAATCAAATATAAATCCAATTTCAATCATCCAACTGTACAAATGGCAAGTACATCTTGTTTACTACAAACTATATGAATATCAACTAGATTTACCATTGGAGGTGAAATATTATAATGATTGAGTGAGTTGTAGGTGGAAAATCTTTAGTTTTTGTGCTTGTGTGGTTTTGGATCTTACTACTTCATACAAGCTTTGTTTGAGAAGAGCCTTATATTTCTAAAAAGCAGAGTTTCCCACCTTTCCAATGAGACTAGTTTCACTCAAAATGGATAAAAATAGCAATCACAAGGTGTAGCTAAGTGGACAAAAAAGGTCCAAAGTCCCACCTTATTTGCTACCCAAAAATAGTTTTACAAGAAATTTGATAAATGCTATGGAAAATCCAATTGGTGAAAACAATAAAGAATTGGCCGTAAATGTAGGACAACAAATTTTTAAGAAGAAATGATAGTACAATTTCAATAGATTTTCAAATACTACAATTATACTACTACCTTATAGAGAAACAATACAAGCGCATTTCTTGAGGAATTGAAATTTTTTTAGGACCGCACAATTGAAATTTGACATTCTTCTTGGATGTTTGATGTATTGTGTTGTTATTTTGATCCATCTATGACCAAATACAGATACGTATTTTGAGGCCATACCGTATATTAAACATCATTATTTATCAACTCACATGCCTGATTTCATTGTTTTTTATTTGGTTGAATGCAAAAATCTCCTAAGCACAAGTGTTCTTCAAGATCACTTTCCAAATTACTGCACAATTTTACTCTACAAGCCAAAGACCACTCTCCCTAACCAAAATATGGTGCGGTGGTCTCTAAAGGGTTAAGCACAATCTAACTAATTTGCCTGTAGTCATTCTATACCTCCTTGGAATTTGAAAAGGAGCTACAACGGACATACTTAAACCATTTAAGAAACCATTTTTTTAATGGATGGTTCACATAACGTCCCATATCTCAAAGTGACAAGTCCAAGTTTAATATTAGATCCGAACTTCGCTGTGTTGTAAAGGGCAAGAAGAACCATAAATAAAAATGCTTAAGTATTTAGTACAAAAAAAAAAGCTGATATATAAATTTCAACTTGTGAATTTTTCTTTGCTCGACTCAACTCTTGAAGCAAAGTCCCATGTTCTCGGAGTCAATTTTTTTTCAAAAGTGTTGCCATTGTAGACATTTTCAAGCCAACTTGGACTTAGAACATGAGACACTGAGAGAAGCTAGAAAGGTTGCTTAACTTCAGGAATCAAAGGCCGTGAAAACTTGTGATCATCTCAACCAAAACATCAACCCAAATGGCCTTAGGAACAACCGCAAGCACTCATTATAATACAATGTTAACCCCTGAGCGGCAGAGTTGAAACAAAGAAAGCTTGACTTGTGTGCAATCAAAGTGCTTGTGGATTGAAAAATATTATTCACAAGATCGAACCATATGAATTGTTAGTGGAAAGTGTTTCCATCAGGCTGTTTAGATTGGAAGTGGTTGCACCAAACGTGCAATGAGATTATATTAGTCAAACTTGAGTTGACCCAGCATTTTGAGAGACATTATAATATCTCTCAAGCGCTCAAGGGTTAATAGAAATAAGGTTCCTCATGTCTTAAATTCATTGATGGAGTTGACACCGTTGGTGCAATCTTTGAAGGTTGAAACCACATAAAGCTGTTGGAACTTTTGTTCTACCCTATGTAGATTATCTTACTTTAGTTTTCATTCTAATATTTAAATTTTAATAAAATTTGACAATAAATCAAGGTTATGAATTGGACCCATTTTTAAAGGTGAACCATGCACTTTGCCTTATAACCCTTAAACATCTAAAAGACCCTTTGTGGTCAGTACAATACAAGATATTTTTTGTGTGTTTGGAATGGATTCACACCTTTATTACTTTTCAAATCAACAAACTAGTTGGATATAAATCAATGCAATTCTATTGAGTTATTTAGTGTCTCAAACTAAAACCTCTTGTTGATAACAAATGCCAATTGTACAACAACGTGTCTAGTATTCCCATAAGACATTTAAGAGTTAACATTAGAATATGCTATGAACTTTTGAAACAGACTCCTAATGTCACAACTTTAACCCCTAAATGCTTGAGGCCCTTTTTTGATCTAAGGAATTTGCTCTAAATTGAACAAAAAGTCAACATTTTAATAAGTCGTATTAATTTAATTTTTTTTTGGAACCATACAAATTCAAACTAGACATGCTAGAGATCACATAGGAAAAGAAAAGAAGATAACAACACTTATGGATTGAAAAATTATTATATTTGATCATGAGGGTGTTAAAACTGCAAAAATGATTTGAAATCTTTCAATCCTCTTTTCAAATGTTCACTATGGGGAATCCATGGTTTAATTGACAAAAAAATGTGACCTAATCTACAATAACTGCAGATTAGGTCACATTTTTTTTGTCAGTTCAACCATGGTTTCCCTATAGTGGTTGAATCTAAAAAATTGGTCACCACAAAAATATAAGGTTAAAGGACATAACATATGTAACTCCAATCACTTTACGGCTTTTCAAAATCTCTTATATAAATTTTTTTTAATGAATTTCTAGTGTGGATTTTTCTCTAAGATCTAGTGTATTTGAGGCTCATTTTCAAGAGCTCTCAACACTACAAAAAGTCAAAACCCTTGCGCAAAATCTTGAATAGAAAAATCATAATCACTTATAATCAAAATCAGATTTTTGATGCAAAAACAAATATAATAGTTCAAAAATAAAAACTACAAAAAACTAAAACTTAGTTAGGTCTATTAAACTTCAAAGTATTGTTGACACCTGAATTGGGTACCTCAATATTTGGAGGTTAAGGGTTAACCCCTAAATGTCCAAGGCCTCTTTGAGCCTCTTGGAATTTTCATGGAATTGAACAATCAACCAACCTTTTCATAAATTTCATCAAGTTTTTTTAATTGTAACTATACAGTTTGAAATTAAACATGTTAGAGATTACATGAAAAAAGAAAACTTAACAATATCACTTATGGTTTGGAAAATTATAATGTTTGAACATGAGGGTGTTAAAACTGCACAAGTGAGTTGAAGTCTTCTAAATCCTCATTTCACATGTCAAATTTAAAAAATTGATCACCAAAAAAATACAAGGTTTATGGTCATATATGTCTAACAGTAATCAGTTATAGCTTTAAAAATCTACTCCTATATTTTTTTTTAAAGGATTTCTAATACAAATTTTTCTCCAAGCTCTAGAGTATTTGAGGCTCATTTTTAAGATCTTCCCAACATTAAAAAACTCAAGATTGCAATAGACACCCATGTACACAATCTTGAGTAGAAAAACCATTAACTTTCATTTTCAAAATCAAATTTTTGATGTTGAAAATAGACTTAAAAAAAAACTTATATTGAAAAAAATAACACTAAAAACAATGATATGATAAGGTTTTATTTGTCTTCAAAGTTTTGTAAAGACCCAAATCTAGTCGCTTGGGCATTGAGGGGTTAAAGTAAACATCAGAATATGCATTGAAATGTTGGCATTAGTGGTAGTCACGATTGGTCTGAGATTCAAATTTCCATGAAAATTGAGAAAAGGCAGAGTGAAAGTAGGAGCCACTACAATGGGAGCTAGGCAGCTAGCAACAACACAAGATGAAATCAGAATTATGAAGAGTAAAAGTTCTCTCGCGAAAACCTGAAGGATGCCATTTCTCCACGCATGAGTGAGGTTAAATTTTTTTCTCAGTCTTCACGGAAATCCTCTTGGGCTAGTCGCGGACTGACAGACACATCAATTTCCATGAAGATTGCGAATGATAAAAATTGAACTGTCACTACCCCTATTGTCTCCTAATATAACGGCCTTAAAACGGTTCTCACAGAATCAACCAACTACGACCAGGCCAAGTGCAAATTGGCCGTAAGTCCTGCTTTCCGACCTCTGAACCAATCAGAGTCTGAGAAAAGCCAAATAGTGTGACGTACTGCTTACCACCTCCTCTTATAAATCTACTACATCAGCAGTGACGCTCTCCGAAGGCAGGAGCTCAAGATTTCACCAACGCCTAACTTACTGTAGTAACTTAAAAGCACCAATTTTCGAATACGAAAGCTCACTACCGACGCCGAAACGCAAGATGTCACGTTCCTACAGTAGACTTTACTAACTTCTAAAAATACACGAAAACCATTACTTTATTACTTGGGGGGTGCTACAAATGGATTGGCCTCCGAACCTTCGAGTGCAGCAACCTGCCACTGCGCAATCAATTTCATAGAACCGTCACCTGCAGGTCTCTCACTCTTACCTCTAGATTCCCCAGATTCTCCAGATTCCCCAACACTGGTGTGTCAAAATCTCTGACTCACGTTAATTTGCTAAATTTTCTTTTAAACTTTTCCTCGGTTTCTAGCTCCTTGTAGCAGGGTTAAATAAGTTGGTGAAAATTCGCTTAAAACTTACCTCGGAAGTGCACTGGCGACCTTTGCACTCAGAAATTACTGTGAAAAACTGGATGAAATCGCCAGATCCTTCCACGAGCAGAACCGTGATTCGCCAGATTTTGGATGAAAGTAGCTTATAATAGCAGTCGTTTGGATGAACTCTGGCTATCATTCATTTGTTCCAATTTTAGCCAGGTTTTCCTTACCCGCCAGCAGTCTGGAATGCAGGTCGCTCTACCTCGACAAAAACAAAATTAACCCCAATATGTAGCTTCTGCGCACCGGAGGAAAAGCTGATGCTGTGATCCCTTGCCCCACGTATCTCACTCTGCATAACGCACCTAGTGAGCTGCATCCAGGCTGAGACAACTTGTTCAGAACCTGAAAAGAGCAAAGGCGAGATGAACTGGACCGAACACCGAAGGATAGAGATCTACCCGGGAGAGAACGTCAGAAATCGAAAAACGTGCCTCCTGGCAACCTGCAGTTTTGTTGGAATACTGCAAAGTTAGCATTCCAGAGAGGTGCGCGGTTCTAGTACTTACAGCACGGAACTCGAACTTTGTCGCCGTTGCATAATCGATGATGCGTAGTCTGACTCTGGTGGTACGTCTTCTAATGCAGTCAGTGCTAATGGAATCCAATCTTTTAGGGTTGCTAGTGAGTCGTCTTCGTTAGAAACGGCGTGTTCTTGGAGTTCCTTCGTCATGTGCATTCCAGTGTCGCTCAGAGCTCTGAAATCTAGGACTGGAGTAGATCCGAGGTTCCATCCAGTCGGGTGATTGAAATTTCACTGCAATCCGGCATTCTAATGAATTTGAGGTTTGGGTTGCAAGCAATGTTTCGAGGGGTGCACGGAGCATTGGTGGGCCAAGTGTCACTGTCGTGTAGTGCGCCTCATGAAATAATGGCACCACTTTGTTTGTTGAAATGGCTTTTGTTTCAGGGTGCCGAAATTGTGACAGTCGAATGCAAATTCTAAAATCTAGAACCGTTCTAGATCTTAGGTTCCGAATTGGCGGTTTGAAAAGAGTCGGTTTGTTGAAGGTTTACCTTTTTGAATGGGTATGGCGATGACTGAAGAGACGGGTTTGCGGAATGGTTCGTGGTTATTTGGGTAGTTCTAGTTCCGGTGCTTAATTGTAGCACTGTCTTCCTTTTAAAGTTACAAGTGGTACGAATTTTCAGAGAAGTGAACTGGAAGAACTGAACGATTGTGTTGGAGAGATGGAGACCGACAAGGCTTAAATTACGTGAGGGAGAGTTTTCTCTGGATTTGAGTAGGAACTCGGGTGAGAGTATATCAAATGCCGGCAGCAATTGCGTGACTGTAGTCTACGAACCGTGATTTCACGCTTCACTAAAAAGCTCTGCGTCAGGTGTGTAAGTATCTCACTAGTAACTACAAGCTAGTTCCACAGTTACGCAATTCTGATTAGAAATGACATGTCCGGTATCTATCAACTCCGATCATCTAGAATTTGAAGATATCGAAGGGGGGTCTAGTTCACGATGAATTTGAACTGACTGTCACGTGTGAATTCGAACTGACTGTCTCGTGTGAATTCTTAGCCTTCCACCATGCCTGTCTATGAACTAACCTTATGACTCTTCAGGGACTCGCAAAAGATGATCTAGCTGTTGAAATTCTGTCCAGAACAATATTGCACGGAGTCCAATTCTGGCTATGCCCGGGTTCGGAATAATCCTGCTGGCTATGGCTCCAGCTCTAGAGATTAATTCAGTATTTCTGACTTCGAAAGGTTCCCGGAAAGGTTTTGGCTAGAATCAGGGTACTTATCAGGCTATCCGAAGATTTTGCTTCGGATTCCTGGCTGTATTGTTACCGCAACTAAGTCGTTAAGCTTCAAAGCTCCGAGCTTGTTCATGACCGGAGCTAGATAGTAGCTCTGAGTCAAATTCAGGTTTCAGATAAGGCGTTTGGTTCGGAAAGGTGCCTGTCATGTACGATTTTGATCGACGATGGTTGGGTACGTGTGCAGGTAAATCACGCCTGGCTGAGGAGCAAGAAGATTTCGGCACTACGGAATGTGCTCAAGGCAGGAGCAATGATGATCTGGTAGTGGGAGCGGTGTTAGATGTACTGGTGTGACCACGTGTACTAGTGGAGCGAGGAGGAGGCTCGGAACACCATATTAGGTAAATTTGGGAAAAATGGAGGGACCATTTTGTATTCTACCTTAATCTTACATAACCTTAATCTTACATACAGTAAATGTAGGCATAACTTCAGCTCAAAGTTGTAATCATTTGAATTTGAATTTTTTGAAGGGAATCATTGAGACTACACTGTTGTACAAGAAAGTGCACGCTTGCTTTTTTGTAACATGTCAAATTGTACATAATAACAAAAGCAGTGACAGTCCCATGATGTACTGTTTTTCCCAATTTACCTAATATGATGTTTTGTTTTGGAGAATTGCAGCGGCGATGGATCCGTCCGGGATCATGGAGATGTCGGCCTCCAGGCGGGGCGAGAACGTGTTCTCGAGATCGGCCACGCAGCGGAACCAGGAAGATGACGAGGAGGCGCTCAAATGGGCGGCGCTGCAGAAGCTGCCGACGTACGACCGAATGCGCACGGCCATCATGAAGAACATCGACGCAGACGGCAAAGCTTCGCAGGAGGAGATCGACGTGCGCAATCTGAGTAACGAGGATCGGCAGCAGATCATCTCCAAGCTGCTCCGCGTCACGGAGGAGGACAACGAACGCTTCCTCCTCAAGGTCCGGGAGCGCATCGACCGCGTCGGCATCGTGCTGCCCAGAATCGAGGTCCGCTTCGAGCACCTCAACATCGAAGCCGACGTGTACATAGGCAGCCGGGCGTTGCCCACATTGCCCAACTTCTCCTTGACTATCATCGAGGTAAGTACTCTCATCTCCACCCTAGCGAAATCAAGCTCGCCAATTCAGGGTTCAAGCTGGTGTGCAGTATGTCACGCCATATTCGTTAATTTGGAAACGCCCATTTTGGGAATAAACTAGATTTAAAGTGATCATCTTAAAGAATAAACTAGTTTTAAGGTGATCATCTTAAATTGAGTTTTGGATTTCAGGAGCGTTTTTTTGGTACACATGCCTTCATTTGAGAAGAGGAATTTGCGGGGATGAAATCTCAATGGCTCAGACCGAATTTGAAAATGGGTTTAAGGTGAAGTACAACTTGGGAATCTGGTTTTCCCAATTTAATGAATATGGCTCACTGAGTCGACACACTGGTTTGACTGTTCCTAAACTGTTTTCTGCTTGTGCAGAATATATTAAGCAAGCTCCATCTCTCGCCCTCGAGGAAGCAGAGACTCAACATCTTGCACGACGTCAACGGCATTATCAAGCCATCTAGGTTGGTCCATTCGAAATTCCGGCATTCCGATGTTGTGTATTAAATATGCTGTGTGGGTTTTTGATAAGAAAATTAATTTACCCTGTTGGGGGTGGTGCTTTGAACAGAATGACTTTGCTTCTCGGCCCACCGGGATCCGGCAAGACGAGCTTGCTGTTAGCCTTGGCTGGTAAACTCGACAAAGCCCTGGAGGTTTCTGGCAAGGTGACGTACAATGGCCACGGCATGAAAGAATTCGTCCCCGAGAGAACCTGCGCTTACATCAGCCAGCGCGATCTTCAGATGGGCGAGTTGACGGTGCGCGAAACGCTGGACTTCGCCGGCCGCTGCCAGGGCGTGGGTCCTCGATTCGGTACGCAATACACTGGTCGATTGCCATTGTACCGATCATAGCCGGGGTTTCAGGTTTTAGTCGAAGCATCTCAGTGCCGCTTTTTAGGCAAATTTGCCGGTTTTAGGGTTCGGTGTCTGTCCAGTCGAACCTCAACCAAGGAAAAAAAAAAAAAAAAACTCAGTTGTGACTTCCTAAGAGCATAACCACCGCAGGCGGAATGGTAGACTTAACTTGTACCTTATTGGAAGGATCTGGAGTTCAGGCCCTTCCTTGCATAGTCACTACTGATTTGGAGAGCCGGTACAAAGTCTTTGTTCACGTTATTGTGGAGGTTTTTCTTGACCACGCTAGAGGTCATGGAAGGACTTGAATCTTGTACTACTAAAGTAGAAAGATGTTGGGAGAGAAGAAGTTGAAAGGTACCAACAATAGACAACAAGGAGTGAGAGGTTAGGGTGAGTGTGATGGGAAAGTTTTGGAAATTGTTGAGCCATTATAAGCGACCTGCTTCTTAATTCTCCAAAACAATCACTTTTCACGTTCTCCTTTTCTAGTGAGTTGGCGGTAGAGCTGCTCTAACTGCACTACGTGCGTGATGTTTGTGAAATAGAAATGCTGTCGGAGCTCGCGAGGAGGGAGAAGGAGCTCGGGATAAGGCCGGATGTGGACATGGACGTCTTCATGAAGGCCACTGCTCTCCGGGGCCAAGGCACTAGTCTTATGACTGACTACATTTTGAAGGTCAGGATTTCTTGCAAGAAGGGTTTCGGAGTTTGCAATTACCATATCTCATGTGCAGTTTTGCTAAAATGAACTTGTTCTAATAAAGGTTTGTCATAAAGGTTGTGTTTTCACTCACGATTGCTAATGAGGGAACAATGAAATGCGTTTTTCATTAAATTGAGGAAAAAGCAAAATATGTTTTGAGAAAGTGCTTTCTCCCAATTGAATGAATAATGCATAAAACTTGTCGATTCAAGCATTTTTTTGTCAATTCAGACATGTTGATTTGGACTTTTTTTTTTGTCATTTTGTACACATTTAGTCAATTCAATGTGTCAATTTGGACAATTTTTTTTTTCTTGTAGTAAGGTAGCAACACCCCTCTCCGTGAATGTCCCCATTGGCGTTGCCTACAAGTGTTAGTGATTGACAAATACAAAAAAAATTGGTTATGGGTGACAAAGTGATGGATTTGGGTGATTGGCATGACAATTTTGAGTGCCCCACCTCACTATTTAAGAACTCTTCAAGTTAGTTTTATGAGCATATGAGCACACTAAAGACTTTAGTAAGCGTCCCTTATAGCATCTCCTACCCACAACTATACATTTTCAATGATTTTGGACTTGTGAAAAACCATTGTGAACAAATGCTTACAATTGGAACTTTAAAATTGATGCCAATATTTTTTATTCTTCCTCTTGCTAACTTGACAATGTTTTTTTCAAAATTCATCAATTGATTTTCCTACTCCAAAATCCTTAGTTTCATGCTTATGGATGTTGTTACCTTAACCCTTGAGCGCCCCGCAATCCCAAATATCGCCTCTCACAATTGAAAAAATTTGATGTTTGACTATTGTAATCTTTTAATTAATAAAAACAAATCATGTATCCTTTTTTTATGTACTTCTGGGCCTATATCTACTACCAATCAATACAATTGGATTTTATGAATCGACAGATTAGTTGGATTGAGTGTGCATTTTGGTGAATATGGCCTGGGTGCTCAGGGGTTAACGTCTTGGTTGCATGCATGTCCCGGGGGATGTGTGTAGATATTGGACCTGGACATCTGCGCGGACACGCTGGTGGGGGACGAGATGAGGCGGGGGATATCGGGGGGGCAGAAGAAGCGGGTGAACACGGGGGAGATGCTGGTGGGGCCGGCGAAGGCGCTGTTCATGGACGAGATCTCGACGGGGCTGGACAGCTCCACCACCTTCCAGATCGTCAAGTGCCTGCGCCAGTCCGTGCACGTGCTGGACGGCACCATGCTGGTGTCGCTGCTGCAGCCGGCGCCCGAGACCTTCGAGCTCTTCGACGACGTCATCCTGCTGTCCGAGGGCCAGATCGTCTACCAGGGTCCCCGCGCCCTCGTCGTCGACTTCTTCGAGCACATGGGCTTCCGCTGCCCCGAGCGCAAGGGCGTCGCTGACTTCCTCCAGGTCCCTGCCTTCCCCCTCGCCCTGTCACTGCCTTCGCCACTCTCTTTCACACATGTTTTCCCATGTCCAGTAAGGTAGGAGGTTCTATAAGGCCCGGTTCAGCCCGGTTCAGACCAGGACGTCCACATCTATTGGACAAAATCACAATCATTCTCATTGGTCAATTTTGGAGTTTCATCCAGTATAGCATTCACACTACAAGGACATCCACTGGAGTCTGAGTCCATGTCATCACCTTTTCTGTCAAAATTGGAGAGGAGCTCACTTGTAGTCAACAAAACACTCCCTCTCACTTCATGTGAGATAAAGACAAAATCAAATCAATTAAGAATATAGTGCATGACACTTATAACCAACAACTGTTGGCCAAACAAGGAATCAACACATATACTCATTAGCTCAAAAATAATTCCACCACCAAGCGGGACAAACCTTAAGCTTCATCTTGGTGGACTCAAGTTTTTGATAACTTTTTTTTTGACAAAACCTTAGGTTAACCACTTGAATTGGGAGTTGTTGGTTATAAGTGTCATGCACCATAGAAGGAATAAAGGTACACCTCCATTGGACAGCCGGTGCCTAGTGTGAAACCTTTCACCAGATGGACAAATCCATGATGACATGGTAGTTTTCCCCTCTAAAGTCCACCAAATGAAGCACTAGACAAGGGTTTTCGTTCGTTGGCTACGGATGTCCTCGTTCAAACTGGGCCCAAAAAGCGCTCAAGCTCTAAAATCGCCCGTCTTCTCAAATGTACTCCATTTGTACATGTTTTTTATAATTTTCATCAATGTACAAGCAATGTACATTTGAGGAGGTGGGCGGTTTTTAGAGCCTTATGCCACTTCAACTTCAAAATTTTGTAACTAATTCCACAAAGCTCCTAAAAATATAAAACACATGGGTTTGATGCCAATTCCTCTTGTCTTTCAAGGAAAGTTTATTGAAAATTTCAAGAAGTTCACCTCCCCGAAGTTTAATTTCAGCCCTTAGATGGCTGGTTTATGAGCCTCTTACCTTGACGGTTGATGCTTGCTACAATACATATTCACCATCAAAAATTTAGTAAGATTTTCATATGTTAAACAGAATGCAAAGTAATAGTTTCAATAAATCTTCAAATTGTATCTATACAGAGACTAGAGATGTAATATTACAGAGATTGGGATGTGATATTAAACATGTCCTTATCATTTTAATAGTATGATTCCGACCAAACTTCAACCTCTCGCATACCACCTTCTCCGAACCCGAAACTCTGAAACCTAAACCCAAGAGTTCTCAGTTCCTAAGAGTTGAGACCTGAGGAAGTTTGAGCGCAACCGACACTGATTCTACAGATGTGAAGAGAAGGAGAAGGGGAAGGACTATTCTTCAGTCCTGATGAATCACTGATCCCAAATATGATTTTCACTTTTAACTCAAGTGTCTAAAAACAGTGCTAAAAATCTAATTTTTTCAAATTTAATACTAGGGATAGTCATACCTTCTTCACCATATTCTCAATCTTTAGAGAATGGGGGTTGTGTTGATCTTTTCTTAATTTTTGAAAATCCCAAATTTTGAAGGTTGAGAACTATATTTCTCTTCACCTCCAAAAGAGAAGAATGGGGTGAAAGCAAAGTTTGCACATGAAGACTTCATCTTAGATTGTCTCTTTTTCACCCTTGTGTGTCTCTATCTACCCATTTTAGATTGTCTCTTTTTCACCCTTGTGTGTCTCTATCTACCCATTTTGCTTATTTTGTTTTTAGCAATTAATCCTTGTGCTTTCATGGTTGTTCTGTGTGTTTTAATCATTCTCTGTTCTGCACCACCCTCAAAAGGGGAGTCACACTTTCTTCACAAGAAATTGCTCCCTTTGGCTCCCTATTTCCTCTCCGAAACTTCTAATTTTTCACTAAAGTTTCAATCTTGGAGAAGGCGTGACTACCCTTCCTACTGTAAAGGTCATAAAACTTTAGCTGTATAAATCATTTTTGGTAGCAATTCTTGCTGCAAAATTTAGCCAGTGTAAAGATCGGTGCTGATGATGCAAAGAAATGTTGGGGGGGGGACCGAATGAACTCAGGAGGTGACGTCGAGAAAGGACCAGGAGCAGTATTGGGCTGACAAGGAGCATCCGTGGCAATATGTGTCGGTGAATGAGTTTTCGACGGCGTATCCCAAGTTTCATGTGGGAGAGAAGCTGGCGGAGGAGATGGCGACGCCGTTCGACCGGTCCACCAGCCATCCCGCGGCGCTCGTGAGGGAGCGTTATGCTCTCACCCCTCGCGAGCTTTTCCAGGCCTGCTTGGCTCGGGAGAAGGTACACAATTACACACACCTACATCTCCTCATCACTGCATTCTCTAATGTCACATTTTGCTATACCGCACTCCGTAATGTCACGCTCCGGTATGTGCTCCATACTAAACGGCCGCTTCGCACAATGGCCGACCAAGTCGAGAGTCCGTTAGATTGAGTGGCCAAACTTTCTTCAGAGGCCAAGAAGATCTGCTGAAAATATGTAATAAATGTTAAAATTGATGATCTCTCAACCATAGTTTGGGTCCCTATATTTGTTGAATCTACTTCCTATTGAAAAGATATTGTTTTGGATGATAAAGTGTTGCTATGTAGGTAGTTTGGTGGATGATAGATTTTGGACTTTGGCCTCTAGTGTGAAGGGTTGAGAGGTCAAACTCTTGGTTTCTTGCAATGTGATTGGTGGAAACAAATGGTCTCTCAACCTCTGGCCATAGGGTGAAGCGGCTCTAAGGCTTTGTAGAGATTGCATTGGATGTTGCAATTAAGATAATTGGCTCCAAAATTGACCATGTTCTAAATGCCTTTCTTATTTAGGAATGGTTGACATGTTCCTTCAAATATCTTTTACTATCATTGGTTAGTTAGGTAGGCATAAATGGTCACTTTTAGAGCCGACTACCTTATGCACTTGTTGCATGTAATACTCAACTTAATATACTTAACAATAAAATAGAAATAAATTCAAAAGTGCTTCATAGGTTTTGTTTGTTGAGTGTGAAAGTAACATTCAAAAACTCCAACACAATACTAAACAACTAGAGGCAAAATGCCTTTATTTTTTTCAAACTCTCAGCTTCTTACAATAAAATGCTAATGAGCCACACACTTGGCTTCAACCCTCGTTTTCACCAAAGGGTGCCTTAGGTTCATTGGTTAATAATTTCGTTTGTCAAACATTATTCTTCTTTCCATTAGTACATTTTGGCCATTCTTCTTGTCAAATATGAAACATTTCATTTCATATCCTATTGGGCAATCAATCAACCAATTTTAATCAATCAAGCACTTTTTGCTCTCAAGTCAAGAACTTTCCAAGTACAAAAAATGATAAAGAGAATTCCACATTCTTAACACCATATGAAGAAACCATGAATTTTCAAACAGTTCTTAAATCCAATCCTAAAGTCTTATGTTCCAAAGGCAAGAATCTGCAGAAACCGGGTTTGCAACAGGGGTTTTAGAGTATAGGGTTTAACGTAGCTCACTCGCATGCAAGGTTTCCTGAACTGCACAAATCGTTGCCGCCTTTGAACAGAAACACTACGAACGTGTTGCCTTGGCAGCAGTATTCTCAAACATGGCTAAGTTCACCAAGACTTTTGAAACATGACTAAATTCACCAAGACTTTTGCCACATGACTAAATTCACCAAGACTTTTGCCACATGAGTTGTATAGTTGGAGAAAATGTGAAATTTTTTCAGTGTCAGGGTTTAGGGTTTAGGGTATTAGAGTTTCATTGAAGTCTTAGACACCATATGAAGAAACCATGAACTTTCAAATAGTTCTTAAATCCAGCCCTAGATTCTCAGGTTCCAAAGGGAAGAACCTATAGAAGCCGGGTTGCAGCAGGGGTTTTAGGTTTAACGTAGCTCCCTCGCATGCAAGGTTTCTTGAACAAATCGTTGCCCTAGAAGAACTACGAACGTGTTCCCTTGGCAGCAGTGTTCTCAAACATGACTGAATTCACCAAGACTTTTGCAAAAGGAATTGTATAGTTGGAGAAAATGTGAAATTTTGTTAGTGTCAAGGTTTAGGGTTGAGGGTTTAAGACTCTCATTGCAGGAATTCGAGCTTGTGTGTGGTTTAGGGTTTAGGGTTTTAGAGTTTCAGTGCAGGAATTCGAGCTTGTGTGTGGGTTTTGAAAAGCACGTTGCAAAATGGGGTTAAACCTGCGTGGCATGGCAGGTGCTGATGAAGCGGAACAAGGCGATCTACATCTTCAAGTCGCTGCAGACGAGCCTCGTGGCGCTGATCACCATGTCGGTGTTCTTCCGCACAACGCTGAAGCCAGACAGCGTCGGGGAGGGCAGCTTCTACCTGGGCGCGCTCTTCTTCGCGCTCATCAACATGATGTTCAACGGATTCGCAGAGATGGCCATGACCATCCAGCGTCTGCCTGTTTTTTATAAGCAGCGAGACCTGTTATTTTACCCGCCCTGGGCGTTCGTGCTGCCCACCTACATACTGCGCTTGCCCCTCTCGCTCTACGAGTCCTGCATCTGGACCTGCATCACTTACTTCACCATTGGCTTTGCTCCGGAGCCCGGTCGGTACGTTACGCTTGCTTCCTGCCGTGTTGCTCGTCTGCATGAACCTTGTATATGGTCATCATTTGCGGAACTCCATGAAATAGCGGTGTCCATGGTAATCAACGGCTTACACTACAACGAACCGTTCTGTTTTGAATGTAAGGTAGTGTGCTCAAAAAGCGACACTATAAGGGCTGATCTGCCTTTTCATGGGCTTTTTGAGATAGGAAGATTTATTGTCTAATTTTCAGGCAAGGAGAAGTAGATACCAAATTTAACACAAATTTTTTCATACTTTTTGATGCATTATTGAATTGTTGATGAATTTTTGAAGCATTCTGGAATAGGCACCTATTTGTTACATATAGGTCTCCCAAAATCCGTTCAACTTGTAAAGAGATGAGGTGGATCCAAGGAGTATGATTGGCCCTTCCATAAGAATATACCCCCATTAAAGAACCACTTCATATCCATATCCTGAGCTAATTATAGGGACGCTTTACATAAGAGGGTTGCAATTTGAGTACACTATCTTCTGCCTTGTATAGATTTACGGCTCTTGGCACTTGAACGTCAGCTCTGCACCGTTCTGGAATTTGCCACTTTAACAACGTTGTATTTGTGAAAACGGCACATAGTAATGGAACATTTTGGTAAGATAGGAAAAGTTCAACCATATAGACAATAGCTTTTATTGCTCACATTCATTATTCACGTCAATGTATATTTTAATGTTGATAACTTTGCATTTGCCACAAAGTGTGACTTGACTTTCTTTGGCTTGCAAAAAATGTCAGTTGTTGTGGCATTCTCATATACCATGTGACGTTTTCATGCACATAATGTTAAATATTGCTGTATGTGGTATGTTTATATCTGTTACGTAGATAAATTTTTCTGGAACAGCCTTAGGTCTGTACCTCCTATTGACTATTTTAGAGCTCTATGCGCTTGGATCTCACAAGTTTGCCGCTCTGGAATTTGCTGTTTTAGCTAATTTTATAAGACTATCTGGGTTATGATTTTGAATATGTGCCAAAAGCTCTAGATGCACCAATAGTAACGGATGTGGGGGTTAAGGTCGCATCACCGATTCTCTTTCAAATTTCCTTGACAGTCATGATAGTCAGCGAGGTCTTGTATGCAGTATTTTAGGTTTTAGGGTTTAGGCCTATGTAGACAGATTTTCTGAATCTGGGCTTTTGCTTGCATGGTGGCAGGTTTTTCCGGCACTGGCTAGTGTTGTTTGGAATGCATCAGATGGCGCTGGGGCTGTTTAAGTTGATCGGCTCGGTGACGCGGATGATGATAATTGCGCAAACGGGAGGAGCCTTTGCTGTCATATTGGTGTTTGTGTTGGGAGGCTTCATCATCTCCCGGGAGAACATTCACCCCTGGTGGATTTGGGGCTTTTGGATATCTCCCCTTTCGTACGCCCAGAACGCTATAGCAGGCAATGAGTTTCTGTCTGACAGGTGGAACAAGGTATCATTAAGAACTTCCAGGTTTTAAAGTTCTGTAATTAATCCTTATATTTTCCAAAACACTACATAATCAGTGTGATGTTTAAGAGCTAATTTTAGTGCTCGAATGGTGCTGGAAATGTCCAAATAGTGGCAGGGTTTAAGGGCAGTGATGGTTTTAGGTTTTGCTACCTGAATATGCCGTTGTTGAAACGAGTCAAAAGGTCACTTTTGGGGTGTGTCTCAACCGGCCATTACTAGCTAACGTTGTGTGTTGTTGTGTTATTTGCAGCCAACCCAACCTGGACCACATAGTGACGCAAGAACTCTTGGGCAACAAGTGTTGTTGTCGAGGGGGCTGTTTGACAGGGGTTACTGGTATTGGCTTGGAGTCGGTGTCCTCTTTGGATACTCCATTTTGTTCAACCTCCTCTTCTGTTTCTTCCTCAAAGTTCTCAATCGTGAGTTCATCTAATATCCCAAATTTGAATGCTTCTTTGCAGTTGTCAGTGTTAGATTGTAGAGGAGAGAGAGAGATTTTTTCAATCTATATATAGTATGATGTATAAGGTAACTACACCGACTATGGACGCTTTTGCTACCCTATTTTGTGTTCAAAGTTCAAATTAGGTGCTACTACTGTAGTAGTAAAGGTTGGTGTAGACACATAACAAATTATCGACTTGATATAATTGCTTTTGCCTAGACTACTTAAAAATGATGTGAATTTTTTTCTGTGCTGCAGCTTTGGGGAAACCAAATACCACGTTATCTAAAGAGGCTCTGGACGAGAAGAAAGCCAACCAAACGGGAGAAGATGTCTCTCACTTGAATGGATCCAAGAGCAGGCATGCTGAAACACTGGCTGCACATGCCAACAGTGATCACTCAAATGGTAATGCATCATATCTTTCTGCTCCATAGAGTTTTTACTTTGATAATGTCAGACTTTTGACTATGAAGCAAGTGTGCAGGATATTCTAGAATGCCATTATAAATTTACTACTAAAATGGTTCAAGAGTGCAGCATTTGTAGATGAAATGAATTTTAACTGACTGGTAATTGATTGTTGATGAGTTGCAGGAGTGGCAAATGGTGCTGGTGACGTCAATAGCAAGTCTCGACGGCTCTCAAAAGCGTTCTCCCGTTCAACTCGAACTCGCTCTACGCGGTCGTCTGGCTCTGGAAATGCTTATGAACAAGCGATGATGGAGTCCGCCAATGGAGTGGCACCAAAGCGAGGAATGGTGTTGCCGTTCACGCCGTTGTCTATTGCTTTTCACCACATCAACTACTTCATTGACATGCCAGCGGTACGTCAACAAATAAACCAAAAAAATCGGCACCTCTCCCTCCTTTTTTGCAATATTTCCTGAAGCTCATTTTATAAATCAGAAACGCATCTTCCTAGTTACAATTCAGAATATGCCTACAAGTTTTCACAACAATATGGTGACAATTAGATAATATATAGAATCCATCAATCTGGTGGGCTTAGCTTACTGGTCGATATGTGTAAAATAGTAAACCCTTTGGCGATTTTATGATAAATGAAGTAGCCCAAAACCCTATTTTGCTTAGCTTCAATATCTATAAAGCTATTCAGTAGTGAGCGTTAACCTTCATTCTACCTTGCCTTGTTGATTAGTAGCATTTGGCAAACTCCAAAAAACCAATGTGTAACGCATTGTGCTTAAGATATATACTATGTATCTTATTGGCTAAAACATATGCAAATTATATAAGAAAGGCAAAGCCCGCTCAAACTGAATGACTCATTTGCCTACAAAATGACCACAATAGGCAATATGAGGGCATATCACCTTTGGAAGCCATATATGTTGCTATTTTTTGCTATAATGCAAGGCCACGGGTGCTCCATGTACGTTAAATTTTGATTATTTCGAGGACACCGGTTAGCAAATATGAGAACAACTGACCTTTGATGGCAATTAACCCGTGATATTCAACTTTAGAAAGCATGCTCGATGCTCTGTAAATACTTGCTTTTGTTATTTATTTTTAAAGTAAGTGGTGTGCTTGTACAGGAGATGAAAGCCCAAGGAATTACAGAGAACAAGTTGCAGCTGCTGAACGACATCAGTGGGGCGTTTCGACCAGGGGTACTCACAGCGCTCGTGGGAGTCAGCGGGGCTGGCAAAACAACGTTGATGGACGTGTTAGCAGGAAGAAAAACTGGGGGTTACATTGAAGGCAACATCTTCATAAACGGCTTCCCCAAAAAACAGGAGACTTTTGCAAGAATCTCCGGTTATTGTGAACAGTTTGACATCCATTCACCTAACGTCACGGTGCACGAGTCACTCGTCTACTCTGCTTGGCTCCGCCTGTCCAAAGAAGTTAACCCTTCCGTGAGAAAGGTAATAACAATTCTCGATTTGGTTTTCCACAGAGTAGCTGGATTAGAGTTCAGGTGTTAAAAAAACGGGAAATTTGATGGACACTCCTGAAGTTTGGGATATTTGTTATGATGCCTCTGGTTTTTCAGAAATTACACAAAATACCCTTGGACCATAAGTTTCAGGCATTGTTTTTCTTGTGCACGCCACTTCCTTCTCCCTTTGTCCACATGTTACTTCTTTCCAGTTCTGTTGCACTACCTGCTTCAACATGCACTACCTGCTTCAACATTGGTCATGAAGGAAGTGGTGTGCACAGCAAAACAAACGCTTGGATATTATGGTCCAAGGGCATTTGTGCAATTTCTGAAAAACCACGGGCATCTATACAAATATTGCAAACTTCAGAGGTATCCATCAAAATTTCCCTTAAAAAAATGGCGAGTTCAAGTGTGACGTGGGAGTTGGGGTTATCTTTGGCAGGCGTTTGTGGAAGAGGTGATGGAGCTGGTGGAGCTGGCGCCGTCGAGATCAGCGTTGGTGGGGCTGCCGGGAGTGACAGGCTTGTCCACTGAGGCTCGAAAGCGTCTCACCATCGCCGTGGAGCTCGTGGCGAACCCGTCCATCATTTTCATGGACGAGCCGACGTCGGGGTTGGACGCGCGTGCCGCGGCCATCGTGATGCGAACGGTGCGCAACACGGTGGACACGGGCAGGACGGTGGTGTGCACCATTCATCAGCCCAGCATCGACATCTTCGAATCCTTCGATGAGCTGCTGCTGCTCAAGCGAGGTGGCCAGATGATCTACGCGGGTCCCTTGGGCACCCGGTCTTCCCTCCTCATCGACTACTTCCACGGCGTGCATGGCGTGCCCGTTATCAAGGACGGCTTCAATCCGTCCACGTGGATGCTGGATATCACCTCCCAAGGCTCCGAGCACAACCTTGGCGTCAACTTTGCAGATCATTACACCAAGTCCCCTCTTTATCAGTGCGTCTCTCTCTCTCTCCTCCTGATTTCCACTACTGCCCTCCCCTTCTTTCAAACTTCATACTGATGTCAAACTTCTAAGCATGAGCCCTTTTTCAAATTTTAGACTGATGCCAAACTTCTAAGCATGAGCTTTTCTCAAACTTTAGACTGGATTCCAAACTTCGAAGTATGAGCCCTTTTTTTCTGACTTTAGACTGGATTCCAAATTACTAAGCATGAGCTTTTTTCTTTGAAACCCATACTTCCAAGCTTCTAAGTATGATTTCGGGTACCATTGTTTTTTGTTGAAGAAAAAATAATAATATGAGAATGTAGCTTGCTGCGCAACCATAGAAGTGAGATATTGAGTAATGAAATACTGAACTGTAATTACTTCATCCGTCAAGCTACGTTGTATAAATACCTAGATGTCTCTCTTGTGCACCTATTACCAGTGGTTTAGCTTTTTGGTCTAATGCTTGAGCTTGCTCATAGTTCATAAACTTTAAGTTAGTTAAGTTGTTATAGAGAAAAGTAATCCCAACACTCGTACATTGCTGAGCACCAATTTCTTTTTGTATGTATGCCTGATGGTGGTGATGTGGGACATGGTGATTGCTGCTGCAGACGGAACGAAAATATAATCAAGGAGCTGAGTGCTCCCGTGCCAGGCACACAAGACATCGCCTTTCCAACCAAGTATGCACAGCCTTTTTGGCAGCAATGCATGGCGTGTTTATGGAAGCAGCACAGGTCTTACTGGAGGAACCCACTGTACAATGTTGTCCGGCTGCTTTTTACTACCGTCTGCGGATTAATATTGGGCAGCATTTTCTGGAAGTTGGGCGCCAACAGGTACAACAACCTCATTAAAAAATTTCTATAGCCTACCTCTGGTGTTTTTGGGAGCTCGTGTCTCCTTTCCTCTGAACTCTTATTAGGCCCAGTTCACACTAGCAACCGGACGAAAAGTGGCACCCTGTCCGCTCTTTCATCCTCCAGAGCACTTCTTTGTCATCCAAGAGTGCTGGAGAAGAAAGTTGCTACAAAGCAGGAGTGTTCATCTACTAGACAAGTTTGGAGCCACCCTTGTAGCAAGCCCCAAAACTTCACTATCTTGTTTATTGACGTGGCTATATTGGTTGGTGACATGGCAAGTTGAAGTACCGGAAAAACTCTAAGTGTGAATAATTTCAATGGACAAAACTGATGTTTTAACCAATGAGGTTTGAGATAATTTCGTCCGGTTGCTAGACTGAACCGAGAACTCCATATTCGATCAATATGGAGTTGTATGTTATATATGGAGTGTATCTGGACCATACACTCCATATATAATATGCAACTCCATATTGATCGGGGATTTGAGCCTTAGATACAAACCGTGGCATTGGCTAAGAATTTAGGGTTTGCTAATATTGAGGGTTTCTATGAATGCAGATCAAAGCAGCAGGACCTCTTCAATCTGATGGGAGCCATGTTCGCGTCTGTGTTGTTTGTGGGAATCAATAATTGTTCTGGAGTACAACCTGTAGTTTCAGTCGAACGCACGGTTTTCTACAGAGAGCGAGCTGCTGGAATGTACTCCACATTTCCTTACTCATTTGCCCAGGTAATCAACTTCTTCTTTACATTTTTGAACCAGACAAGAATGTTTCTAAAATTGTTGCACCAGGCGAGAGTTGGCATCAGTTCTATTATATGGACTTCGATAATGCTCAAGCGTTGCACGGCTTGATTATTATTAAACATAATACCATAATTGTTTGTTCTACCTGCTAGATTTCTACTTTTTCAACATCATTATGGACCATGCAAATCAGAGTCTTTGTCATGAGAAATAACATGTCAAGCTGTGGGAGTGAGCGAGGGATGGTGTTTGCATAACAAGGCTCTACTTTTGCCTTACAAACCATAACTTGTACGGTTGGAGCTTGTTTAATCATGCTCAATCAAAGAAAAACACTACAACGCAATAGCACGCCTCTTGTTTTGTTTTCTAATGAGTGAATGTCACCTGTGTAGAAATTGGGTTTAAGTGAAGTTATGTGTTCAAATTCTCTTCTTTACGAGCCCATAAAAGAACTTTTTGGAATTGGCTTTTTTGGAGTTGGGGTTTTATTTGGACGTGGGGGGTTTTTGGAATTGAGTCCCTAACAAGTGTGAATGGGGATTTGCCAGGTGACAATAGAATGGCCGTACGTGTTTGCACAATCCTTGATCTATGGATGTATTGTGTACTCCATGATCCAGTTCGAGTGGACGGCAGCCAAGTTCTGCTACTTCATCTACTTCATGTACTTAACCCTGCTCTACTTCACTTACTGGGGCATGGTCACAGTGGCCATCACCCCCAACGCCCAGTTTGCAGCCATCATCTCCACCTCTTTCTACGGCCTCTGGAACTTGTTCTCTGGGTTTTTGATTCCTCGTACGGTATGTTCCCCCCACATTGCAAACTTCCTTGTAACAATATTTTCATATCTTGCATGTAACTCCATAAGAAAGTCATTCTTCCAAAACAAAAACCTGTTTTTGGTTAAGGTAGGAAGTTCTAAAATGGTGCAGGCTCTAAAATGGTGCACCTTCCCAAATGTACTTTGTTTGTACATGTTGTTTTTCATAGCCTTTCAACAATGTGCATGCAATGTACATTTGAGGAGGTGCATCATTTTGGAGCCCTATGCCATTTCAGCTTCAAAATTTCATAACTAATTCCACAAAGCTCCAAAAAATGTGAAACAAATTAGGTTAGATGCCAATTCCTCTTGTCTTTCAAGGAAGATTTACTGAAAAATATTTCAAGAAGTTTCACCTCCCCAAAATTCAGTTTCAGCCCTTAGATAGTCCTTTTATGAGCCTCCGACCTTACTAGAACCCAAAATAGTGTATTATCATAACTGAAACTTCACATTTGCAGCGTGTTCTGTAGAAACCCTAAGCTCCAAACATAAGGACACTTCCTGCTCGACTTTTGCCATGTATATAGTTTCACTACTGATTCCAAGTACTTACTTCGACAGTTTGGTATCAACTAGTTTGCAAATATGACCAGAACATCCGTCAGCAAGTTAAGCCATTCCCTTCAGTAAATTCTAACTAAAAGCAAAAAAGATTTTTCAGATTTTGCTGATTTTACTGGTTTTGCAGTTGTCAGAACTCTGAACCGTTAGCAATTTGAAACCAGCAATCAATCACCGTTGACCTCAAACTTGTTCTTCATAGTTCGCTCAAGTTGCTGTAAAAACACTACAAAATGTGCTAAACCTTCAAACTTAACCACTAGTGTTCACACTAGCATTCATGCACACACTTTGCGTGAGTTGGACATGCTTGGGTAATACGACATTCAGCTTTACAAAAAATTGGTATCTCACAAATCAATTGTTCTAGAATCTAATCTAGATGTAATTCATTAAAAAAATTCAATATCTCACAATTGGTTCAAAATCTAACCTTGATGCATTGTCATTTTGGTCCTTTTTTGAATCCAAAAAGAATAACTAGTTGCCTTTGTCACAACGTTACTCTTTTATTACTTTGCTAGGGGACCCTTGAAGTTTTGTTGGTTTTACTAGCACATGGTTGGAGGGTGTTTGGTGTTCTATATTTGAAGCATCCCTAATTGTTTCAATTTCCACCAAAAAGTTTTAGAAATTTTTGGAAAAGGACATGATAGGAAGTTGACTTGATTTTATATATCTTGGGTGTCTGTTGTTGTTAAAACTTACAACAAAAAATTCTAGAAGGTTCTAGAAAAGGGCACAATGAGGGAAATCCTCCCCCACTCAGTAGTATAGATAGATAGATTGGAAAAGGACATGATTGGAAGGCCTTTGGTGTTTTATATCTTGGGCATCCTCTGTTGCTTCAACTTACAACAAAATTCTAGAAAATTTTGGAAAAGGGCACAATCAAGGAAACCCTCCCACTTGAACACCATATTAGGTAATCTAGGCAAAAGGGTACATTTTGGGACTTCTGAAAGTTTTAGGTGATCACCTAAAACTAAGCTCCAACGTTTTTTTGGTACACGTGCCCTCACTTGAGAGGAGAAATTTGTGAGAGAAAAAATCTTAGTGGCTTAGACTGAATCTGATACCTTTGAATATGGGTTAAGGTAACTTTTTGGGTTTAAGGTAGAGTACAAAATGGTACCTTCATTTTTCTCAATTTAACAAATATGGTGTTCTTGGTGTTTTATATCTTGGGCATGCTTTGTTGCTTCAACTTACAACAAAAAATTTTAGAAAGTTTTGGAAAAGGGTGCAATGAGGGAAACCCTCCCACTTGGTAGTATAGATTTGTGTATAGAATTGTGTAGTTAGGTTCAAACTTGCTGAAATGGGTGGGAAAATGCTTGTGTGTGTGTGTGCAGAAACTACCCGTGTATTGGGTGTGGTACTATTGGATCACACCAACGGCGTGGACATTGTACGGCTTGATCACGTCGCAGCTGGGCGACGTCACCAGTTCCATCGAAATCAACGGCAGTCGGCTTCCCGTGGACGTCTACGTGAAACATTACTTCGGCTTCCGCAAAAGCTTCCTGCCTGTCGTCGTCGTCTGGCACATCGGTCTCGTCGTCCTCTTCGGCATTGTCTTCGCCATTTGCATCAAACTCTTCAACTTCCAAAGACGGTAAAAAAACAAAACAAAACAAACAATACCCAACTCTTTCACACCCTAACCAGTCTCAGGGTTCAGGGTTTAAGATTTAGGGTTAGGGTTAGGGTTCGGGTTTGTGGATTAGGGTTACAGTTGTTGTTCTTGTTGAAATTTTTGTAACATATGAGGTTAGTTATGACACAGCAGTTGTAGGCGGATAATAGGGTGATTACCAATGGTTTGTGAAAATTTGTTCAGAACTTTTTTCTTACAAATGTTTAACTTCAATGTTTGCGAGTAGTTCCTTTTTTGGGGGTTTTAGGAGCTGCTTGACCATGATGAAATGGGGAGGGTTATTCTGGGATGGCAAACAGAAAATGCTTCCCAAAAAAAATTACAAATATCTGTAAATGTGGCTCTTGTTCTGTAACTTCTCTTTATTAGAGTTATTATGGGGATTGATATTTCAATGTCCCGGTTGTGTGATATTCAAAGAATGGCGTCCAAAAGTGTTTTGAGTAATCACCTCTTCTTGCACAAGGGACTCCGGTAGTGTGATATTCAAAGAATGGTGTCAAAAAGTGTTTTGAGTAGTCACCTTTTCTTGCACAAGGGACACTTGATCTTTAATATATATTTTTTGTTGGGAAGGGAACATTTTTTTAAAAAGCTTTAAGTTGGACTTCTTCTTTATCACCAATTAAATTTGAGGAAAATGATTCGTTAATAGGAAGATGATTTGAAAACGTGTAGGTTTTATGTTCAAGGATTTGGGCGTGAAAGGATTCATTGATAAAAAGTTGCTTTCATGAGTTTAGTTTGTATCATGTTTGTATGCCTTCTCTATTAGAGACACCCATGTTTACGAGACACTAGTCTAAGAACTTTAAAGTTTCACTAGATCCGCTTCAGTAATTGGAAGATTTATTTGCAATCTTTAATTCTAACCTCTTAAATCTAAGTGATTTGATAGTTCCAAAAAGAAATGACAATGGTGTCCATGATTCAATTACAGATAAAGGGATAGGAAGGTTATAGACTTCCTCACTGAAAAGGCATAGAGGAGATCACTTACAACATGAAATCAAATGGAGCAAGTACAAAAGCATTATCGTAATGGTGTGCCTCATATTAGTAGTATTGAATGGTCCCTTCACAAACGGAATGTTACATGTTGAGAAATGAATAACCATTTTTTTGAATAAACTCCAAAGATGCCTTGATTTAACCCCTAAACATGGAGCCGGTTCTTGTGACTAGCTGCCCTATACAATACAATGCCCTCCAACAAGTTCTCAAACACCCTGTTTTTTGTTCAAAGAACATTGTTAATACTAAATATTATTGGTATTTATTGTTTTGAATTAAAGAAATTAGATTCTTATATAATCTCAATCAAACATATCAAATTTTGGTTTCTCAAAATCAAAACCTCATTTTTGGTGAGTTATTTTGTATTGAATTCATGATTTTATACGATAATTGATTGAAAAATATTGGTGATGAATTTTTGAGATTTGATTGCATGGGTACGTAGGAAACATCCATATGCACATTTTCTATACAAAAATGAACCCTTGAGTTACAAAAATTTGATCTACAAAGATTTCAATGGGACCTGTATTATGCCCTAATTTTGTAAAATATATATTTTTATTTTTTAACTAGCTTTTCACCAAGTAAACATAACATCATATTCAAAAGTTCAAACTTGGTCACAATGTATGCATCTAATTTCTTACATTTGAGCATGATGGTACAATTACTTTGCCAAAATTTAACTATAATAAAGAAATATGAATTTTTACAAACTTTTGGACATTGTCTTTTTGACATTGAGGTCTGTATAGAAAGAATTTTGAAACTTCTTTGGAGATAATTATTATTGGGAAGACGTGCATATGAATGTTCTTTACATTTCTCCTTGACCTGTTGTCACCAATTTTTTTGATAAAATATCATATAAAATCATGAAAATTCACTTTAAACTTCACCATAGACGAAGTTTTGCTTTTTTGAAACTTATCTTTGATATGCTTGATTGGGATTGCGTAAGGATGCAATGATAGTTTTGTTAACCAAAATATACCAATTAAATTCCATGTTTTACAAAAAAAAATTAATGGCTTGAACAAGGGGTTATAAGATTATTGTACTCAATTGTAGAAGGGAAATTACAAATAGGGGCATGAAAACGTAAAATATTACAGATAGGGGCATAGTTTCAAAATAATTACAAATAAGGGCACAATTTTTTTAAAGTAATTTTTTGTAATTTTATTGGTTTGGAGTCTTTGGACATTGGTTGATTTAGATACATCACATTAAATGTTAGCCAATTTCCAAAAAACACAAGTCTCTCCAAATCAAGCCTTAAAAAAAAAAATAGTAAAGGGAATGACAATTTTTGAAAACTTTTAATTTTTTTGGAAGTTAGCTAACATTTGATGTGATGCATCTAAATCAACTAATGTCCAAACCAAAAAAAATCACAAAAATTTACATTTTTTTTGAAATTGTGTCCCTATTTGTAATTATTTTGAAATTACATTCCTATTTGTAATATTTTATTTTTTCATGCCCCTATTTATAATTTCCCATTGTAGAATGTTTAGGAAAATTTAGAGCATTCTTAGCAAAAATCTAACATTTCCCATTTTCAACCAATTTTTGAGTGTATGCACGGGGTAATTAGATGTTTGAAAAAAAGCTAGTCATTCACATCTCAACTGGATTCTTCAACAATGCGTTTGGCTAACTTTCTATTATTTCTCAGATCTCCCCGCTCATTGTTGCAACATTGGTTGCATTACCACTACAAATCATGTAAAAGCATCCCAAAGCAGCTTGTAAAATGCTTAGATTCATACTAAAATGGACAGAAAGCAATGTTTTGCATAGTTATTCAAGTTGAGCGATCATATTTTTGTCAATTTAGTTAGCTTTTTAAACCATCATTTAAAATTAAGCCTCCATGAATTTTTGTACTTAATTACACATCTTAATAGAATCTCCTCTAATATTCATTATATAAGATGAGTCTTTTGATAGGTCCAGTACACGGGTTGTTGCATTGGGCAAGATTTGGCTATCAGACGAGATGGGCAGACAAACAAGATAGGCAAACAGACAAACAAGATAGACAAACAAACAAACTGAACTGTACCAAGCAAGGTGGTTGTCCATGTTAGAATCAAGGTGCAAACATCAAGGTGCAATTGTAAGGTTGTGTTTGTGCCCATACTTACAAAAAAGAAGAGAAAAACAAATAGCTTATAATGCCATATTTGTTAATTTGGGACTAAATGCCCATTTTGGGACTAAACTAGGTTTAAGGTAATCAACTTAAACCAAACTTTAAGTTTAGGCAAAGTTTTTTTTGGTACACATGCCCTCACCTAAGAGGACGAATTTGCGAGGGACAAAATCTTAGTGGCTCAGACTGAATCTGATACCTTTGAATTTGACGTTTAAACAATTTAAGATAAGTTTTGGGTTTAAAGTGAAGTGTAATTTGAGAATTGCTTTTTCCCAATTTAACAAATATGGCGTTTTATGCCCATGCCTTTATTGGTTGTGTCTTCATTGGACAAACAGGCATTTCAAGGTTGATCCAATGTGATAACCATGATCCACTGCATATATTTACTGGGTATATATAGCAAAAGGTTATTGGTTCTATTGGAAATGATGAACATGCAAAATGAAAATGAGATGGACCCGTACTGTGACGGGGGCATGTTGGGATGCTTTCACAAAGGCAACCCCAAAGCCGAAAGACTGCGCCGCAAAGAAGTGTATTTACAGAAGAAAAACTTGGAAAAATGCTTGCATACAGATTTGATGAGTATATGCTGACTCAAAAGCTTGCCAGCTAAAGAACAACAAGGCACAGTGGCATGAGTACTACTACAGTAAGCCCACCATATCATAGTCGGCACTAGAGTTGTATTACCGGAATCGTGACAACGAAGGGTGCTTTTACTGCAAGTTAGGGCTAAATTGAAACCCACTCAAGATCTCCTGCTCAGGGCTTTTTTTGGTTTTGGACCGGTAGCTTCTTAAGCCACATGGTAAAAGTTAATGGTGCAGATTTGGCCATACAAGATTCTTTTTAAGTGCAAAATTAGGCTGCACATATTTACATTTTGAGCTTGTTGATTGAGTTCAATTTTTTCTAAAACCAAAAATTGGTATTGCAAGAATGAATTTAATGAAAATGTGGGTTATAAAACTCAAAAATATATATAAAAAGAGGCATTATCTCAAAGTAACTTAGAAGCAGCTTGATTTTCAAATGATATAACTCCACATGGCATGAAGATCAAGGCATTTTTTTGCCTAAGTTCCTAGTTGACTGGCTACAAACATCAATATATTATTATTTTTAATGCGTGGCAAGCATCTAGATTTGAAACATTGAGCAACATCTAGCACCAAGACATTTTTTTTTTTGTATAGGTTTGTAGCTTGAATTATTTTTTTGTAGCTTTTTGGCTTTTAAAAGCCTAAAAAAAAAACCTTGCTCTTGTTAAACACCTTCCACACAACGCAGTTGACTCAAAACCCTAACAAACAAATTGAAATTTTGTGTTTGATGCTAATTTGGCAATTGCCTCTTTTTTTGGGTGCAAATCTAGTTGTATTTTTCATTTGTTTTTTGATGAAGTCCACACACAATCCCCAGCTTCTTAGTGCACAAATTCAACTAAAGCAAATGATTGTGACGTAACATGTGGGAAAAGGGGGTTGAATGCAGCCCTTTCATTAGGGAATTTTGGTGCATCACACTCAGTGTTTTCACTGGCTCTAGTGCTAATTTCAGGCTTCTCAATTTTTTTTTTGCTTTCTGATGATTTGTCGCCCCAAACAAAGACATTGGTCTATACAGAATTGAATATGTGCATGTGGAGAACAAAGAGTCTGGGCGATGATCAAACACCAAGCTCCACTCCAAGGAAAACAGTTCAGTACGTTAGTAGCATCCCCATGCCAACAGTCCGAGTCAGTGATCGAGGAGAACCGGCAGTTAGTGTAGTGGCAGCTTGTTGAAAGTGCAAAAAACTCGGTTGAAACTTGAAACTACTGGCTAAAAAACCGGTCCATTTTTCCAAAAATTCTAAATATAGTGTATTAACAATAGAAATTTAGAAATTTTGCAAAAATTAACCGGTACATGTTAGTGTAAATCCGGTTGAAACTAGGAAATACCGGATTTCAGTTGGTGAAGCTAAAATTTCTCCCCAAACACTAGTCCGGGTTGCTAGCTTTGGCACTCACAGTTCACGATTGTAGTGGCATTCCCGGTTGCAGTGGCACTGTTGTGTGCTGGCCACTGTATGAATGTCCGACCAAGTCTTGCGATGCTCTAGACATGTTGGACGTGGCTGATATTGTCGATTGAACGCGATCAACAAAGTGAAGAGCGGAGGTGAGTTTAGGGTTGGGAGATCGGAGCTCGTAGCCATTCTTTGGAGATTTTGACGCCATTACCTCCAACGTGCGTCTGGAGCACATTGGCCTTGTAGTCTGCCCACGTGAAGGAGCGCCGGAACTTCAAAGGATGCTGGGCAGTGATGAGCAGCTCTGGTACCTGGATTGTCTCCTTGGCAAGAGGCGAGGCGAAGTACACCATCGACAAGCGAGCTTCGCTTTCGTTCACCACCGCTCGATGTTCCACGCTTCGAAACCATCCGTTTGTCCACGCCTGCGTCCATCATGGTATGAACGATAAGAATGGTGTATTACAAGGTTATATGATAAGATTATAAAAAAAACCTCAAAAGATATCCAGCATGTTTATGAACAATACACCAAGGAATGTCTAAGGGGAAAAATATGTTCTAGCTGAGGATTCCACCCAACTAGGTTCAAATTGATCAACAATGAAGAGTTCATTATGACTGTAGTTAACTATTTCTATTTCTTTAGGAGTCTATGTGGCACACTCTCAAGAAATAGAACTTACTATATGCTTGTTTGCATTAGGAGTAACATATCATATGCAATATTCAATCTAGGCCATATCCATCATGCAAGTTTAAAACAATCGACTCCTACAAACATGTTGAATGTCCAATAGTATCCTCTCTCTGATTGGTTCCCAAAGCTCACACCAAGACATACTGTAAACAAAGGGTGAGGAAAACCAAAAATTCAGAGGAAAACAATAGAAAACTCCTTTCTACAGGTTAAAGATGTGCCCGGCTACACCAAATAGGAGGGTCTTGCTCTAAAGCTGAAGGAGTACTATAGTGCAAAGGCATCATAAACCAACAGTTTTGCGGCCAAAAATGTTTAATAGTTGTCAACTTTGAATGTCAATATCTTCTATTTTTTGGCAAATAATAACTCCTATCTACCTTCTTGCTTATAGCCGCAAAGAGTTTCAACTTACTAAGGGGTGCTATAAACACCTCATAAAATTGTTACGTCTTTTTTACTTTATGCTATATAATGTATTACACCATATATTGGAGAAAATGTTTATGGAAGGAAACCAGCCTAATGTAGTCTCCCACACCAAAACTAGCTCTCCCTCAAAAACCCGTACAAAAAACTTGTGTACTTTACGTGGCTGCGTTACCTCTTCTAGGACACAAGTCGCAATTCGAATTCAAATTTCCCATGAATGCAAATAGATGTCCAATCTGAAGAATACGGAAAACCATACTTCTGCCCAAAGAGGACAAACAAAAGGGAGACAAGACAAGCCCCACTTTCCATCCAATATAAGAGTACTAGCAAGCACAAGACCAATTGCAGCATTGGCACTTGCCATGAACTGCAAAGCCCAAAGACAATACCAAGCCACCATTGCAATTTCCTATCACTACCTTCAAATGTGGACCACCCCCTTGATTGTCATGAGTACAATTCAACCAAAGTAGAGCTCCCCATTATGAAAATATCTCACAATTTCCAATGCGGTCCTCAGTAGCCAACCCACAACGTACCAAAATTTCCAGCATTCCAAAAAAAAAATAGAAAATTTAAATTAAAGAAAGACCCTAATAAAAGAAGAAAGCATAAAGAATTGGTTATCAAAGTTTTCCCATCACTATCCTTGGGATTAATCGTCTCTTTGAGGAAACTATGACGTCAAGCCAGAAAGGAGAGGGCCATTTTTAGTACCCATTATGGGAATCGAGCACTGGGGCCAACATCAAATTGAAAACGCAACCCAGAAAGGAATGAAATAATTCACAACAGGGAATAGGACAAAACCCATGAAAGGCCGCCGCTACACATGGAACCTGCCCATTGGCGGAGAGCGACACGTGGTGCCACGTCACGCGCAACAAACACAGACGTGGGAGTAGCGGTACCTACTTCCATGGGACCTCGTGGGTATAGGGTTACGTACTCTTACAGGGCCCCATCAAATGGGCTCTAGACTTGGAAACTGCTTTTACACCAAATAGTGCATTTAGGTTGCCCCAAACTATATGTTGACCATGCTTGGATTTCACATGGTTTTTAACTTGAACATTGTTAAATTATTTTTTGGCAACTTTGTAGTGGTTGCAAGGCCTTTTGAAAAAAACTTTGCAATAATTAGTGATGGAAATCATTTTACAACAGTAGAAGAATAAAATATGAGAATTAGTGCAAGGCAACCTAAATGCACTATTTGGTGTAGAGTTTTTCAAGGTTAAAACCACTGCATTTTATTTGGAACAGCCACTCCGTTGTTGTCCACATTTCACTAAGTAATACATGGAGTTTGTGCAGCTAAATTTGGAAAAAATTTGGCCCAAGACTCAATTATAACTTACAAAATGTAAGTATTGGAGTGTTAAACCAGGTTTTTTTTAAAGCAAGTTTAGCGGTGAATTGAGCCACTTGAGCTAATTTTGAGAACCATTTTTGGGACCACTGGTTGGAACCACCCCCTCCCCAAATCCAACTCGGCTCCGATCATGATTAATCACAAAATTGAAGGCCTGGTTTGACCGTTAAATGTTCACATCAAGCCCCCAAAGGTGCACATACAATGTGTATAGAAAACGTGGCTTTTTAAGGATTGAGATCCGTACGGTGAGAACGTTGACAACTGAAATGGCCAAATTCATTTCTACCACACACTTTCGTGGTGGAGATGAAGTTTTTTCCAAGTTGTGTTCAAAACTCAAGTTTTTATAAAACATGTTTAGATCTATGTTCATGTTCCATAATAAGAGTGATGTTAGCAAAAGTCTCAATGATGGATTTTGACACATTTTGGAAACTAGATTTTAACATTCCTAACATCACTCCTAACATCACTCCTAAAGATTACATGTAGAGTAGACACTTAGCATAGTGATTCAAATATTTCAAGATTTAACGAGTGTTGCCCTAAAAGTGAGTGTTAGAAAAGAGTCTAAGTATACTTGAAGATTTGCTCTCTATTCAAATATATTTGCACACCCAAATCTAAAGGGCAAAGATCTAAAGTTATTTTAAAAACTCTCATTAACGTAGGAGGTTCTAAAAACAACCATATTCTAAATGTGTTCCCTATTTAGGAATGACATGTTCCTCTAGATATCAATTAATGTGACTAATGAGTTAGGTAGGTTTAAATGGTTGGTTTATGGACCTCCTACCTTAATTCAGATTGCAATAATAACAAGTGCAAGCATACATCATGAGGCGGGGAGGAGAGTGGAGTGGAGGTACCTCAAAAAAGTCGCCAATGTTGATGATGAGAGTATCCGGCCTGGGCTTCACGGAGATCCAAGTGCCGTTCCTGCAAACTTGCAACCCCCCAACATTGCATTGGCTCAAGATGGTCAACAAGTTGGAATCTGTGTGCGCTCCCAAGCCCAGCGTGAGAGACGACATTGGGCACGGCGGATAGTAGTTCATCCGCACTATACAATCCCCAGCCGTGCCATTGAACGGCTTCACAAACGTATCTGTAGGCAACCCCAGCCCTTGCGCACATAGCTCCAGGATTTTCTTTGCCAGCTTGTCTAAGTGGCCGTTGTACTCCTCAATTGTGTTGCTACAAAAACACAAAACAAGCCAAGCCCACAATCTCAGCCACAAGCCTGGCATTTTCAAACTCAGCAATTTGATAGTTGGAATGTAATTGAGAGCATCCGCAGCCTTGTACACAAAACAGGCCCTCAATAGCACTTCATTTGCCTGTTTCACATAGCTTGCCTCATCGCAGATGCGCCAACACCGTACACAAGCTAAGGCTCATTCAATTGTATCTTGAACATTGAAACTCTCAAGGTTTGATGCGTCGTCAGCGCACCCAAATCCTAGACAATAAAAACTTGTTCATTGGTCAACACAATAGGCCCACAATTGAAGCTCAACATGTGCCCTTTGTGATACGCACTCAATGCTTGCTTGTACTTGCTTGAGGGCAAGGGTGGGGCATTTTAGATTTGAGTGTGCTTGAGATTGTGGATGCACCTTGGACACCTTGCTTTTTGAGTGCTCCAAGTTGCATGCAAGGGTGCAGATGCTTTTACAAGGTTCAAATTATTGAAGTGACAACAACCTCACCATATAGAGCAAGCCATTTAATGGTGAAAATCAAGAAGAGCAGTTGCTATAAACAAAAAACAACGAGGTAAAAACAAAAAAAGCAAAGGTAAATCCACAACTACGAGTGGTGAAAACTAGATGGCCTCAGGTGAAAAGTTTGCACGCAAAGATTCTCCAATCCATTCTCCACTCGCAGGCGTGAAAAAAAAAAACTTCTCCAACTTTGGAGGTCAGAGAACTAAGCTCTTGCCAAATACGGCTAGCCTACCACGTCAGCATTCTACAAAGATTGACTGCAGCCGAGAAGGTGTGACTACCCCTACAGCAAGCACTTTTTGAAATTCTTCGATGGGAGTTTGATCTTGGGAAGAGGGAAGGGCATTTGGGATTTGAAAAAGTTGGAATTTTTTGAAAAGGAACTGGGGGTTGGTATACCTAAACCGTTTGGCGTCGGAGGGGTTGAAGACTTTCTCCACAGGCTCGCGAATCTCGCAAACGGGGCTCCAGCGGCACTGGAAGCGGTCGACCCACGGCTTGCCCACGTAGAAGAAGCCGCTCTCGACGCCGAAGCCGAACCCCTCGTGCTTGTTGTTGCTGGATGCCACGCCCTTCTGCTTCTGCTCCAGTGGCAAGTCGAAGAACCCACGCGCCTTGCTCTGCATTTGCTCTACCACCTCAGTGGGGACGCCGTGGTTCACCACTTGCACAAACCCCCACTTGCAGAATGTGCTCACCAGTGCCTTCGCCACCGACTCCCGCTGCTGCTGCTGCGACGGAATAAGGGTAAGCCTAGGAGGCTCATAAACCGACCATCTCAAGGCTAAAACTAAATTTTGAGGAGGTTAACCCTTAAATGATCATATGGCATAGTATATACGTTGTCATATAATTGGCATTTGTTACCAATAAGAAATTTTAATTTGGGATCTCAAGTACCTCACTAGAATAATTTTGATCTATTCTTCAGCTTCTTTGTTGATCTCAAATGTAGTAAACATGTGAATCTATTCCAAATACAAGGAAAACACCTAGTATTGTACTGGTTGCAACAACAGCACACTCAGACACTTAGGGGTAAAACTTCTTGAAATGTTTTTCAATAAATTTTCCTTGAAAGACAAGAAGAATTGCCATCTAACCCAAGTTGTTTCATAATTTTTGAAATTTTGTGAAATCAGTTATGAAAATTTGAAGTTGAAGTGACATAGGGCTCTAAAATTGTCCACCTCCTCAAATGTACTATGCATGTACATCATAATGACCTCCAACAAATTTTGAGATTCTTGAAACTAAATTCCAATGTTAAGAGCCGAGAACTTGTTGGATGCCACTATACATTATTGAAGCCTATGAAAAACAGCATGTACAAGCAAAATACATTTGAGAAGATGGACGGTTTTAGAGCCTGTCTGAGCGGAATGTGAGCCTGCCTACCTTATTGAGCAGCAGCAGCCCGGCGAGGTCCACGGTGGGCAGCTCCTCGGCCAAGTGGAAGTCGTTGTGCGACACCGACGGCCATTGATCCTTGGGCCAGATGAACTCGCTCAAATCCTCGCTGGCGCCGCGCAGCAGGTTGGATTTCTTCGCCTCGGGACGCAGCCCGGAATAGTTGTCGCTGACGCCCCGTTGCAAGCCGCCGCCGCCGTTGCGACGATGATGCTCGTGCATCAACGGCTTCACGTGCATCGGGTGGAGTTGCTGCGCTACCGACATGGCGCCGAATTCAACTCACTCACGCCCGCCCGCCCGCCCGCACTCACGACTCACGCCCGCACTAACGCACTCACGACTCACGACTCACGCCTGCACTCACGCACGCATTCACGCACTCACGCACTCACGCACTCACGCATGGGTTTCAATACACACAAGTTATGTATGGGGAGAGCTGAAAAACAATAGAAAGTCAGCTGAATGAAATGTGCAAAAAATCGACTGAAATCTAAATCAACTGGCTAAAACCCGACTAAACTTTTGAAAAATTTCTAGTTATACTGCAAGTATATAGGGAAATAACCCGTGCATCCACTGAAAAAACCGGATGAAAATGAGAGATGTAGGCTCTTTAGCTCAAAATCTCCCCGCACAATGCACACAACCGTTAGAACGACAGCACAGCTCACTCACAGCGAATTGAATGAGATACGAGCGAGTATTGATAGAGCGCTCTATTCAAGCGACATGTTGGTGATCACCTCGATCCCGACAACTAAAAAATCTGCAAAATGTTTCAAACGAGGACTTCGATTGGAGAGAAAATGCAAAAGGCAATGTGGAAAGATTGAAAATGACGAGATTCAGTCAACTCGTGAGAGAGATCATCAGCTCAACTCGTGCTGTGAGCAGGATCAGCAAATTCTCGAGCAGCAAATGCTGTCGTGAGCAAGGAGAGGCTACCAACAAGAGGGGAAGAATTCAACAGTGCTGTGTGCACTAATTGTTTGCAGCTGTTAAGGTGGTGAGTTGAATTTTTCAAGGGTGGGACAATTAAGAAAGGATCTGGCAAGGAAGGGCGAGAGGTGGCGTGAGATCAGAGGAGCATGTGAGCTGAAAGGAAGCCGGCAACGCTGACTCGGGAGTCGGGACAACTGTTCAGTACACCAAACAGTGCATTTAGGTTTTCCCACACTAATTTCTCGACATTCCAGACTATTTAAATACTTTTGTTGTTACAGTAAGTTCTAGTAATAATTAGGGAATTGATATGCGTACCACACCTTCTTGACTATCCTACCATACTCAGGGGTAAATTTTAGATTTCTACCATCAAAAAGTTGAATTTGGGAATTTGGAATTCAAATATGGACTCAGAGACCATGATTTTCTCTAGAATCATAAAAAAAATCTAATTAAACAACACCCAATGAAAAAGCTTATCTTTTTATTAAAAAAAGTAAAAGTTATATTTTTCCCCTGAGCTAAGCTTTTTCATTGGGTGTTGTTAAATTGCAACATTTTTTTATGGTTCTAAACAAAATCTAGGTCTCTGAGTCCAAATTTGAATTCTGAACTCTCAAATTCAGCTTTTTGATGGTAGAAATCTAAAATTTACCCCTGGGTGTGGTAGGATAGTCAAGAAGGTGTGGTATGCATATCAATTCCCCAATAATTATTGTAATAAATCATTTTTAAAAGACTTGGCAAGTACTACAAATCTATAGAAAGACAAACTAGCAATATCCAAGTTGTAAAATCAAGTGAAATCTAAGTATGTAAAGAGTTGCATGCACTTCCAAGTGGGCAAGTGGTGGGTCATGAGGTAACTTTCCAAGGTAAGGCAACCTAATTGTTGAGAGCATCTCCACCGGTTCAAACTTGCTCAAAGTTTTCCATCTAGTTTGGCGAGGCTTGAAGGCTCCCAATCTCCACCCAAGCTCTTTGAAAAGGTGGCCTAACACTCCAAGACACACCATAAATAAGCAATTGACCACTTATCTAGGGAAGTTAAGGATAAAGCTCACTAAAATTAGGGTGAATAGTGCATGAATAGTGGTTTGAAGAGTGGCTTGCTAGACTCGCCAAATAAAAAAATTTGAGTGTGGCCTGAGAGGGGCCTGGCTACTTTTCATCCACTTTGAGCGAGCCCGAGCCACCAGTGGAGATGCTCTCAGGCCACCTAAATGCACTATTTGGTGTAGTGATTTGAGATGCAAGGCGGCAGACGAATGTTGTGCGTTGGATTGATTGGATATGATGGGTTCGGCTGGGCTGATTAGTGCGGCTCCGGAGGGTGCGGCAAATATTGAAGGGTCCGCAAGCTGAGTGCTCGCGCGATGGGCCGCGCTGGCATTACCAAATGCCCCAAGCCCGCGTTTTTTGTAAAGGTGTAAGGTAACTGTGCCCATTCCCAATCCTTTAGCAACCTGTCCCCAATTTCGACCATCTATTCCCAGTGGGTACATTTCAAACTTGATAGGTACAAAGTGAGTATATTAATGGTCAGCATTGGGGACAAGTCAAGATTGGATACATCTACCTTACTCTGGACTAGTGCTGGGTGGAGAAGTTTTAACTTCACCGGCTATAATCCGGTATTTTCAATTTTCAACCGGATTTTCACTGGATTGCACCGGATAACTTTTGTAATTATACTAGGGGTAGTCACGGCATTTTCTTGGCCAAGTTTGAAGAATAAGAACGCAAATGTGCCGCGTCTCTGGCGGCTATCAGAGCTTGCAGTTTGATTAGAGTGCCAAACTTCTCAAAGCCCCATTATTCTCCTCTAGAGGTGAAGAATGGAGTGGAGAATGAGTTAGCATGTGACCTTCTTACCATGGTCTATTTGTTTTCCCCACTTGTGAATCGCTTTTCATCCTAACTTTTTATGTTCCTCCAATCACTGGTCGTGCTGCCTTTCTCTAAATAAATCATTCTCCATTCTTCATTCTCCACTCTCCATCACACACAAATGGGGTGTCACAGCATCTTCACAAAAAACAAACTCCTATTGGCTCCTACTTTCACTCAGCCAATTCTTAATATCCATTCTCTTTTCATTCTCCGAGAAGCCGTGACTACCCCTACTATGTAATATATTTTAGGGAAAATTTCATGGATGCCCCTAAAGTTTGCAATATTTTCATAGATACCCTTGCTTTTTCAGAAATATCACAAATACCCTTGTACCAAAAAAATAGGCATTTGTTTTGTTATGCATGCCATTTCCTTCTCCCTTTGTGCACACACTACTTTTTTCTTGTTGTGCATGCGCACAAAGGAAGAAGGGAAGTGGCATGCACAACAAAACAAATGCCTAAATTTTTTGGTCCAAGGGTATTTATGATATTTTTGAAAAAGCAAGGGTATCTATGAAAATATTGCAAATTTCAGAGGTATCCATGAAAAATTCCTTATATCTTATCTAATACATTGTAATTAGTAATGTGTGTAAAATTTGACCATTTTTTAGGGGAATTGATATATGCACACTTGAGGTTTGATATATGCACACCTAATATATGCATACTGGAAGGGGATAAAGTTTAGATATTTGCTATCAACAAGTTGTATTTGGAAATTTTGAATTCAAATTTGGATTTAGAGATCTAAATCTAGTTCAAAACCTCAAATGAGGTTACAATTGAACATCGCCTACTAGAAAAGCTTAGCTAGGGGCAAATTATTACTTTTACCCTTGTTTGTATAAGAAGCTAAGCTTTCCCACTAGGTGTTGTTCAATTGTAACTTCCTTTGGGGTTCTAAACTAAATCAAGGTCTTTAAATCCAAATCTAAATTCAAGATCTTTAAGTTGGGTTTGTTGATGATAATTATCTAAAATTGATCCCTCTCCCCTCATGTGCATATTTCACACCTTGGGAGTGCATATATCGAGGAATGTTATATTGTGAGCAGGGATATGTGAGCTGTGAGCCTAGGTTTTTGTTAAAACAATCAATTTCACTTGTAACCATGTACATAAGGTCCTATAATTGTGCATCTTTTAAACATTTATCTTTTGAAAATTTTGATTTTTTTTAGCATTTCAAGATCTCAAAATTGATTTTGCTCACCAAATCTTAGCTCACTGCTCACAATCTCACCACTCACATGCCCAATATTTTATGCTCACAAAATAGTATTATTACACAATATTAGAGGCAAACTTTTACCTTTTATGATGGACCTTGTGTTTATGATCACTTTTGCAAAAAATCAAATGAAAAATGGCTCTTTTCTGTCACACATATCGTTTTTTCAAAGACTGAAAACGTTTTTCGTTCTCCTCTGCGTTTAAGCGTTAAAATAAAACCGGTTCATTTCAGTGGAAGGAGGAAATTAGCTGGAGGTGCTCCAAAATTTCCCACACACTATCCCGCACACAACAGAACTGCAGTGGGAACTGGGCAGTAGGAACGAACCTCTAAAAAGGCATGTTTGAAAAGTCTAATAGATACCCCCGTGCAAGTATTCGGACAGGTGTCATTCTATGTATGGCACGCTGACCGGATCCTTCTAAATTGTGTGTCAAAATTATTATCATCATTTATTGATGTAGGTGTTCACCTACCTTCAAATTATGAGTTCTGATAAAAAAAATTCTTGAACCCCTAAACGCATGAGGGGACAAAAATTGTCCCCTCGCTGCCCAAAAATTACCTTGCAAAATGGGGAAAGTCTTTTTCATTCAATCTTTTTTCAGAAGTGGTCATGGTGATGTGCTTCATCATGGAATGTCAAAAACAATCTCATGGAATGTCCTTAAAAATTTTTAAATGTCAATTTGTGAGAAGATTCACAAGCACGGTGTTATGTCCCAAGTTACCTTTCTTGCAAATTTTGTAAGGGCAACATGCATTATTGACTTTTGGAGACAATATTATATTGTGTGGGCACATGCAACACCATTGTAGTGCATTATAGAGCAACTATAGTGGGGCAGTCATGCAAACCAATTGAATGTTCAAGGGTTAACCCTTAAACACTCAAGGCATCAAAATTTGGTGTATAAACCACCAAATTTTGGTGCCTTTGGCATTTAGGGGTTAAGCAGGCATTAGAGTATTTCCAACATTGCCCTTGTAGGGTTTGACACACTTTAGGCATGGATGAGAAGTGCTTGAGACCATTCAAAATTTTCTTGTAACACTCCATCTTATTTTGACAAAACTAATGATCTTTTAAACTTTATTCATCCTAAAATTTAGTGAGCTTTATTCTTTGATTCCCTTAGTGAATGGTCAAATGACTTTATAAAGGACAGATTTGAAAAGCAAGCATCACCTTTGGAGTACTAGGTTAGAGAACAAGAATTTTGGGGCTCTTCAAAGAAAGATATAATCTCTTAACCCCTAAAGGACCAAGCCCATTTCTCTATAAAAGTCACTAAAAACTCTCACTTCTAGGGGAATGAGTAAAAATGTAAGGAATTTTTTTTTTTGAAAATGCAGTTGTGAAATCTTGTCTAAGACTATAGGAGGTACTTGTGGGAAAAAAATCAACTCTTTTCCTATGAAGAAGAGTGAAATGTTGACATCCAAACTAAGGAAAAAAGTGGTTTATTTTCCTTCTTGCCCAAAACTTTCTCAAGCTTGTGACCACTCTTATAGTAAAAGAATTGCTCTACATGAAGTTGAGGTTTAATTCCTCCATGTAGAAGACCAAGTTCGCTATATGTGGGAGAATTTTCAAATAAAATGGAAGATTGAAACATACTATATAAAATTTTGCAATAACAAAAGGTTAAAAAATTTGTAAATATCACTAGGCAAAATTGAAGGCATTATGTAAATTTCAAAAACCTGAATTACATTGATCCTAACTATAAAAACCAAGGAATCTTAGACATTTATAACTTGGGAAAAATTTAAATATACAAATCGCACAAAAAGCTAAAGTATCAAATTTTACAAGAGGTAGAAGGATTGGAGTGTTGGGAGTCCCCCAAGATGGGCCTCTTTCACTCTAATCCCTAGTTTGTCCAAGTGGGCACACCTTGTGCTTGTAAGGGCTAACCCTTTTTGGATTCAACATCCACTTATAAAGGAGAGCCTTGCCCTAAGTGCCCCTCCTCTCCTAGTTTTGATGAATTATTGCATAACTTTTTTGTCAAATGTCATAATGAAGAAAAAAAAAATGCCCATGTAGGTCTTTGAATTCCCCACCTTTGATAGAAGTTTCAAAAAATCATACAAACTAATGCAATTGTAGGTACATACCAAAAATCCCATTTAACACCATATTCATTAAATTGGGAATTTGTGATTCCCAAACTGAACTTCACCTTAAACCCAAAAGGTTAACTTGAACCAAATTCAAAGCTATCAGGTTTGGTTTGACCCATTAAGAATATTTCCCTCGCAAATTCCTCCTCTCAGGTGAGGGCACGTGTACCCAAAATAACGCTACAAACACGGTTTTAGGGGATCAACTAAAACCTTCAAAAGTCCCAAATTGTCCAAAATTCCCAATTTAATGAATATGGTGTTATTTGTCCCCTAAGGGGACAAGGTCCTTTAGGGTTATTGTCAAGTTTGAAGTGCAATGCTGGAGGTGCTCTAAAGGAACTTGTGCCTATTTCTCCAGCATTGAAATAAAGCAATCTCATTGCAAACATCAATTCCCTCAAGAAAGCAACAAAAGAGAAAAGAAAAAACAATATTTACCAATCCATACACAGTTAAAACATCTCGCGCCACCTGCCAAATGAGCCCTAAGCGTTCAACCCATAACGACTTCTTTGTTTCAAGCCTCCAACATCACTGTATTTGTGAAAGTGTAGGCGTGGGGCCTTTCAAGCTGAGCCACATTCATGGCAAGTTCCAACTTTGGATAGGTCCCCTTCATGGCCCTTGTCACATACAAGAAGCAAAAACAAGGAAATTAGGGTGGAAAGGCTCCCTCACAATGTTGTTGCATTGTTGCAACCTATAAGGACTTCACACCGGACTACAGGAGAACTTCACGCCCTATTGCGCTACTTGTTGCTCCAATCCTCCCCTTCTAGGCGCTTCTTTAACCCTTAAATGCCCACGACACCAAAATGTGGTGTTTTCAACACTGAATTTTGGCACCGTGGGCATTTAGGGGTTAAATAGGTGGCAAGAGATGCTCTCAGTGATTCCAAGTATGATTTTCACTTTTACCTCATGCTGCTAAAATCAGTGCTGAAAAACCTAGAATATTCAAATTTAACACTTTAAAGTTCACGTTTTTTTGGAGCTGTATAAATAATCCTGCAAAATGTAGCCAGTTTAGAGATTGCTGTAAACATGGAATTTGAACAATTCTGCACCTTTGAGCGTTACAAAATACAGATTAAGGTAGCCACACCCATAACCTTCACTATACCCATAACCTTCACCTCTAAAATCTTGGAAAATCTGTGGAAGTAAATTGATATAATTATAAGGATGTACAACATGTGAACATGAAACACTAGTGTTGGTTATGGATGCAATGACAGTTTGCTTTTTAAACATCCACAACTTATCCAAATAATACATTTGAAAGTGCAAACTTGTTATTTTTCTGTTGCTAATAGGACCCTAAAATTTTCTAGATGTTTATTAATAATCATCATGTTCAAAACCCTTAGTTTGACGGTTATGGGTGTGGCTACCTTAGAGTCACCAGACCGTTGAGGAAGAGCTTTGCAATTTGAAAACTATGACGGGGACCCCGGACCCCGGCTGGAGCTGGTAACAGCCTGGATTCCCCTGGAAATAGCCTCATGTCCTAAACGTTACATTATTGGTTGTCATTCCTTTTGTCTCCACTGAAATAGCAGCACGTGCTCTAGAGAATCGCCTCAGCGTTTTCTGACAATTTTCTTAATTGGTAAGCTAGCATTATAGGTTTCAGAATGGAGGCCATTTTATATATGTTGCAAACTTGCAACTAGTTCAACTAGCCCTTTTTGAGGAGTGCCTATGATTGCCATAGCTGGAGCATCCTCAATGCAAGCCGTTGCATGCCTTTATTGTTGTACAGTGGGGTAGAATAAGTCTTAGTCTATCCTATTCTACCATTAAAAGGACTTAGCATTTTATAGAATGTAATTGGATTTTATTGTATCTTGTATCACTAATCTTTAATTCTTACACAATCCTAATCAAGCAAACTAAATTTGAGTTTCAAAAAATCAAAATCCTATTTTTGGTGAATTATTTTAGATGAATTTCATGGTTTTATATGATAATTGACTAAATAACATTGGTGATGAAATTTTGAGATTTGATTGCATGGGTATGTAGAAAACATCCATACGCACATCTTTCCTTCAAACAAAAATCTCCAAAAAGTCTCAAAATTCCCTTTATAGAGATTTCAATGTTGAAGTGATCATAACCAAATTTAGTAAAATAGATATTTCTGTATGGTAATTAGATTTTGCAAATTGACTCATACATTATGATTAAGTTTATAGCTTTTAGCATGATGATATGATTATTTTGCCAAAAGCTAATTAAAAAACAAACAAATATGTTTCACTAAATTTGGTTATGATCACCCCAACATTAATCCCTAAAGGACCATGGCCTTTATTTTGTCAAAAGACACTCAAAATTACCACCTCTATGGCAAAGAGTAAAAAAGTTTGAAAATCAGGCATTTTGCATATATGACCGTAGGATCTTGTGCTAGACTACTACAAGAATGTGTCATACAAAACTCAAGAACTTTGACAGCACTGATTGGAAGATATATGCATTTAAAGTGTAAAAAAAACTTTTTTTGCACCTTGCTTGACTAGATTTTTTAACTTTGAACATTTTTGACTTAAAATTTTTGCACCACAGAGTTTGGAATTCCTTTTTTGCATGGTGAGAAGTTGAGTTGGGAATCTTTGGAAAAAATTTAAAAAATTATACTTAATTTTCATTCTTTAAAAAAACATTAGGTAGAAGAAGGTATGAGATTGAACTAAAACTTAAATTGCTAATAACCCTACAATAGAATTGAAACGCCATAATCCCAATGGTGAAATTGTTCTAGAAAGCAAAATTCACCCTCTCCAACAATTTTTTTTGAAAAAATGTTAAACCTGCATTCAAAACTGAAGTATATAAGTTATTTTTTCAAGAAGATGCTTAAGTTGCCCAAAAAACAAGATTGTCCATAACTTTCTCATAACTAGTCCAAATGGAATGAATCAAAGCTTCAGATGTACATAAAGATATAATCTATAAGAAAAAAATTAAAGTTTTTATAAGAATTTTTTTTGCTGCCCCTAGTTCCAAAATTTGTGCTTATTTGGGCATAACTTTTTCTCCCTAGCATCAATTGGAATAAAAACTAAATTCCCCAAAAGCTTATGTGTTTTTCTATCTTCAAAAAAAGTTTCAAAAAATTAGGACAAAAATTGAGGCCATAGGTACCTATCCAAAATCCCATTTGACCCCGTAAGGGACAATGGTCCTTTAGGGGTTAAAATCTTTACAGAAGGAAATTTGAAACCTTTTTAAGATGCTTGTTAGAAGGAGAAATGTGCATATGGATGTTTTCTACATACCCATGCAATCAAATCTCAAAATTTCATCACCAATGTTATTTAATCAATTATCATATAAAACCATGAATTTCATCTAAAATAATTCACCAAAAATAGGATTTTGGTTTTTTGAAACTCAAATATGGTTTGCTTGAGTAGGATAGTGTAAGAATTAAAGATTAGTGATCCAAGATACAATAAAATCCAATTATATTCTATAAAATGCGAAGTCCTTTGAATGGTAGAATGGGGTGGACTAAAACTTATTCTACCCCACTATACAAGTTCATTCAACTTTCATTTCCAAAGGACCCAATCACCTTCACTATTTATACAAGGCAAACACGTAATGCATCAATCAAAACTCATCTTATTTTGAATGTCAAATGATTCCATCAAAATGTGCAACTTACATGTAGAGATTCATGTAAAGTTAGTCTTGGAGGGTGGTTTGAAGAGTTGTCTATGTTTACAAAATATGACAGCTTGACTTCAGTAACTCATGCAAAGGAATTACTCTTCATCCATTTTGAGGTGTGTGTTAGAGTTTTTTAGAAGCTGTATTGGGGACGCTTGTACCTTAAGGCTTACCCTACAAGAGCCAACAACACCATATTCATTAAATTGGGAAAACCAAATTCCCAAGTTGTACTTCATCGTAAACCCTTTTTTTCTCCTTAAACCGTTTAAATGCCAAATTTGAAGGTATCAGATTTGGTTTGAGCCACTAAAATTTTGTCCCTTGCAAACTCCTCTTCTCAAGTGAGGACATGTATACCAAAAATAATGCTGCTGAAACCTAAAGCTTGATTTAAAGTGATCACCTTAAACTTGATTTATTCCCAAAATGGGTGTTTCTTCCTAAATTAACAAATATGGCTTTCAACATTTGAACAAACAATTTCAAAGCAACACCACCATTTATTGAACCACATGGATTTTGCTTGTCTGCCTCTTGCACTAAAACCCAAAGCATTGGTTTGCAATGGTTATTACACTTTTCTTTTTAGTTTTCCCTTCTTCTCTTCTCTGTAAGAAAGTCCTTGCATTTGCAAGTAAAACAAGGGAGGTTACCTCGGACTTGTCAAGAATGGTTATTTAGGAAAATTGGAGAAATACATAAGGGTTTGAAGAATCCGAATGAGGTGAGAAGCATTTCTTGTACAAAAAAAGGGCCCATTCCTCTTGGAAAAAAAATTCAATTTCATTACATTTTACTTGTGTTTTGGACATCCATTACAACACCTCCCAAAGGATTAATAACAAAGGGCTTCCAGAATAGTTTATGACAAATATAATTGCGCGTTTATATGAGCAAACGCTGAATTAGAGCATCTCCACCTGCACGGGAAAACAACATGATGGGGGAGAATTTTGGATGAAAATAGAGTAATTAATGCATGGATTTGTCAAAACATTTCCCTTGGCATGGTAAAAACTGCAATTTCTTTGTGCAAAACATTTCCTTCAAAAACTCCCATTTTTTCCATGATTCGTAGATTGAATAACAAATGATGAATCTATTTGCTTATGCAAATAAGGAGATTTGTAAGTGATTGAATGTTAATGCAATTAATTGGACATGTGGGGGAAATAAGTGGTCAACACTTAAAACAAGAAACACTATGTTTTTTAGTGATGAAGTTTTTGAGATCAACTAGAGATGCCATTAAGGAAAGCAAAAGCTTGCAAAATATCATGGCTAGTGCAACAAAAGTATAAGACAAGTGTACGGAGTCCACATTTGGTAGCTATACCGTGGATATCTAGATTCTAGACCACTGAACAATAAAGAAAGGGAGTATGTGGAAGTTGTGACAAGTATTAAAGGAAGCTTAGAACTTCCTGATAAAAAATTTCCAATTCTCATTTTCAACAGGTTTTGTAGTGGATAGACCAGATGTTGCTTATATACTTAGGCCCGGTTCAGATTAGCGGTTAGACAAAGTAGCAAAATTGGCATTTTTGTAGGTGGTTTGTCTGTCGGAACTTTTTTTGTGTCATTGTGTGTCATTCAAGAGTGTGCCTCTGCGCGACAAGTTTGGCATCACTTTTGGAGCAAGTCTAAAAACTTCACTATCTTGATTCTTGATGTGACTATATTGGTTGGTGAACATGGATGTAAAAGCACTAGACAAACCCTTAGTCTAATCCTTGTTGCGGACAAAAGCCAAATTTCAACCAATCACGTTTGAGAAATTTTTGACTGGTAGCTAGTTTGAACTAGGACTTATATAAAATTATACCTTTTCCAATAATCAAGCAAATTGACTCAAGTTTCAATTGATTCTTTTGACATTTTATTTGGAACTCTTAACCCCTAAGCGCCCAAGGGGCCAAAATATGGCCTCTTGGTTTTGAAAAATTTCCTTGTTTGACCGTTATAATATTTTCAATGGTATGGTGAAAGGACGTGTCCTTTTTCTTGGAGCTCTGGGCCTATGTTCACTACCAATTGGTACGGTTAATATTTGTGGATCTCTTTTAGGTGATAGTTTGATTGGAATGAGTTCCAAAGAGTTTGGATTTGAGTGAACTTGTGCTGGGCGCTTAGGGATTAAAGGACGATAGGGCATAGTATATACGCTGCCATATAATCAGTATTTGCTACCGGTAAGAAGTTTTAATTTGGGATCTCAAGTAGCTCACTAGAACCACTTTGATCTATTCTCCAACTTCTTTGTTGATCTCAAATGCAGTAAAGGTGTGAATCTATTCCAAATACAAGAAAAATACCTCATACTCTATTGGTCGTAGCGGCATGCTGTGTCCTTTTTGGGCTAACCCTTAAACGTCCATAGGGAACCGTATATACGCTGGCATATAATTGTCATTTGCTACCGATAAGAAATTTTAATTTGGGATCTCAAGTAGCTCACTAGAACCGCATTAATCTATTCTCCAACTTCTTTGTTGACCTCAAATACTATAAAGGTGTGAATCTATTCCAAATACAAGAATAATACCTCGTATTCTAATGATAAAAGCAGGGCGCTGCGATCTTTTGGGGTTAACTCTCTATTATTTGTTTGGATGTCCTTGCTCATTGACTGAGAGTGCTCTTGGTACTGGTCACAGGTCCATAAGTCTTCTACCCTACAACTGTAGTTTGACAGTGGTAGACATCTGGCAACATGACATTTTTCTCTCGGCCAGTCCACGTCAGAATACGAAGTCCCCATCAAATACACGGTTTGACAGAGCATAATCATTTGGAAACAGGACCATATGTGACTTATGTGTGGCTATGGGGGCAAGGCACGGGTAAGGGCATCATCAATTCATAGACGGGGTGCGGGACTAGGAATTGGCTGCTCTTGCGTAGTTCCCATCACGCGTAATTTTGTAATTTCTTTGGTTGGACAGTTTCTTCTAATCTTTACTTAATTTTTACATTAAATTTAGGCATATGAGAAGATACTTGCAAGAACTTGCTAGTTGTTGTTAGAAGTTGCAAGTTATTACAAGCAACATGTTATTTTAGCAACAAATGCAGGAAAAGTCTTAGGACAATGGGAAACAAACAAATTGCTATATGAGGAGGTTGACAAGACCATCTCTTGGTTATGCATTGGTTGTATTGGAGCCCCAAAGGTACCTCATTCTCCTGCACAACTATCTTCCACCAAGAGAAATGAAGTTAACCCTTAAATGATGAGGCGGACGAAAATTGCATGCGAGGTATACACTGTGCTAGTGCAACCACAGTGACCCGCCCCGGCGTTTAAGGGTTAAAGTCCCATTCTTTGTCTTAGGTTGATGATGATCTAAGAGCCCAAAAACGGCAAAAGGAGGGCCTTGTTATGTGGGCAATTTTCATAATGGCCTCCTCACAAGTCTGTAGCCCCAATGTGCTACCAACTGTGGATTTGTTAAGTACGTGGGAGCTTGACTGTGGTTACGGAGGCAGATGGCAAAGTGATGAAAAAATCATAGACAAAAATGGCAAAGAATCAATTGCATTTGCAAATTAGACTAATAGCAACCACCTACTAGGACTTTGCAAGTTTACTTTGAGTAACGGCCATGATCGCAAGCAACAAAAAAAACTGCTTAAATGGACATGCCTAAATTGACTAAATGTGTCCAAAATGACAAAAAACATTTGCAATGACAAAAAAATGTCCAAATCAACATGCCCAAATGACAAAAAAAATTCAAATTGACAATGTTCCCTTGTAGTCTTGTGGCAAGGCTATGAGCTTCCCATTTGGCTTTGCGGCTGAATTGGGACAATTTTCTCTTGCTGTAATTGGACATTTATTCTCAATTCCAATCTTACAAAAGTGTGTAAAACAAATAAATTAATATGTGCAAAAATTTCAAACCATTTGACCATGCGGATTGTAAGAGTACAACGTTTGAACGTTTGAAGTGCAAAAAACAACTTTTTTTCATTCCTATAGAACAAGGTCAGTACTCTTTGAGCCTTCCTAGAGTGATTTTTTTCCTCTACATAAAACTAAGCTTTTTGTCCATTCATAATAATATGATGTTAGATTCACTCATGAAAATTTTCAAATGCAAATATAGAATCTAGTTTTTTCTAAATCACCTTGCAATGCAAGAAGGTTTAGTGAATTGGCAATACATTAGTCATTCTTTCTTGATTTCTTGTGCATTGAGGAAGTCATTGAAAATTGAGCAGTGAAAAGTTAGAGACAAACATTTGGAATATGTGAAAAAAAGTTCCAAGAGCTCTAGATTTACAAATTGAAAGATAAAAGGGCATAGAGTTGAGGAATTTTTTTTTTCTTGAAATTGCCCAAACATAATTAACAAAGCTTGACTCCTTTCAAAATGTGATGTGAAAGCTCAATTTTTTTATTTCGACAATTGTATACCATGTTTTTTTAGTTCCATTCTTGTCAAATTTCAAAAGTTGATGAGAGTTATAGCATAAGATTCTCCAAAGATGCCCAAATTGCCCAATTTCTTTTGGGCAACATAATTTTTGAACCATGCATCCAATTGGGGAAAAAATTACATTTCCACTTGGGGGATACATATTTGCACCTTATGTAACAATTTTAAGAACATCCAATAAAAATTAACTCCATATAACCCTACCCAAGTTCTCAAGTGATTGTTGAATAGCCACTTGGTCCTTTAGGGGTTAAGGCAACCTGAATGCACTATTTAGTGAACCTGAAATTCCTCCGTCATTGATTTGTAGCAGTATTATTTTTACTACTACTTTTGAAAGCTCTTGGGAATTGTATCAGGAGTAAAGTACTCATTTCGCACCTCCTCGGCCGAGCAAAACCGAACCTGCAAACAGCCAACCCACATGGAATTCAAGAGGTAAACGCATTAGATTAGCATCTTTAGTAAAATATTCATCATCGAAACAATAATGCCACAACCATTTTTCAATGTAATACAATTCATGCAAATTTTTCAACATAATATAGTTCATGTAAACGTGAAACTTAGGGCCAGGAACCAATCCCAATTCCAAGTTGACCTAATTCACCATCAATGAGGGTCATCAATTGGGCCAAAGTTTTGATTAGGCCTTAATATAAAACCCATGAGTCCAATATTGACCCAATTTCAAAGTAACAACTTAGGTCCATGTTCTTGAATTGGGAAAATGCTTTGCAGTGACTACATCTATTTTCATTTGGACCCAATTTTTGACACCAAAAACTCACCACATAAGGAGCCATGTCCTCAATTAAAAAATTGGACTAACCTACAATATGGAAAGCCTTAGGGCCCAATTGATGACCCAATTTGAGAATTTAAATAGTCCCACTTATTAATTTTGGTGAATCTTAAATCTAGTCAACACCTGAACCCTAATATAAAGTGGTCCTTGGCTTCCATCCACACCCAAGTAATGATAATAAAAAATGATAATAAAAAAGGGAGTAACCTACCAAGGCAGCATACTTCCCGACCCATGGTTTAATCAGACTCCATCCCGGTTGAAAAACGAAAGGAGCCTCCACAAACAATACTTGCCCCAGCCTCTTTGGATAATACTTGAAGAAAACATCAATCTGCACATGCCAACAAAACAAAAAAATAAAAAAAACAAAAACAAAAATCAAGCTTTAGAATTTCAACATGGATTTTTTTCCATTTTTTCTTCGTTTTTTATTTGCAATGAGAGTTGTGGGTAATAAATGCTCTTACAAGGAACTTGGTAAACTTCAAATCCCCGTTTCTTTGCTTGAACCCTCTCAAGTCAAAGATACCAAGAAATGTGTCACCCCCACTCGGTAGTTGCATGAGAGCCTTCTCTATCAAATACACACAGTGCCTCTCGCTCTCCAGCAACTTCTCATCCTGTACCTCCCAAAAAACACAGAAAAAAATTACAAAAAAAAATACGTTAGATAATTCTGAAAACCTTACTAGAAAATTGGGAAAATGGATACCCATGAAGTTTGCAATATTTGTACAAATGCCCCTGTTTTTCAGAAATTGCACAAATACGTAAGGACCATAATTTTTAGGCATTTGTTTTGTTGTGCACACCACTTTCGTTGTGACCAATGCTGAAGCTAGGAGTGCAACAAAACGAGGAAAAAGCAACAAATGCTTGAAAATTATGTTTTGAAGATATTTGTGCAATTTCTGAAAAACCAAGAGCATCTCTACAAATATCGAAAATTTCACACGTATCCATCAAATTCTCCCTTGAAAAATTTGCAGAAAAGACGTTTTTTTCTTCAAAAAAAACAGGGGTAATAATTTGCAGTGAATCAAATAAGATGACAACAGCAGGAAAAGACGAAGCTTACGTTGGGAAAATGTTTAGCTGAAGTGACAACAATCACTGGCTTCCCATCTTTGGCAGGACACGTGTGAAGGTATGCTTCGCCCGAGGCTGCCACTGTGCTAATGGAAGCTTCGGTAATCTCATCCACACCAAACTCCCTTCGCCACTCCTATCCCATGACAAACATCCAAACATCAAACATCCAAACATCAGTATTGACAACCTTGATTAAAGGATGATAGTGAGTGTCAAGATTGGAACTTAGAACAAGAGAACACTGGACTCTTGAGTAGCACAAACGTAGCTCTTTTCTAAAGAGGAAACCGAACCAAACTTTGAAATCCGTACATGCAAACTTGTCCTCTTCCCTATGCCATGACAAACATTCAAACACTCAAATATTAGTAACCACAACCTTGATTTCAGAATGACAGAGGGTGTCAAGATTGGAACTTCAAACAAGAAAACATTTGGATCTCCTAAGTGACACAAACATAGCTATCCTGAAGAGAGAAATAAAAAAAGAGCTTTGATGTTTGTACATATAAACTTGTCCTTTTTTAGTGGTAAGAGGAAGAAGCACAACAAAGCAAAGAGACTCCAAACACAGAGAAAAATTTCAAAATTCAGCCCCACTCTTTGGGTTTTTGGAAAACTTAGATAATGACTACTGACATTTTTGACAAAGTGGTTGGCTACCCACAATTTTATGGTATGTTCACACTTGGAGTTAAGAGGGGTATTAGCAATATGAATGCAATCTAAATGTGTGTCCAAATGCATCTGATTTTCCATTGCTACTACCACTCTTAACACCAAGTGTGAACATACCACTACTTTTTAAACAACAAGTTAAAAAAAGAATTCAATGAAAGTTCCAGTCGGTACCAGGGTTTTCACGAGTTTTGCAAACGTGGCATCCAAGTCGAACTTTCGATCACGAAGAAACCAGAGAATGAGGACTTCGTCATCTCTGCCGTTCTTCCCAACTGGAAGGTCGGCACGCTCCGCCTCAAGGCGAACCTTTACCTGCTCCACAAACTGTTGCAAGCCATGCAAAAGCTTATCAAAAAACAGAGATTACAAAGGATTCGACAACAACTTCTTAGTTCTTAGAGTTGCGGACAAAGAGATAAGTTCCTCCCTTAGAACATCTGCACCTCTACATGCAGTCATTGACTCGCCAAGTGTTTATAATGAATTTTGAAGAGTCCTCAAAATTCTTATCCCTCACTCTTGCTCTTTAAAAGTGTCCCACAAATAGTCAATTGACCAATCATCAAGTGAAGTATAGGATAAAGGTCAATAAAGGTCACTAAACTTAGGATGGATAATGATTTTAAGGGCCATTACTTGGCACGCTTAATTTGAGTGTGAAGAGAACATTTTGAGGAAACCTCACCCCTTCTCATCCAAGTATTGCGTGTATTAGAACTTGAGCGTATAATGGAAGGGTTTCTCTTAAACCCTTTCCCCATCTCACCAAATCAAAATTGACTACATGTTATGAGAATGGGAGACAAAAGGGTCACGAAAAGGGTATTAAGTTTTGGGAGGAGTGGTAGATAAAAAGAAGTGATTTTTTTCTTCTTTCAAATCACGCTCAAGAAGTCATCACAAATCCACCACCAATCTATTCTTCAACCCGAGGGATATTTGCTTGAGTTCTGGAGCTTTCATGTTCTAAAGAGCAATTCAAAGCAAAAAAAAAAAAGACAATAGAAGACGTTCTTATGAGCAGGGCGTACTCATAGGTGTAGAATGTGATTTTGGTAGGGGATTAAAAGCATGACGGAGGGGTTTAAAAGCATGATGGAGCAATAAACTACTCCTCAATATTTTATTTATTTTTATCTTTGAATATATGGGTCAGGAAGGGTCAAAGGGAAGGAGAGGGTCTTCTTGGGTAGGTCTCTAATTAGATATGGATTTAGAGAGTCAACTTCCATGCTGCATCAAAATGGGAGAATTGCAAAGACCATCAAAGGAGAAACAAGACCATGAACAAAATGTGTTTAACCAAAAATAAAAATGATGTTCTGGCAACTTTCTTGCAAGAAGCAAAACAAAGGATTCAACCCTAAACCCTAAACCCCTAGTTATGCACGTCTTACAATATGAGGGGAGAGTCTAGAACATGCTGAGGAGATTACCGTCTGATACTCCGCAGGAACTGGAGCAGTTTCGAGACTTTGTTGCGTAGCCCGGACGCCCACCGCAGAAACAAGACTTCGCTTGCTACAGCAAACCGGCAATTCTGCAGGTGGGCGGACAACACAACAACGGGAGATTCAAATCAGTAAACCCTAAATCTTCGACACCTTATATTGTTTCACCGACCCAAAACAATTAGGGGTAGCCACATCTTTTCCAAGAATTCATGAAACTTTTGTGAAGAATGAGAGGTTTTGGAATGGAAATAGGAGCTAATGGGAGCACTTCTCCATGAAGAAGGTGTGACTCCCCATTTGTAGATCGTGGAGAATGGAGAATGAATTTACCTAATAAAATTGTGATGCGGCAAGAAAGCAAGTTGCATTCACACACACAACCAATCTCAAACTACAAGGAGGGTGAAAGCAAAAAGAGCAACGTGAGAAAAAGACATACATGGGTAAAAACTTGAGGTGCTAAATTTTCTTCAGTCACAATCTTCTCCTCTAGAGATGAAAAAAAAACTTTTCAATCTTCAAAGAATGGGACCTCAACAAACCAAGGAGAGAGTGCCACATCCTCATTCTATGAAGATCGAGAATGGGGGTGAAGAAGGTGTGACTACCCCTAATGCCGGAGTCACAGAAACAACAAAGATTTCAAATCTCACACCACAAATCGCAAGAAACACGGAAACCTGAATTTTGATCAATGTGGTTATATATGGAGTGTATTCAGACCAATACAATGTTCAAATACACTCCATATATAACATACAACTCCACATTTATCAAAATTCACGTTCGGAGCTCAGTGCAAGCAATCCAGGGCTTCGAGACGGTAAAGCTCCCTCTCTCTCACCAAAGAAAAAGCTCTGTACATTTTTCTTCCACAATCACGGTTCCTAGAAGTATTTTGCTAGTATGTCGCAAGTATTGTGCTAATACTTTGCTAGTATTTTTCTACGGTCTAAGGAAAGCTTGGTTTTTGCTTACCACTTACCCTTGCCGAATGCCTGCTTTCCCGCAACTCGAACTCGTTCAAACCGAGAACTCGACGACGACGAAGACGATGCCCATGCAGAAACGATCTGGGTCCGCGCCGGACGTCGCCAGGGCGCACATTTTGCCGTGGAGGGGGACACGAGAGTGCGTGCAGCAAGAGCCATGATCACCATGGTGCTCGGAATCCGTCTCTGCCTCCGCTCTCACTCGCAAACTCGTAAATTCGCCAGCCGTGAGGACAAGTGGATATCCATTTTGTTGGTGTCGACGTGGACGGTGTAACTTGGCGTAGGCCGTAGGGTGCAGATAAGAGAGGAATCTCGGTCTCACGTGTCTCGACCTGTATTGTAGTAGTTTCGACAAGAGCGTTGATTAACCCTTAACCCATAGAGACCCATTGTCTCCTCTGGGGACAAATGGAATTTTGGGCAGGTACCTATGTCTAAATTATTTTTTTGTGATTTTTTTGAAACTTTTATTGAAAATGTGCAATTCAAAAATCTACGTGGGCATCTAATTTTTCCTTCATTTTAACATTTATTGAAGAAGTTATGCATGAATTTCTAAAAAGGGGCAATGGTGGGCAGCCCAAAAAAAAAATTCAAATTTGTATTTTTTCAAAAATAAAAATCTGAAATTGGTTCTTTAGATTTTTATATACGTGGACATCTTTGAATCATTCAATTCTAATAAATGAGATGAAAGTTATGAGAAGTTTTAGTTTGCGGGGACTCCCAAACCTCCATTCCTTTTCCCCCTTGTAAAATTTGTTGCTTTACTTTTTAGAGCTCTTTGTGTATTTGTTTTTTGACTTTTTTTTTTGCAAGTTGTAGTAGACTAAGATTCCTTGGTTTTCACCATTTGGATCAAAGTAATTTGGGTTTCTGAATTTTACATAAACCCTCCAATTTTGCTTAGTGTATATGCAAATTTCATGACCTTATGGCATTGCAGGATTTTACAAAGTATGATCCAAACCTATGTTTCATTTGAAAATTCTCCCACATTTACCTGACTTGGTCTTCTACATGGGAAAAATAAACCTTAGCTTTGCGTAGAGCAATTTTTTTGATATAAGAGCTGTCAAAGGCTTATGAAATTTCTGGGCAACACTGAAAAAAACTTTTTTTTTCACTTTGTATGTGAATATATCTCACTCCTCACCATCTAGAATGAGCTAAATTTTTTTTCCATAAGTACCTCTCATTGTCTAGGGCAAGATCTTATAGTTGGATTTCCAAAAAAAAAAAAAAAATTTGTTTCTTCTCACTCCCCCAAAAGTGACAATTTTGAGTGATTTTCACAAAAAAAAGGGCTTGGGCCTTTAGGGGTTAAACGACTAAAAGGCCCTTTGCGACCAGTACAATATGAGGTATTTTTCTTGTATTTGGAATGGATCAACACCTCTACTACATTTGAGATCAACAAAGAAATTGGAGGATAGATCAATGCTGTTCTAGTGAGCTACTTGAGATCCCAATTTAAAATTTCTTATTGGTAGCAAATGACAATTATATGTCAGCGTATATATTATGCCATATGGTTGTTTAAGGGTTAAAGTATACACACAACTGGTCTGTCAGCTTTGTACTTGCTTTACATCCGCTGGGCCGTTGGGTTGTGACTCTAATAGCAAATGCCGGAAGCATTTTGGCAAACCATTGTTGGAGAATCTTTGTTTAGTTTGGGGTTTGGAACTTTGGATTCTCGGGAGCTCTAGAAGGAAGGAAAATTTGTTGCGTATGGTAACATTAGGGGTAGCCACACCTTTTTCACCCCTTTCTCAACCTTTAGAGAATGGGGGTTGTGGTACTTTTTCTTTGATTTTTGGAGATCCCATTTTTTGAAGCTTGAGAAATTTTCTCTTCACCTCTTGATATAGGGGTAAACAATCGGTTTGAAACAAACAAACAAGTGACTTGTATTTTTGGAACATTGGGAGACAATCACTTTTTCAAGGTTTTATCTACTATTTTACTCAAGATAACCTTTCCACCATTCTAAGGTAGGAGGTTTGAGACCCCACTTTGTGAACTCTCAAAACTTTAGTTTTGAGACTAGAAAAGTGGGCGTAGAAAATCAAAAAATCTACTTTTACACAAGGAAACGCTGCCACCTATTTTTTACAAAAAGCCAAGTTAGTTTGGTGTGACCTAGTCTTGAGAAGAAAAATGAGGTGATGAAATCTTCACACACTAACTTTTTGCCCATGCTTGTCTTGTTTTCATCCTAGTAGGTTTCTATGGCTTTTTTGTTTTTAGAAGTTGCTCCTCTTGCTTTCACAATAGTTCCTCCCACTACAACCTTTCTCTATTTTTCACCACCCACAAAATGAATATCACACCTTTTTCCACGGAGAAGTGCTTCCATTGCCTCCTATCTTCATTCCACCACTTCTCATGCTTCACGGAATTCAAAGGTGTGACTACCCCACCATTTTTCAGATTTTTTTTGGATAAATAAATAAACACCTTCCAAGTTAAAAAGTTTGATTCTTTTTGTTACAAGATAAAACCATTACCCCTTTGTAATTATTTACAAAGAGAGTTGCTAGAGCCCTATCTTGCCTCAATTTTGGGCTCTTAGAACTTAGGCTTTAGGCTTGGTTATGAAGGAAGGTTGTTGGTAGCAAGAAAAGGGTTTGACGTGGGGGGGTTATAGGGTTTGCAAAGTTCAAAGGGTTTGGGAAGTTTGAAGAGTTGGTGGGATTGGAGCTGCTCTTGTATTAGTCTTTTTTTGTTTCTACAAGAAGCATTATTTTTTCAAATTTTTTTGTATAAATAAATAAATATCTTCCAAGTTGAATAGTTTGAATTTTTTTGTTACAAGATAAACAATTATCTATGCGACTATTTACAAAAGTATACTTCCCTAAAGCCCTATCTTGCCCCAACTTTGGAACTTAAACTTTAGAACTCAGGCTTTAGGCATGGTTATGAGGGAAGGTTGCTAGGAGCAAGAGAAGCATTCGAGGGAGGGTTTGTAGGGTTTGCAAGGTTTGCGTAGTTCGAGGGATTTGAGGGGTTTGGGGGAGTGGAGCCGCGCTTGACGGTTTCAAGGGCAAGCACGACGTCGGAGAAAGACGGGCGCTCCAAAGGGTTAGAATGCCAGCACCGACACAACAACTCCGTCACACGAGAGTTCATGGGGTGCGGCAACTGCGGTCGACAACCACGAAGGACGGTGTCACAATCAGCAGCATCCACATCCTCAAAAGGGACGCACCCCGTCAAAACTTCGTAGCACGTCATAGCAAAACTATAAACATCGGCTTTATCAGTAAACACACTACTACCACCCTCACACTGGCTTTGCTGACATTTCACAGCAGCAAGCACCTCCGGAGCTCTCCAAAACCCGGTCCCCACAACACCCGCGGAGCATTCATAATCCGCAATAGCACAAGAAAACTCCGAAGCACCACGAGGATTCAACGTCGCCACCAACACATTCGAAGCTTTCAAATCTCGATGCACGATGTGCTTCTTATGCAACTGCTCCATCCCAATCGCAATCTGCAGCATAATCGATACAGCTTGATGCTCTTGGAACGGTGGGCCATGACTGTTACGGTGCTCCATTCTTACGTCGATGAGCTTGCGCAGATCCCCCCAGTACTTGTACATCACGAATGCGAACCTGTCGTCTTTCAAAACTGTTCCCGCGAAGATGATGGCGGAGTTCACGAGGTTGAACTGTCGTTCTGACGACGTCTCGACTGGCCACTGGGTTTGGAGTGATCGTAACGAGTAGCCCTTTTTGAACGCCTTCACCACGAACTCCATTCGAATGGCGTCGATTCCGCCTTCCACGTCGAAAATCTCTGCTTGCCCTCCTTCGGCTATCTTGGGACCTAGTTCTAGAATATCCCCCCATTTTTCTGAGAAAAACGCGCCCCACTGCTGTTTTACCCTCTCGAATATCTCGCGGTTCGTCTCCTCGGCGTCTGAGTCGTCCGCTTCTTCCAGCTCCACGCACTCCAACGAACTCCCTTGCTGTTGCTGTTGTTGATGTTGTTGTTGTTGTTGTTGTTGTTGTTGGTGGTGGTGGCCGGCCTTGAAGACTCTGCCACACGTTAAGACTCCGCAAGCAAAGGCTCCGCAATTCGCACACTGCCAACAGAAGAGCAGTCGACATAGCGTCCTTCGAAAGCGACCCAGGATTTGAAAGTGTTGCGTCTTGGAAACCTCGCCGTGCACGTGCACGTGCACGGGGGCGGCCACGTCGGTCTCCAACTCGCTCCAGTGATCTTTGGACGCTTCGATCTCGAACTCGCGCTGGCTGGCGAACTCGCTCCTGCGTTGCATCATGTTTTGGATGCGTGACGACGCCACCAGCGGTGCGGGATCCGGTGCAGCAGACCCAATTACGCCTGGTCGAGCAGGTGCTACTGTTTCCGCCATCGCCATCTCGCTACAACAACACGGCTTACACCTAATTTCCTTAACAAAAAGCAGAGTATGTTCACAAACTGTACAAGAGCTGAAGCTAGGACGATCAAAGAGAGGTGAGAAATACGAATTCAATGATATAAAGCTAGGTGTGAATGATCGGACAAGACGAGCAGCAGAAAGAATTACGGAAAGTTGTACTATGAGAAGGTGAGAGATCACCTTCCAGATCATGTCGGACGATATTTGTGCATAGACGAGCGAGCACAGAACAGGGAAAAACGGATCAACAAGAATTTGTCAAAAGCGTTGAAAGGGCCCACTCACTGGTATAATGTTGCTGTGCAGGGCCGGCCGGGCCACTTCAACGTAGTACTGTAGTGTAGAGTTCATATTTTTAGACTACGCCATCGCTTCACTCCAAAGCCTTCCGTATGCACCAACTTCACGACTGGCGCCGTGAATTGCGGCGCCCTGGACAGAAGCGACCAAGCTCAAGATTCTAGAAGAGAAAAGTTCAGTGACAAAATGCTCTTTCGCGAGTGAAGGAATATCCGGCACGGCGATCCTCCGAGTACAGTATAAACATCTCTGTTTCAAGAGTCGTCGACGAAGACGTCAACTTGTGCGGCCCTGCTCATCAGCGAAGAGTAAAGTTACTGGGGTAGGTGCACCCATCCCCCATCCCCGTCATGTCTCCATGGGTGTTACCTGATATTGTTAAGAATTAACAGATATAAATGAAATGGTTATGGGTAATTAACCCCTAAATGCTCAAGCGACCATATTTGGGTCTCAACAAAACTTTGAAGATGAATAAAATCCTATGAAATCACTTTTTTCAATATTTTTTTCAATACAAGTTTGTTTTGAAGTCTATTTCAACATCAAAAATCTGATTTTGAAAATGAAAATTGATGATTTTTCTATTCAAGATTTTGTACAAGGGTATTTATTGTAATCTTGAGTTTTTTAGTGTTGGAAGATCTTGAAAATGAGCCTCAAAATACACTAGAGCTTGGAGAAAAAATCACATTAGAAATCCATTAAAAAAAACAAGAGTAGATTTTGAAAGCCATAAACTGATTAAAGTTAAACATGTAATGACCTTAAACCTCATATATTTTTGGTAACCAACTTTTTAGATTTGACATGTGAAATGAGGATTGGAAGACTTCAAGTCACTTTTGCAGTTTTAACACCCTCATGTTCAAACATTATAATCTTCAAACTATAAGTGATATTGTTGTATTTTCTTTTCCCATGTTATCTCTAACATGTTCAGTTTAAATTTATATGGTTACAATTGAAAAAAACTTGATGAAATTTATGAAAAGGCTGGTTGATTGTTCTATTTCATGGAAATTCCAAGAAGCTGAGATAGGGCTTGGGCATTTAGGGGTTAAGTGATAGTTATGGGTGACAAAGTGATGGTTGTCGGTGACTTGCATGAAGGTTTTGAGTACCCATCTCACTATTTAAGAACCAACAAGCCTTGTTTTTAGCATCTCTTACATATGGTTCCTACAATTTCAATGATTTTGGACTTTGAAATATCTTTGTGAGCAAATGCTTGCAACTAGAACCTTGAAATTGATGCCAATGTTTTTGGTTTCCACTTCCTAACTTACAGTATTTTTTTCAAAGTTAGTTAATTGTCTTACCTACTCCAAAACCCTTATTTCCATGCTTATAGGTGCGCCTACCTTACATTGAATATTGCATTTAGGTTGCCCACTTGCCCCACACTAATTTCTTGATATTTTGCACTATATAAATATTCACTGCTGCTAAAGTCAATTTCATCAAAAATTTCTGCAACAAATAATTTTTGAAAGACACGACAACAACAACAAAGTTGCAAAAAAGTAAACGATTGGCATTCAAGTAGTAAACCATGTGAAATCCAAGTATTTAAAAAGTTGCATGTGCCTTCAAGTGGCCAAGTGATGAGTCATGAGGTAACTTTACTAGAGAAGGCAACCTAATTGTGAAGGCAACTCAAATGCAATATTCAGTGTAGGGATAAAGTAGACACATCCATTCTCAAGTGGCTCCAATTTTGCACCCTAGATTTGAGGGTTTCACCATACACTATTGAACCCAAAGTGGAGCTGTGAACACTATTTCTTGCCCTACTTGCACAAGCACAATCCTCCCACATATTAGATGCTAAACTGGTTTGGGAGGGTTGGGATTGGGAACATCAAATGTCATTATAGGAACATATCCAAGCAATTTCAGGGTTAATCTAGAGTTGCTTTTAGGGACCCTCTGAGCTATAACTTTGCCCTTTAATGTAAAATATTCTACAATACTTTTTTCCACAAAAATGACGTTCCATGATAGCTTGTTGAAAGACTAACCCTACAAAAAAAAACTCCTAATTTTTTCAAGATCTTGCAATACTCTAAATCCTTAAACGCTCAAGAATGGGTATGTCTACCTAAGTCGCACTTTCTCTAAGATTAAACCTTTTGTGAAGAATGAGAAGTTTAGGAGTGAAAATGGGAGTCAATGGGAGCACTTCTCCTTGGAAGAACGTATGAATTTTCTTTTGTGGGCAATGTAGAGTGGAGAAATGGAGATTGGTTAAAGTAGGAGGAACCACCGTGAAAGCAAAAGAAGCAATTTTTAAAAACAAAAAAGCAATTGTAAACAAAAACCAACTAGGGTGAAAACAAGACAAGCATGGTAAAAAGTTCACGTGTGAAGTTTTCTTCATCCCATTCTTCTCTTTAGGAGGTGTAGAGAAAACTTCTCAATATTCAAAGAATGGGATGTCCAAAAATCATGGAAAAACTAGAATCATCACACCTTTTTTACCTTGTTCTCTATCTTCAAATAGTGAGGTTGTGGTGCATTCTCCTTGATTTTTGGAGCCCCATTTTTTGGAGATTGAGAATTTTCCTCTTTACTTTTGCAGGCAAAGAATGAGGTGAAAAAATCTTTGCGTGCAAACTTTTTACCCTTGCTTTTGGTTTTCACCCTCGCTGGTTTGTGGCTTTTCCGGTTTCAGGTGTCTTCATGTTCTTAGCACATGCTTTCACGATTGCTCTTGAGATTTAATGAATCTTTGTTCTCCATTTTCCACCATTAAGAAATAAAAATGGTAGCAAATTAAGTGCATACAACTCAAAAATGTATCGGAGAAAATTATCAACTAAAGAAAGAATTTGAGGTCTTGAAAAATTTACATTTTTTGTCGTAAGTGGTCTAAATTTGTCAAAAGTAGATTTATTTATTTTTTCTATAAAAATTGAAGTAGATCATTATAAAACATACAGTATAGATGAAATAAAATATACGAAGTGAATAAAAAGACAATGTCTTCCAATCTTGAATAGAAGAAATAAGTTTTGAAGCTTTACTATACCTAGAATAGGCAATATGAAACGAGTTTGCAAATTTTCATTCAATCATAACACTGTTAACACCTTTAACACCATATTAGGTAAATTGGGAAAACGGGGTCCCAATTTGTACGTCACTTAGATCCAGAGAAGTCACCCAAAATTAGATTTGACTAGGTATTAGATTCAGTATGAGTCACTAAGATTTTTTTTCTCTCAAATTCCTTCTCTCAAGTGAGGGCACATGTACAAAAAAATGTTGAGTTGAGTTGTAGGTGATCATGTACAACGTGCAAAAGTCCCAAAATGTACCCTTTTTCTCAATTTACCTAATATGGTGTTCTTTATGCCTAATAGTTTCTACATACTTAAGGGTTGAAGATCATTTTTGTTTTTGTTTGTAGATACCAAATATAAATTCTTTACAAAAACCACCTTGAAGTAAATCATTATTTTTAATCTCATGTTATTAGGAACAAAAATGCATGCTGTTGTTTTTCTTCCGTTTTTAATCACTTTCAAGTTCACTCCTATGAATCAACCATTTTCTAGTACCATAGGGTAGTGTCCAACACAATAAAACTAGCACCTAACATGTCAAAAAAACATGAAACCCAAGGTATGAATATTTTCTACAATGATGCTTGGATAAGATCTTATTTTATAAAAGAAACGTTTGGATAGTGTTACAATTCCCTCTCCTATTGCGTTTTAGGCCTAGTTAAATGGAACGTTTGTTTTTGGTCAATGCTTGGATATGGTCAACACTTTTTTCTTGTGCAAGGCATTGACCATATACAAGCATCACTTTACTTTCTTCTTCACAAAGTGTTGGATTTTATGCCTTTCTCATTGTTTTGATACCTCTCTAATTGAATAGCTTAAATAAAGAACCTACATAAGTGAATAGTAACTCTTAGTACTAACCTCAGGTTTTTAGTTAAGATTGACCTCTACTCAACAAATATCCTTGTTTTAGTGCATATCTTATCCCAATATCTGCTGAATACAGTTAGAAAGGTTATGCTATATCCTACTTTTGGTTACCATATTCCAACAATCTTAGGCTAAAAGTCCACTT